>SSNR01000009.1:4231392-4482167 GCA_006937965.1 Callopanchax toddi | reverse complement strand
CCCCCCCCCCCCCCCCCCCTTGGCCTTTTTTCCCCCCTCCTCTGTTCTGTGAGGTGGTTAGTACACCATCTACTCCTGTACTGACTAATTAATGCTCGCACGCTGTCAGATGGTACACCATTAGGTTCATCTCTGTGCTGTACAACTCTATCTGCAGTAACAGTTTCATCCATTAAAAAGAAAAAAAACTTATTTACTTGACAGGAAAACAGAAGTTTTTTAATTTGCAAAAGTATTGTCCATTTCTCTTTTTTGTTTTGCTGTTTTTCCTGCAAATTGGGACTCCTGAGCTGAAAGCCGGGATAAACTTCTGTGACAGATGCAGCTCTAATTATACAGTTGTTTTAAGACTGTCAGGTTGCAGCAAAAAAAAAAAAAAAAAAAGGAGGAGCAATCATTTGGGAAAGAGAAGGAAGAGTAGCGAGTGGGAAGACGAGTGGGGGAGGGGGGGTTGAGGGGGACAGTTTGATGGACGGACATTGTAACACCAGCATCTGGCGATAGCTGCAGCTGCCGTATCGTTTTCCCACCGCCAGCTTGCAAGCTAAATAAATATTGCCATGATCTGTCTTGTACCAGCAAGTGTAAATTACTTTAACACGTCAATAACTAGTTTACAATGATGTTTTTCCTGCCATTTCAGAACATATATTGATTTAACATTGCTGTTAAATGGCGCAAGCATTGTTTCCTTCAGCTATACTTTTTTTTCCACATGGAGTCACAATGAACTGGACAAGTGTTGTAGGGGAAAAAAATGAAGGAAAACTGTATCAATCATGTAGTTAGTCAATGCTTGCACTCTATTTTGAAGCTCACTAAATAGAAAATCGTGCCAAATGTGTTGCCATATGTGATACAAACTAAGAGGGAGGACTGTCTGGGGTTTTTAATTGCTGCGTTACATCTAAACGCAATCATGATCCTAAAAGCACACGTCAACAAAAAGGAATCAAACTATTTACCTACTTTTTATACAAATTATGATTTCAAAAGAAGAAATTAATGCTCATTGTGATGTCACCATTGTAGTTTTCTGTTTTAAAGCCAGTATCTCTGGGACAGATGGACACAAATTGCAAACCGCATTCACGTTTCCAAAATGTAACCTTAGGATGTGTTGACAGGCTAATTGCAAATAAAATCAGGGTAAGGAACCAAATGAGACATAATTAGGACACTAAATTGCAAAAAGAAAGTTTGCACAAAACTTGTTTGCAATTACATCAAATGCTTATGTGATCCAATGATTTATAAAAGTTGCTGTAAAATTGTTACATGTACCAATTTGGTTTAAACGTTCCTATATTTGTGTTTTCCAACAGGTGGCCTAAACTTTTTATTTATTTGTTCCCTACATTTGGGCTTCATTTATATATTTTTTGTGTGTACATGCTCAAGTGTGCAGCACAAAGTGGGAGCATGCTCATGTGTGCACCTGCTAAACATGTCTGCAGACGTATGCACACAGGTCTCTTTTATCTGTTTTCCTTCATATGGGCTCTTCCTCATCAGGACAGATGTTGGGGAAATCCACAAAATCACAGCTGAAGCATCCGTATAATCACAGCGATTTTGTTCCAGGTCTAGTAATGTGACCCACTTATTTTCTCGCAGTGCTGATTGCGCCGCAGCGCATTGGCGACTAGCAATACAAAACTCCAGTGTGTGGTTAACCTTCTTTTCATATACATGTTTCCAAACAAGACTAAACTCAGTCTTAATCCCAAAATTACACCCACTCAGACCAGAAAACCTCTCACTTTGTCAAATTGAAATGTTTTCCACCCCCAGCATCTGAACATGACAATATTCCTGCATATGAACAAAGTACATTTGTAGTTTCAGGCAATTATGTTTTGTGAAATCACGCTGGAGAAATTTGTGATTTAAAAAAAAAAGTTTAAATCAAAATTCTTTTTCTTTTTTCCCCTCAAAAAGAAACAGAGTTTATGATGCTGTAGGCTTTAGCAAGAAACAGGACCTTTTTAGCCATTCTCAACCTAATTTATTATTTTCACATCAGTAATAATAAACTGGACTGATTATTCATTGTCATGCTTCAACACCATTTAATTGTGTTGCCTGAACACTTCAGCTCAGAGGTCATCAGGGCTCTCGCTCATTTACACACACACACACACACACACACACACACACACACACACACACACATACACACACACACACACACAGCTCTCTGCTTCCTTCCCTCCTTCTGTGATGCTTTCAAAGCCCCCACCCTTAAAAAAAATTATAAAATAAAAGCATGCCCAGACTGGAATTTGCCAAAATATCCTCTCTCCTATCAGACACACACTATGCCCTCATCTCAGTCCCAATTCCACTTTTTCTATCAACATCTCAATTAAACCCCCCTTTGGAGGCAGAACACCCCACAGAGCCAAAGAAGCTCATTGTTCTGCTAGGTTCTCCCTGCAAACATTCACCACAACTGCTTTAATTTGAAATCGCGTCACTAATCTTTCACTTAAATCTATCTCGGCCTCAATCAACACCTGCAGATGAAACACTGAGGTGTACGAACAGTTGTCAGACACCGTGTGCTTGTCGTGGTTGTCTCACTGCATTTGAAAGTTGGTATTTTTGTGATACATGAGGCTTTGAGGATTGTTGAAAAGACACAAATCTTAAAGAAATCACCTTGTATTGATTGCATTTACATGAAACACATAAAATATAATGTTCAAATACAGAGGGTTTTACTGTCCAGCTAATATGTCACCAACTCATGTTCCTGTCTCATGCAGCATCTTTTACTTGTTCTGTAACTAAAGGATTTTGTCTGGTGTTGTTTTCAGGGCCTGCTTTAGAAATGTTCTGCTGTTGAGACCTTGTATGAGCTGCCTTCAGCTGTTCCCTCCGTCTGCCATTAGGCTCCTCCGTACTTTTTATCCTCACACCTTCGAGACCTCAAACTGCCAAATGAGTTGAATTATGGCCAGTTATGTGGAGTGGACCCAGGATCACGAGGGAGAGGCTTGAGTCAGTGACACTAACTACACTCCTGACCATTAAAAGGCAGCCTGACACCGCCTCTTCATCTTCTACCTGCTCTCAGAGGCCAGCAGTAGGAACACATGTCTCCTAGAGCAGAGAACCAGCCTTTCTGTCAAAATGTCAGCATGGCAGCCATAAAGAAATAGTTGAAAGATACCGTTCTGAACAGCCATAATTTAGAGAAATACAGATGACCAGAGTGATGAGCTAACAGCTAGTCTGAGCTGGACCAAATACAAAGTTGATTCTTTTATTTTAAAACAATTCCAATCCCATTAATATCATTCAGTTCATGCAAATGCTATTTTACAAACAAGGGTGTCCAACCTGTTGCCCGAGGGCTATTTTCACCCATCAGAGTGATTTTATTCTGTGATTCTATAGAATTTTATGCTGCGAAAAGTAAGGCCCTACAAAGAATGCAGATACATTTAAATAATTTTAAAATGGGGAAACATTAAGTTCATTACTTTTAATAAACACATTTTTTGCTTTTATTTTAGTTTCAGTTTAAATTAAAAACTGACACTAGGGGGTGCTAAAAACAAGCCAAAACTGACTAGTGTGCCTTTAAACAGGAACTCTGGCTGACATTCACAAAACTTTTGAGAACTATTGAAGAAATTTGACTGAAGACAGCAAACATTACTGAAGACAAAGTGACCCATATCCAGTGGACTAACATTTATTTGCAAGCGCAAGAAACTAGAGAACAGTCGACCCTTCAAATCCAGAGAATCTGATGCTTTTCTTTTAAAAAGGCAAACCTTTTTTTGTGTTTCATGTCTGCAAAGATTTATTAATCTTTTTTTTATTTTTAGAAAAAAAAGACTCTTCTTACTTTTCATATAATATTGTGTGTTTAATGTATAATGGAGCAGGCAAAAACCTAATTTTTGTTGCCCTTTAAGTACTTTCATTTTGGTGATTTTGGCCCTCGTCTTAAAATGTATGGCCACCACTACCTATAACCCTTGTCAATTTTACATGTATTTATAAGAATGTTTTTGGGTCATTGGTGAGATTAAATTCAGTAGCAATAACAGCAGTTAGCTGTATCATTTCTGGGGCAGACTGTTGCATGCCCCTGCCCAAAGTTCCATAACATTTCTGCAGAAATAACCATGTAATACAGAACTGACAGATGTTCAAAGGTTTATAAACTAGATTTCTTATGCTATAAAAATTTTTGACAATTTTTTTAACCACAAAAATCTGTTCAGCTTGATAAATTATCTACAGCATGTAACAGTAATTCTTCACAACCTTTTTACAGAACACCACATCAAAAGATCCTAACTATGCTTTTAACACCAATAATCTCCACATGCTAGCCAGAAATCCACTAGATTTAAATAGATTTAGGCGTTTCTAAGTAATTTTATCTTCAACACTTTTTCTTAAATTCTATTTTGGGTTGAGATATTTGAAATGTAAACAAAATATTCATTAAAAATAGCTAAAACAAGTATTGTAGCCACAGCTCTAGCAGCTGTTTAAATAGGATCATCCACAGTAAGTTAAGCAGCACTTAAACAAACACTTACACCCCTGCACGCACACACGCACAAGCACTAAATTTGATCTGTCACAATAAAAGGGGCATCATGACATGATGGCTGCAGCCTTTTTCTCCCCCTCTCCTCTCCACCATTCAGCTGGTAATGTCAGTGCAGTGTGTAATGTTTGCTGTAGCTGGTGGCTGAAATTGAATGAGTGATACTACCGGAGGTGGCGGGGATTACCGTGGGCAGAATTGATGCTATCTGTCCAATGATGTGTTATTTTGTGGAAGTGAGGCAACAAACCGGAGAGAAATGGCCGCACTGCTCTGTATGATTTTTACAGTTTAAGTGGTGAAAGACAAATAGAATAACAGTGATGTGCTAGCAGGGGTTGTAAATGGTTGAATAATTTCCCTCGATTTCTACATTCATTTATCTTTTTTTTTTCTTTGCAGAGCTTTGCGTGGCACCTTGAATGGTATTTATTGCTCCCGTCTGCACACAATTGCAGCATCAGCTCGCTCAGCGCCCATGTTTAGAGGTGAGACGAGTTACGTCTAGTCTCTACCCATCTAATAGGGTCAGCTCAGAGGAGGGTCAGAGGTAAGCTAATGACACCTGCAACAGATGCTTCTTCCTTGAAGTCGTTGCTAAGGCTTAGCAAAGGCTTGTGGGAATAAAAGTGTGCTGCTTTGAGACCCAGCTGGCTGTTCCTGGGTCAGCGGCTAACCCCTGAAAAGACTAAATTCAGCTCTTTCTGCTGGTTTGGGGCACATACTGATGGTCCTGGACTATTGTTATGGGGTCAAGTTGAAACTGTCCACATTGCCTGAGCACCTAACAACCATTCATCAAAAATTCAGCACTGCATTGCTGTAAAGTTCTGCTTATGTAGGTTAATGGCTTTGAACAAAGAACTGACATTTGTTGTTTTTTATGTTGTTGTTGTTATCTCAGTTGTTTGTGTGCTTTTACTTTAATTTTAAAAGCTGCCTACAAAAAAGTAACTGGTCAACACCCACTTGCTTTTTAATTTGAAGCATCGCTGCGCTCTCTCTCTCCTACCTTTTTCAAAATAACAGTACACATTTAAATCTAATGGTTTAATCAGACTCTGCTATTCATTTTGAGGGAAAACTTAAACAAGAGGGGCTATTTTTCTCTTCCATGTAAACAGCTGGCAGCATCCCATGCTTTCACAATTAATGGGCATCTAATTGGACATAATCAGTTTCACTTAAGCAAATATAAAGTAGGCAGTTGCCCCTGGAACCGACAGCTGTTGGTAAAACCTTCTGGCAGTGTAGCGATGATGTTTGAGGATGTTGCTGATCATTGCTTTCTGGAGCTGTTTCATGCATGTAGCGTACTGTACAAACACTTCTACAATCTTTTGCACAATACCAACATTAGGGGCTGATTTATTGTCTAGTAAACAGCTGACTTTGATGCATAAGCAAGCTAAGCAGGGATAGAATGTTGCTACAAATGCTTTATTTAAATCAGTTTTGATGCAATGTAAATAATTTAATTCAGCACTGCTCAAATAAAATCATAATAAATAATGACTCTATATGTCAAATCTTGCAAAATGTGAAATAAAACCTAATTAAAGTAAATAAAATCATACTACAGTACAAATTATTCTGTTATCAGGAATCCTTCAGCCTTATTATCTGTAACTTACATGTTGAAACTCCTTTTGATAGCTTTAAGGTCAGACCTCTAGAATCTATAGAAATGTGCTTTTATGCAGTTAAAAGTAACCTCACCAAGGTTATTTTTCAACGATAAATACTATAAATAAATAATACTGTGCTGCTAGGAAAGATGGGGGCCTTGTGGCTGACAGATGAGCAGAAAGTGAGCAAATGAATTTACCAAAAAATTATAACTTATCTGGCTGGGAGTTACTCTCACAAAGTAAAACAGGAAACGGTAATTCTCCTGTTTCATAATGCCTTTGACTTTCACTTGGGTTGCTTTGTGCAATGCACAAATTAATTTACACGATGACGTCTTTTCTCCTATAAGCCTTCCTCCTAATGAAAAGGGAAGTAAGTGAGCGGCACAAGCGAGAAAATCCATGTGTGGGATACCACAAAAAAAAAAGTAATGTCAAACAACCTGATTATGAGAAGGGAATGGATTAAGGGCATTGTTTAAACTGGGAGAAGAGGTACCTTCCACACCGCTGGCTGCCATCTTATCTCACTCCCCAACAGTGGTCTAATCTGTTGGTCGAGCATGCCTGCAAATAATTTCCGTCTGTCACACAGACAATGGAGCTGCCACCTTGTTGTGCATCACGGATTACTGTACTGTTCATCGTGTCCCACCCCTACAGAGACTCCTGACAAAGGACTTAATTGAATATCCGTCCGTGGCTAATTTGTGTGTGTTCCATGTGGGCAAATGTGTAAACACAAGCTTTAATGCAACGGCGCATAAACAGTCACGCAAGCATACACACAGCTGCATACACACACACACACACACACACACACACACACACACACACACACACACACACACACACACACACACACACACACACACACACACACCACCCTATAGGAATTTACTTTGAGGCTACTTGTTCATTTAGTCTGATGTTGAAAGTCAAGAATTATTGCTTCTGGTCCTTATGGCCAAACTGTAAACAAATTCAATGGACCACATTCAATTAACTCTGTCTAACCTAACGTATAATTATTTGAAAGCATGGAGTGAAGAGTATGAGATAATGGAATTTTTTTTTTTTACCCTTGAACCTTAACCCTACTTTTCCCATTTGTTTATCAAATTAATTTAAGCCAGTCGATTTGTTATGCCTAGGCTTAAATACATATAATCACCCGTTTTAGCTTCACATTACACTTGTGCTTAAGCTAATTAATCCTTAGTGTTTATCATGCATAAACAGCGATGGCTTTGCGTTAAATATCTACAGAGGTAACGGTCGTTTGTTGTCTGAACTGCTAAATATTTAAGGTCCAAAGACAAATTTGGTCTTGTTTTCGAGGAAAAACCTTTTGAGGATGTAAATGAGCATAATTGTGTTAATAAATAAAAATGCAGATGAGGTGACAGCTTTGCTTGATATTATATGATGATGTAAAACAAAAAAAAACAAAAACAAAAAAAACACTCTGATGTTTGCCTTAAACTTTGTAGCCCCTAACTGCTCGGACAGACAGCAGGCTGTTGCACCTTATGTATTTGTTTATTTTTGAGATAAGGGGCCTCTTTTATGGATAAGCAGCTGACGCTCTGGCTCTGTCAAGCTGGGACAGGCTGAGGGAAGATAAAATAGAGTCTGTTAATCTGGTGCTGGTGAGCAGAGAGAGTGATGTTATTGACCTACGCTGGCTGCAATGTGTTTCAATTATACACTGCCATCCATTTGTCAGGCGAGCGGAGCGATGGAGGGGGGCACAGGGTTCAGGCCTGGGTTAGAGTCATTCTCCATCACTTACGATGTGTCTTTGGAAAGCACTTTAATTGAATTACCCAATTTATTCTTCAAGCAACAATGCCCCGGCCTAGACCCGTGACGTGAGACAATTAGATACAAGTTTAAAATTAGGCAGTTTGCATTCTTCATCTTTCCATGTTGTGTACAGGGAAGGAGATGCTGAACTGATGTTGATGTTATTCTGCTCTTTATCCTGAATACATTCTCTTAATGTGAAGGTTTATGTGAAAAATGCACAGTGTCTTCCTTTAGTTTCCATGGATGTTGAAACTTGTGTTGAAGACTGTGCCATGTGTCTTTTGATGTGCATCAGTGTTTCACCTGCAGGATGGTAACCAGTAAATGTAGTAAACCCCCTTTTTTGGTACTTATGCAATATACGTATTTAGTTCTCTGCTTATGAATCTTCAATATTGCACAATCCAATTTTAACGACAATATCAAAACCGTGGTAAACTGGCATGTTTTTCCTCTTTGGTTTCTGTTTACAATCTGCTTGAGAGATTTTTTTTTAAATATTTTGTCTGATATTTGCAAATTGCACATCGTTTGGAGTGATTAATTCTAATCAAGTTCAATTTATTCTGGGAAAGCAGCTGGAAGAAGCATAAGTGTTGACTGCATTCTGTCTGTGAGCTGTCTAACAACATGGCCTGGCTGTCGATCTCCTCAGCTCCAGTTCCAAGTGTAGTGGAGGTGCTCGAGTTAGATGCACATTGGCCTACTTGCACTCTGGCCCCCAACACCTGGCCACTTGCTAAACTCTGATTGTCAGTTCATCTATTTTCACCAAGACAAGTCTCGCTGTCTGCGTCTAATCAACAGCGTTGCACTCTCAGTATCTCCAGAGCTCATCTTGTTAAGCGGGGAAAAAATTGTGGGTAAAAATGTACTCCCTATAAGCATGTAATGTACACCAATTATGCTAATTTGCAATGTTGCAGATGGCCCAGTGTTGATTGCAGCTTCAGGATCAGGAGAGGCCATCTGAAATTTGAACGTGGCACTCGCATGACACTCATTACCGTACAACCTCAACTAAATATCCCTTTGTCACTTGTCATCCATCTGTTCTTACTACGTTTCACAGTTAAGACTATGCGGAAATCTGTGAGCAGCTGAAGAGTGCACAACAGACGACAGAGAATCACTATCCCTAGTTTTAATTGGGTTTTCCCTTGTTGAGCTGTATTTGGGTGGGTTCTCCAAACAATGAGCACTGCAGCTCATCTAAAATACCAATGGCAAAGAGACAAAGAGGAGAAAACACCAAATATTTCAAGTTTAAAGCAGTAGTCAGAACAGTGAGAGTAAATGCAACTTCTGAGTTGAGCATTTCACTTTTTAAAAAACATGTTATTTCCCCCATCGAGATATGCAGAACTATCCACTCCCATTGTGCTGGCTCCCGGGGCAGAAGGATTTACTCCAAATGCCATTCCACTAAGGGAACTGTGACATTCAGAGTGTGCCAAGGTGTGCTAGATGTTAGAAAGGCATGCGCAGCCTGATGTAAATTGATCATCAACATCAACCATGATGCTCTTTGTTATGGCTATTGAGGCGAGTCAGTTTAGCCCCTATCTTCTTTTAGAGCATGCTGAAGTGAACCCATGCTGATGTTCAAATGAATGGAGCCCTTTCATGAAGCCATGGCCATTGAACTCTGGAGGCTGAATATAGCCCTAAGTCCTGCAACCTTTGTGGCAGGGGGTTCCTGCCAGGCATGATTCCTGTTTAGTGAATAAGTGGGGTAATTACAGTGCAGTTGGGGCCATGCAGCAAATGTCACCAGCAGATAAACAGTAGGAGCAAGTCTTCCGTAAATGTCCGATTTATCCACCCCGGACCTCCTGGAGGCCGTGGAGGAATTAAGAGCAGTTGGGTGTAAAACCAAACTAGCTTCTCTTGATTTCACAGGGATTCAAGGATGCATATAATTGGAGGAAACAGTAGTTAACAGATAAGGCCTCAGGTTAACCTTACTTTGTCACACAATAAATCTCCTAGGCTGATCTCTGAAGGCAGCTGGAAGTTAAATCTGTGCCTAAACAATATTTGACCACTTTTAGGGCATTTACATAACTCATGCTGAGTTCGATTGATTCCCAAGCACCACTGTTTCCGAACCACTGCTGTAAACTAAAAGGTGTAAAACAACACATAAGGTTCTATGTGATATGACTCTTCAACTTATCCATTGTTAGTCCACTCCTCTGTTTCGCTGATTAGAAACCACATCTATTGCACTCCATTAAAGAGTGCCCACTCACGTGTGACCACAGGGCGGCCTTTATAACATCATGAGCCTTGGGAAATGGGAGAGTCAGCGAGCGTCATTCCATTACCTGCTGAAATGGATCCCCCTGTATCTCCTCCTTGATTAGCTTTGTCTCGAATAACAATGATGGCTTTAAGTGTGTCTAATTGAGGCCGAGCTCACCCTCCCTCCCTGTGTGAAAGTGCTTACTCATTTTGTCTGTCCTTTTAATAATTACATTATCATTTTACGCCCCTGTCGGTTCCTTGGGAAGTGGGCTGGCGCTTGTGTTGAAGTGAAAGCTCATTATTGGAGCTGAATTATGTGCAGTTTATTGATCCCCATGGTGGATTATGGAGCTCTAAGTTAGTCTAGACAGAATAGTTAGCCAGATGACAGAGAGGAAACATAGAGGCCCCAGGGGGAAGATCTCTGGGCTCAGTGAGCAATTAAAGCCTGGCAGGTAATGGAATTTAAGTTTACACTAAATCCACCTATGCCATGGCATTTCAAGTGCCTTATAAAAAAACATTAGCCTAATGAGACGGTCAAGAGCAACAGAGGCATTCTTTTAAACACATTTTCTTAACCACACTTGAGCTTTTTTCCTTTATTTCCTTCTCCGATTTCAAGTGGCTAAGTCTCCACTACAATAATGTTAGTACAGGATGCATAACAATTTGAAGTGTATTTCCTGTATGAGATTTATGTTATTTGACTGATTATGTTGTGTTGATAATACAGTATTTACTACATGGGTCTTTGCTGATCTCTGTTTTAGTCTGGATGAGGATGCGTGTGTATTGAAGCGTGGGGTAAAGTGCCGGTATGTCCTGTATGAGGCCAAGCAGGATCTCTATAAAGCCAAGGGTCAGTCTTAAAGCTTCTTTTCTAACTTTCTGTATGACTAGCTCTGCAGCAATTCTAACATTAGCTTGTATGTCAATAGGAACAACAAATAAAAATTCAGTTTCTGTTATTATTTATGTCTGTCCACTTACACAACAGTGCTACTTCTTGTGCTTTTCCAGAGTTGTTGTTGTTTATGAATAGATATTATGTTCTATGAAGCTGCTAAAAAGTTACTGCTGAGTTAAGTTGCAGTATCCCTCAGGCAGTATAGGGCTGCAGCCTTTACCTCCTGCAATAATGTGAACCCCCCCCCATAAACTGAGTGTTAACCTGAAACTTGATATTTCCATGCAAGCTAGCCTCTCCTGCATCCTTTATCACCTCACAAGCTACTTAACAGAGCGGATACAGAGTAAATGGTGGGTGTCTGAAAAAAAGAAACATTGTCGAGCTCTACCTAATCACATGAAACTGATTACCATTAAACAGTTACCGTTAAATAAAATCAATGTCCTTGCCCTCGAAGTTTCAGAATCATATTTACTGACATGTGTTGTGCTTCCATGGGATTAAGACTTGCACCCTCTGACCCAAACACACACATTAAAGCAGGACGACATCCAAAAGCTAAACCTGATTTTAACTGACAGCCTTATAAAAAATAGTACTGATAGTCAAGTAGTGTGTTGAACCTGTTAAAGTTGTGTTGCACATCTTGGTAATGGAACAGGGAGCCAAAAACGTCACCCCATAATCAGGCCAGTGTCTCACTCGCAGGCTTTTAGTGCCTTTTATTATGTATTACCATGTCCTTGGCTCATGAGCCTTGATGATGTTAGTAAATACATACAGAAGCATGAATAAACTGGGCTGTAATCCACACTACCTTGTCCCTGGAAGAGGAAAAGGAGTGATACGGTGGGGGAGAACGGAATGAGAACCGGCTGATTAGACTTTTTTTACTGCTCCTCTGTCGACCTAGAAAAACACAGCAGCCCTGACCTTGCATAGCAGAGTCCTTATATATCTAATGATCTCTGAGTACTTTAATGATACAGTATGTTCTCTCTCTCAGTCTTTCCCTCCATTTTCCTAACCTTCTTTTATGAAACGCTGTCTTTTTCTCCCTTTTTTAGCACAAGCTGCTGCACACACATGCTTATACACACACTCACGAAGTACACAGCCTTGAAAAATCCAGTCAGCAGTTTAAGCTGGGAGTCTAGCAAATGAGCTGTCCTATTGAAATAGAAAGAAGAGGGTTCTATGTCGTAGAAAATGCTGCTATGGCAAGCCTTACAGAAAAGGGACAGAGGGAAAATTACTTGCTTGGACAAAGAAACATGAGAATGTCCTTTTACTACAATTGTACCAATTTATAGTTGGACAGAATAGATTACATTCATTTTTTCAATACTTTATTTCTCCCCTAGTCCTTTTGTAAAGCTATTCCTATACCGTACATATTACAAAAAGATGCCATTAGGTGTTGCATGAAATTGGGGGGGTCTAATGATAAAACCTATTATTTTAATTCAGCCTTTTTTATCCTCAGCATTGGTTCAAACTGTTAATGTAGTTGGAATTTGCAGCTTAATGGTTGTGCAGCTTGAGTTTACTGTTTCAGGATATCTTACCATGTTACTTTCTCTAACCAGAGTACTGGATACTGCATAATAAATATATAAGAGGAGTTTGGACATGGTGGGTCTTTCATAAGTTCTCATTAAGCTTTTTAATTTTCTAGCCATTTTGCTCGAGTGTAGAAAACAGCTTCCATTGCCTTAAGTCTTTCTTCCTGGGTGTCTAATTCCCTCTCTTTGACCACTTAAGGTATAAAGCTCCATTTGGTCCTGGTATTCCCCTTCCTGTGCTGTCTGTTCATGGTAATTAAGATTCCATTTTGCTCTGAATGGCAACGTTAAAATGAAGGGTTATCGCGGGGCTTCTGTAGCCTCACCTAATGAAACACCTATAGTGACCTCTGATTTACCCAATAGGGTCTCCTACTTCCCTCCCTCAATATCCCTCTCCCCTTCAGAGCCGTCTTGTTGTGTGGTCTCCTCTTCAGTTCTCATTACGTTCTGTAAGAAGGCCTGGGAGATGGGTCGGTATGGGAGGATTGGGGGCGGTTGCAGAGAAGGGCTTCTGTCCCTGGATGAGTGAGTGTGGATAAGAAGTTGTTTGAATTCATAATTGTGCTCTTGTGAAGGGGGAGATTTGTAAAGGAAGGCTGGGTTCATTGTGTGGCAGTGTGAGTCCGGTGGAGGGTGCGAGCCGCTCAAAGCTAATGTAATCTACGCTATTAGAGGGGGTTAATTAGCTGCTGAACTGGAGCCTGAAGAGCAGGCAAAGGAGGAGAGACACACGGAGTGAGACCAAGAGAGGGAGAGACAGAGGGCGGGCAGTAGGGATAGAGAGGTCTTCAGGGAGTCATTAGAGTCTGCTTGTTGTAATACAGCCACACAGTCAATAAGGCTTCTTCTCTGAGGAGTAGAAGAAAGACGTAGAGGAGAAAAGAGTTTCACACCAGGTCTATGGAACTTAGCAGCTCTGCCACAAGGTGGGAAACTTGGGTATTTCTCAGTTTTCGGAACTCAAAACATACTTAGAGCACGTGTTCTAATGGGTGGAGACAGATGTATAAAACATGTTGGTTCAACTCAACATATATAGATTAAAACTATTTCTATTGAGTCAATCCAAACTTCTACTGTGGATTTTTTGTACATTCAGACATTCTTGTAAATGAATCACTCACTATTCAAATATTTGGTGTGTTTTACCCGACAATAGAATCACATATAGTAAAAAAACTAAATGTTTTACTTGGTAATTAAACTCAATTACTGTAAAATAAAGTCATTAAATATATTTTTTTCAATCTGAAAATAAAAAAAGCAAAAAAACACACGTAATAAAACTACATAAAACATAAACTATTATAGTTTCTATTGTGACTTTTCTCCTACATGTAGAATTTTTCCTGGAGCACTTTTTCAACTACATTACCCAGTTAAACTTGTTATAAATTACATTTATAAAGTGTTGTGTTGTCTTGTAATTAAGATTTTTTTTAAAGCAACTCCTACCAAGCAAACCAGAAAAATAAAATTTTTAGTAATGACACTACGACTGTCTTCAAAATCCCTTTAAGAAATCACAAAGTTTGATCTTTATTCATCTCTTTAGGCTGTCACCTTTCTTGAAATGCTTTCTACAGTTTAGTTTTGTTGCAAAGGAAGAGATCTTATTAAAATTCACACTGAAAACACACTTTAGGTGGTTAATCCTATAGCTGAATCAGGAGTATTGTTTTTTTCTTATAATGGATTACAACTTGAATTTACACAATTATTTCCAGAATTTGTTCCAACTTCTTTGTCCTGATTTGTTAGTAATTGCCACATGTGTTTGTGCACTGAAAGAGAATTATAAAAATTCAGGAATTAATTAAAAAAAAGCTTAAATGTTAAGAGTCTTTCTTTGATAGCAGCAGATTTTCTTGGATTCATTCTCATTTGCCTTAAGTTTGATAAACTCTGATGCATAATTTTTGTAAATTATCTACCCATTTTGAGAATATTCTATCTAAAATGCTGCATTTCATAGCTTTGTTCCTTTCTATGCAGGAATTCCAGAATTAGGATCTTTTTTGGCCCCTGCTTGTGCATGATTAGTATTTTTTTATTTTTCTACTTTAGCAGTCCATCCTTTCTAGCTCTGAGTCTCTTGTTGCTCTTAGCTTAACTCAAGACAGGTCACTGGTGTCTGCTCCCTTGGCATTTTAATACAGATTAATTACTTTCTCTGGCCCAAGCAATCCATTTTTGCTCATTTGTGGATGTTTTAACTTATTTTTAACCCTGGGGTGAGGAGAAGAGAGAAAGGCAGAGAGACAGGAAGAAAAAAAATCCTCCAAAGTAGACTTATACCCTCAATTTAATAGCAGAGTGAGGTGTTTCTCCAGCATCATCAGATCAATGGAGAGTAAATAGCCCACACTTCTTGTTTCACAGTGCAGTATTGATCTTTTCCTCAGCCTCGGCTTTCCTTTCCCCAGCTTTTCGTGTCTTTCAACCCCTGGGACTGTGCTGATTGCCATAGATTGGACAAGCTAACAAGCGCATGATGAGGAACCAGGCTTTCTTTTCCTCTCATAGGCTGTTTCTTTTATTTTTTTTTGTGGCACTGGCATGAACACATACAGACAGATAGACATCCACAGAGGGAGTTTAAAACATCAGATCAACACAGCTCAGCACCATAAAGGAGTTTGCCGTTTCTTTCTTGTTCCCTTTGTTGTTTGCGTTGCTCTGTCTTCGTCTACGCTGAGAGGACCTACTCGAGCGGTGCCTGTTTTTGGGATTTTTGCCAGACTGATGGAGTATACCAACTTATAACTACAGAACAACTCTGAGACACTCTTTTCTTCATCTCGCTTTCTTTTTTTCTTCGGCTGGCATCGTGTTTCAAAATCTCCCATCAGCTTTAAGAAATCTCAAGTGGCCTGTGGAGAGCGACCCACTCTGTGACTGAGGACAGCATTACGGCTACAGGAGGGTAAGTTCAGAGTCAACGTTGTTCAAGCTGAGGGCGATAGGAGGAGAGATGCTGAGGTTAACCCCTCCCTAAAAACTCTGCTCCCTCCTTTTCTTTCTACATAGGCAAATGAGAGTGATATAAAATAATTGACTGATTCTCTGTTTGGAGCACAAACTTGATCACTAATAAAGATTTGCATGTGTGCAAACGGTGTTGCGTTTTCTTATAACTGCATGAATTTTCATTTTTCTACTAAAGTGTTAAGTTGAGGGAAAGAGTTGTATGTGTTGCCATGTGGCCTAGGATCAGTGTAAAATATGTTTAATAAACTTCAAAGTTGTCTTCATAAAGAAGGGAAACTGGAATGAGTGATCAGGTGTATTTAAGGCTCATTACCAACCTGCTAAGCTTCTGAATTTTTGCAGATTAGACAAGTTTATGCTTGAGGACTGCAAACACTTCATAGCCTAATATTTCAGATGCATGCTGCAAATTACTTTTCAGTATTTGGTCTAATTTGAGTGCTTAAATGTGGATGAGAAATTGGTTTAGTTAGCATACTTTTAACATCATGTCAAAACATGTTTTTTTTGACAGGTTTATTCCTCATTAACTGCGCCAGTGATGACAACAGGCTGCAAAAATTGGATATTTTAAGATTTTCACATTTTCTTTCTAAAATGTTTAGGATCTGATGTTTTGAAATCTAAAATAATTTGATATTTTTGGGTTTTCATGGACTGAATCATAATTTTTTAAATATGATTTTTTAAATGTCCCAGAGATTGGCCTTTGATTACAAACATGGTGATGTTGTTGCTACTGTTTTTGTTTGAAAAGGAATTTAATATCAGTTTGTCAGACATGAAGCACGTGATTTAACAAATAGGTTGACCAGTGAGGTAAAAATGGACAAAATGTGTTTTTTATGAGACATTTATGATCCTGTTATGTTTTGAAAGATACACTATTCAACTCCAGTTGGTAAACACATTTGGGGCTGCAGTAACTCAGCAGGTAGTGCATTTGTCTGTCATTCACCCACATTGCCTGTTGGTGGCGGTGGTCCAGTAGTGCCAATGGTTGCCTAGCTTCTGTGGCTACAATGAAGCTTCCTGTCATCAGCGTGTGAATGACTGTATTATAAAGCTTTTTGTAGTGCATGACTTAGAACAGTGCTATACAAATATGGGACATTTACCTTTACACCAGAGTAATGCTGCATCAGGTGTACTTTAAAAATATGTCTGAAGTTTTTTGTTGTTATCTTGAGATAAAGACCAGCAAAAGAACAGTTTTGTTTACTTTTTGTTACCATCTTGTCTAAATGGAAAATCACATGAAATAATCAAGAAGTCTGACTTGTAATTTTTAAAATAATTTATTTTTTTGTTATTTTCAATCATTTATTTTTCATTTCACTTTATTGATTTGTCTCACTACTGTGAGATCCAAAAGTCTAACCTCAAATTACCATTGAATCTAATCAGAACAATAACGTTAAAGTTTCCACTTCTCTTGCATTATTATTTGAAAGCACAAATTAACCCTTCACATAGATTCACCACATGGGAAGATTAATTGCCTGTGATGTTTTTTAAGCTTATTTTGTGCAAATACAGTGTAAATGTGCTTATCAGTTATTTGTATCAGTTTCATAATACGTTTTCTTTTAAAAAGTCAAAACCACCTGTAATAATAGGAGTCTTAAAGTGGCAACACAAAATTTAAAAACTTAGCTCATTAAATTAAAAAGGAGTATTTTAGATAACAGTCCTCATATTTTAGAGCTTAATTCATGCTTATTGTTACCATTGATAACCTGTGAGGCAGTTATTTTACAATAGGTTACTTTCTTGCTCATTCAAATAGGAGATTATACTTTTATATGTGTAGTAAATTTAGTCAGTGCCAAGGCTAAATAAAGTCACCTGTTCTTAATCCTAAATCCTTCACCTTGATTCACCCTCACCGCGAGCTGATCTAATGTCATCCAAAAGTCCCAAAAGCACATCCATTCTCTGCTCTCTTCTTGGCTCCTCGTGTTTGCATGCAATATTTTAGGCGACTCAGAGACAGATGACAGTTCTAACAAGGCCTATTAGGTAACCCTCAGGGTGCCCTCAGCACAGATTTGAGCACCATTAATTTTCTATTATGGAGTGCTAAAGATGTGCCCCTGCACAGTCATTCACCTGGCTTATTGAGTCTCACACACACCAATTGTGGACTTTTCCAGGCCAGTGTTGCTGAAGGTTTAGTGCGACCCCTCTGGGGAGCTAATTTATTATTTGCAGATATCGATCTGGCTGAGTCGGCCAGCCAAGCCGTGGCCGATGTTGACTCTGCTCTGGCCTGTGGCGACTTTAACCCTTTCCAGATTTAAGTAGACACACACTAGATGGATGGTCAGCCAATAGTAGAATGCTTCTCCCAGTAGCTGTTTCAATTCCTTTGCTTGCACAGGGTTTCTCTAAATAAAAGAACAACTGATAGAAGTAATTGGCAATGGTAAAAGGATAGATTTAATCTTTATGTTTATGGGATTTTTTCCCCTCTAACAGATAAAAAGGCAGACACCCATCCACACGTAGAAATACACTTACTCACACGCAGACACTGTCTGGTCTGTCCAGGGGAAATAAAATCACAGTTTAGAGGAAGGAAAACAAATTTAGAAGGTCAGACAAAACATTTATCAAAGCGTATATGTCTGGTGGGTAAATAACAGAGGGACAGTAAAGGGCATGACTCTGAGACCGCCAGATTACCGCAGCAGATCATCACACATAGTCTGAAGATTCACTGCAGAGAGCAGATATTTCTCAGAGGGTTACCTTCAGAGTCCTGACTAATATTCTGTCTTCTGTGTTGCTGTTTTATTTTGAACATAAAATTGAATTATTCCAGGATACACCCTTTCAATAGAAATAAAAGTTGTGGGAAAAGAAGAAAGTAGAGGAACACACACATTGTCTGCGTATTTTTAAAAGTTTTGATCAGTAGATAGAAATTATGGATAGGAACTCTGTGTTTATGTCCTCCTATCTCACACACACACACACACACACACACACACACACACACACACACACACACACACACACACACACACACACACATACAGAAACCACAGTTTGACCTCTCAGGTTGAGTGAGAGTATTAAATACCAATTAGGGTGAGACCAAGCTAGAGATGAGGTTGTGACAAAGCCTAGAGGAGCCTTCACGGAAACATCTTAATAATTCCTGGGCTTAATTGTAGATGTGTGTGTGTGTGTGTGTGTGTGTGTGTGTGTGTGTGTGTGTGTGTGTGTGTGTGTGTGTGTGTGTTTTAGTGAGCCAAGTAGTCAAAGGACAGATCACTAAGACAAGGCAATAAAAAGAAAGCTATAGATTTCAGGACTATGTGGGTGTCCTGTGATGTGTACCTGGAAGCCTGGGTAGTGAAGGAATGATGATGGATATCCAGAGAGGAATTATGGGAGATAATACACCACCATTTTCCTGTTATGATAGCATTTTACCTGGTCTTTATGGCCAAGGATATAAAACAAAGGTCAGGATATTTTGCAAAGATAAAAGTGCTTCTAGCTCATCCAAATTCGTCCAGACTCCCCCTGCAAAGACGATTTCATGCTTGAAAAGTTGGCCTCTTGTTGAATTTGGCAAAACCTCAGAAGGTAGCCCATATTCATCTTCCATATGCATGTGGGTCGCTGAAACTGAGGCAGCAGTAAAGAAAAGACATCAATGAGAAGGAAACATGATGGAATGGATTTTCCACAGTTTTGCTGTCTGCTAATACTGTTATGAAAAAATGGGCAGCGCGCCCATGAAACCCTGGGAAGGAGAAGTTAAGGAGCCGACTTTCTCCAAAGGCATTCCATGTCACTTCCAAAACACAATTGTCTGTTTTAGAGACAACAGTCGATGAAGGTTCTCGTCACAGCTGCTGAAATACTGACCAAATCAGTCTTGTATGAAGATGGAAATATGGCATAAGATCACATCCTTCATTAAGCCCAACATCTGGACAAGTCAAGACTAAAGAGACACACACTGACTCAACACCATTGAGTTTTACACACAGTTTGGTTTAGGACTACATAACATACTTCCTTGGATTTATATTGATTAAAGAGCTTTAGAACTTCATGCCATAACAAATTGCCCTGTGTGTAAAAAAAGGAAATGTGCTTCTAAGGCAACACACATGTCAATAAGCATCAAGCAGCCTTCGCTGACATGCCCGCTGTCTCATCAGTAATCAGGCCAATCTGTTTTAGCAGAAAATGGCCGTACACAGCGCGGCATTGATGGAAACGTCTCATTTTAAACTCCACAGTGCCTTTAGAAGGCAAATCAGCAAACGTTCATAAATTTGACAGAAAAAGCGTGAAAATTCTATGACAACAAGTTGGATTCGGTGAGCCGAGTGCCAGCACTTTGCATTAAGTTGCACTGAGCACTAATTGGATGCTACCTGGCTCCACATCACTAGCAGCTCTGAACAGGATGAGGATCTGGCTCTGACTAGCAGCAAGCTCTCTGGTGTTGTTGGCTGATTACCCTCAGCAAGAGGGAAAGCGAGACGAGGATGAGAAAAAAAATCTCTTCTCTTCTCAAGTACAAGCCCTTGGCCCTGTTGGCACTGTGCTAGCTTTTTGATTTTTCCTGATGTCCCTGAAATTGATTTTCAGCCATGATTGCATTGCTTCTCCGAGGATAATCAAAGGTTTTGAATAATTGCTGCAGTATGACTGTACAGTGGGGAATAACAAGAATAGTGTCAACTTCTCCTGGCTGTCATCTTTAGAATAATTTTAGCTGAGCACTACCGGATGACTTCACAACATACCTTTCAAATGAATCCCAGTTGTTAGCATGACACCATATGTTTCATTTGCCATGTCTAATAAAATCCTGCCAAAACTATACAATGATAAAATATACCATCACGTTGTAGTGAAGCCTATACTGAAGAGGTTGTTAATGTATAGCTTCTACATTTTACTTTAGGCTTTGAGGGAAAAAACGTACGTGCAAACACTTGAAAATAGATGCTGTCCTTGTTGAATGAAATGAACAAACTCGATGTCTTGAACACAAGCTTGACAACGCAGCTGCTCTCACTAACATTTCCCCTGGTTTATCTTGCTGTCATTGATTTAAAAACATCCTGGAGGAAGGCGTTTTGCACTGCTGCACCTCGCAGCCTGTACGAGGGAGACATCACCATCCTGGAGCCAACCTTTTGTGCCACGGTGAAAGATGGTCTCTCGTTTAACGCGGGTTTGTAAACGATGTTTGCAAGAGGGAGAAGGAGATTGATTACAGGACGAGGGGTGATGAATAATCTGCGCAGGACAGTTATGACACCTATTGTTTCACACATGCCTTGTAGAGGTGCACCTCCCAAAATGTATCATTGTGTAAAATATTGACCTAAAACATATCATTACTCTTTCCTGTGATCTTGCTTTGCTCTCAGAAGAGCCTTCTAAACAGTAATAAACTGTTCTCCCCTCCATTTTTTTTCTTCTTTTTTTGGAAACTATTCTGGTTTCTTTAAAGAAAAGTAGATCTACTGTAAGGGATAATTTATCACTGTGGATTCCATATTTGGTGAAGCAGCTTGAGAGCCAATTTGGGGGCACTGGAAATCATGTTGTCTGGTGCTATCACTTTATAAAAATGTCCATCTTTCTGCTAACAGTGGAAGCAAGGAGAATAGTTTTTTCTGACTAAGGAGGGAGACAAATGAGAGACCTTCTGGGTGCAGCTGGGGTTGGATGTCCCCTTGAGAAATAAAATCCAAAAACTTTATTTTAAATGCTTCAGTTCTTAGTAAAGTTAATTTTATTTTTTTTGTTAGAAACATAGTGGGAGTGAAAGGTAATTTCAATAAATCCACCTGCTTCTAACTTGAACAATCATAGAACTTTTTTTGGGTCAAACTTTCTGAAAAGCCATGCAGCCTGAAGACAGAAATTACAGTTGTTCTTTTGTATTTACTTTGTTTCAGTTAATTATATTACAAAATAATTGTTGGACATTTCCAATAAAAGTTAGCCATACAGCAAGTTTGCACTGCTCTCCCTAAACAAATTCATGCACAATCTTTATCTGGTATAGATGAATACGCCAAATTTACTATTTACCAGTTGAGTTAAGAAAGGTGAAAAAAATCAAACAATAGGCCATTACTTGAACACCAGAAACATTTTGCAATGCTCTAAGGGCTTTACATTTTGGCTTTTATTAGACAAAGTGAAATCACAACAGAAAAATAAAACTGCTACTATCAGCACTCTTCTAAAGTAATGCAATAATTACAAACAATTGGATTAACCTACCATATTCATTATCAGCAACTTTTGGACACAGTCATGGATGAAAAAAATAATGCTTTAAATAACAAAAAAAAAATCTTTTACACAAAATGTTTAAAGTGCTAACGGCATTTCTGTATAAGGGGTAAAGTGTATTCCAATTAGTCAAATAGCAAAGCTTGATGTTATCTGAAATTAGCTTTCATGTGAGATTTTCTACCCTTGTTTTTTTTCTCCATACACTAGCTAGAGGCATGACTTTGTTCCCCTTTTGATTTAATTCGCTCTCAACCTGTTTTATTTATTTCTGCGGTTGCAAAAATTGCCTTTTGACCTTGATGATTACAAAAAAGTAAGTGAATTGAAAAGGCATTGATACCCAGAATTCAGCTTGCTGCTGGACAAGGTTATTCATCTTCCTACCTTGGTGCACTTTGAGTTTTTGCAGTGGTCAGATTTTAATTCCCGCTCCAATTTTTTCATTATCTTGAAAGGGCAGAGGAGAGTCCTCTGCCAGCGCCCTTATAAACCTTGATTTTCAATTCACTACACCAACACATAGATATAACCCCCAACACACACACACACACACACAAAACCACAGTGCACCATCTTTCCGAGACATTTCCCCTCCTTCTTTTCATCAGCAAACATTCATACCAAATGCTTTCCACAACACATGCAAAAACTGAACACTCTGTGCTTCAGAAAAACATTAAAGATCACGACATCTCTTTTATGACCACACTGCATATGAATTAAAAAAGAACAAAGTCCAGTTTTTAGCTACCACTCAGTGTGTCATGTTTTACTGGTTGCACCCTCTTCCTAAGCTTTGCAGTCACCTCTATTAACAAGCGCACACACACACACACACACACACACACACACACACACACACACACACACACACACACACACACACACACACACACACATTTATGAAGCATAGTGATATTACTTTGGACACCTGTAAAATATGGAAGTAATGATGTCTACAGTGGATGAATGGCTGAATGAGCTTGCAGTGGGGCTGTATAGTGCCGTGTTCACCTTGGGGTCACTCATTTGATTCAAGGGCTGCTGTGTAGTGATCGGGAGTCATATCCATCAAAGTGCTGGAGAAGAAAAGTGGGTTCTTGGCAAAAGGCGTCTCAATGTTCCCCTCACTTGTAGCTCTCCTAATATGAGATAATAAATCAAGACACAACTGCTTTCTGTTTTGGCTGCTGTAGTGTGCACATCCTAAAATAATATATTTAATAAAAGGGACAGTCTGTGTGTCTGTAGATACAAAACTTACTTTGTGTTTTGAGCTGTTTTTATTGTATCTAATTGAGTTTTGCACCTCTTTCTCAGTTGGACAGCTGGAAACTGGTTCTTGCTGCTGCAGATGAGAATTGTAGCAACTTAGCAGACGTGCCATTTGTTTCACCGTTACATTATTTTATTTGCAAGAAGGAATTTAAATTTCTTACACTGTAAGTTAAACATATTGCTTAAAAAAACAAAAAACTTTTGCATCTGGCTGTCTATCATTTGCATCTAAGTTAATGTGTTTCTGGCAGCACAAATCATTCATTTTCATATTCTTGTCTTTAATTATTCATTAGATGCTGTGTATATTTAAGAAGAAGTAAATTAAAGTTAGGAAACTTTTGACAAAAGGAGCAATCATCAACATAATGCTTACTGTATATTCCTTGTGTTTGGAGCGGATAAGTCCATATTATGTCCACATTTGTTTACTGCGAATTTGCCAGTCTAATAATTAAAATTTGTAAATGCTTTTGTTTCAAGAGATCTGAAACATTCACACCCGTGCACGTGATAAACCTGTTTGCTGTGTGAAAAGTATGGCAGATGAAAGTGAGGTAAGGGGGCTGCGGGGTGAGAAAAGCTCATTTGGGCTCTTCAGTGTTTCAGTGTTTTTGCTGCTGCCCTTTCAAGCTTTGAGAGGCCTGGTGGGGGCTGAAGTGTGTGTGAGTCTGGAGTGCAGGGCACACAGGGGCACTGTGTAGGCCGGAGCTCAGCATCTGCCAGCCTATGCTGTCCGTGGTTTGTTCCTTTTCCAGCACATTCTTACGTAATTATCTGTGATAAACTCCTCTGCAGTCAAGCCACAAATCCACATGTCACAACCCTGGCTTACTGAACAGCTCTGAGAAAGCAACATGCACGCAAGACCTTGAAGATGCATGAAGACACACTCTCACACACATTTGCGGAGAGGAACAAATGTGCCTTCTCACCCACCTACTCACACATGGATTCACACAAACAAACTTTTGGCTGCAGTTGCAAGTGGGTTTTGTATTTTGGAGCCAACGGATAGTGGATATAATCCTGGTTTCCAGACTGACTCTCAGCAGAGTTCAGCAGACTTCGCTGGTTCCTGTCGTGCCCAGCACTTCCACCTCTCAGTTCTAAGTTCCACTAAGCACTAAGTTCCTTAAAGTCTCCATGACAAAGAACCTGCTGATACAGTTCTCTCCTGCTCTACTTGAAGCCCTGCCTCTACTTTGTGACTGTGAGCAACTCAACTTCCTCAAAGCAGACACAAGTGAGGGTCATTTTGTCTACTCTGTACAACCTTCCTCTTTTTCTTTAGTTTTGATCACCTCGGAATTATTTTCATAATTGTCCAACCATGCATGCAGATTGTTCAGATGATCATATTTTGTAGCATATTTTGCAACAAATTGGGCCACAAAAATGAGTAAGAATGGCCCGGTTCTGAGTTCAAAGAAACGGTAACCATATTATTCTCTTGCCATATTTTCATACAAGAGTTCTTGGATCTTCGTTTTGCTGTGTATTATCTTGTCTGATGCCAGCAGAACAGGGGCAGGGGATGACAATTGAGCGGTGTGCTGTGGAAGATCGAAGGCTGTGCCAGCGGGATAAGAGAGAGCGAAAAACAGAAGAGGGTGGGGGTTTCATTAGCATAACTAGCAGGATGCCCAGAACCTTTCTGGAGTGGCATGTTTACGGCACCACACTTGGCAAGAGCACACTCATTTTATAGGGTTTATTAAGGAGACAAGGGGAGGCAAAAGCAGGATTTGGAATTTTGTTGGTGTATGTTTGTGCATGCATGTGTGTGTGGTAAAGTACGCTTTTATCTGCAAGTTTTGGCTGTTTGGTTTGCATGTGTGAGGTCTGAGAGGTGGTGTGCATGGTTTCAGTGGCTGTGCAGCAGCATCTAGCCCTAACTACTTTTACATGTTTGTATTTGGGCTTAAGTGCCCTTTAAAAGCAATGAAATAGAAAGTGCATTCATAAGCCAATCCTCAGGAATGATCCCATTTCAGAAGAGCAAAGAATGGGGCTCTTTGTTGTGCTCTGGCTCCTTTCATCTCTCTGAGGTCATTTTCACAGAGCAAACAGGGAGACTCATTATCAACCTGCACCTGAGAGGTCAGAACCTGAACTCTCCCCCCTCCGCCGCGCTCTCTCTGAACCCCCAGCAGCTCCCCCCGCCGAGCCGTGCCTCTGCTCGCTGCTACCCCTGGTCTGCACTCGGGTTTATTAGCGCAGAACATCTTTTCCAGTGACTGAGCTTGCCCTTATTGTCTACAGTGGTCAGGGTCAAGTCAAGGGCGCTCAGCCTAGATTGGAATCATTTGTCACATGGTCCCGGACTGGAGCTGATTTCAGCAGAGGCCATGGTGAGGTACACAGCCATTCCAACACCACCTCTGACACGAGGAACAGGGGAGGGCAGCCACCGGACTACACAGATGGCCCCAGCATATTACACAGCCAATGCTTGCCAACAAAAATACCCTCCGTTTCCTTTTCCCTTTTTTTCTCTTTACATGAAACATTTTCAAAGGCTTTGAAATAGGAGATGGGATTTAGAACTTTGAAATGAAACATGCCCTCTGGGTTTTAAGGATGTATATTGCTTATGACGTTCCTAATGAATAACTGATAAAAATTGCACTTTTTAAGTGCAATAAAAAGAAAATTAAGGAGGAAAAACTGTTTATCCAAATTATATAAACCATGCAAAGTGTTAAATCATTCTAGCTCTATAATAAGTTTTTTTTCCCCTTCCACCTCTTTTCATGGTCAGCAAGAGCTTGCATGAACAATGGATGGTGCTGAGGTAGCATGTGGAAAATTACTTTAATACACCATATAGAATGGCTTATTGCTTTGGTCAATAGGAGTGCAGTAAAGATGGTGTATCCTGCCGCTTGGGAAGGTTAGACCTGTCAAAGGGCCACAGTGACTGATACCCAGACTCTCCTTATGAGCCCCGTAATGGGTGTGCACGTGTGTGTCTATGTGGTTGCGGTGGAGGTCTGACTGACAAGCAAAGTTATAAAGGTTACATATGACACACACCTTGCCATTAAGTCCTAGATTAGCCCATATTTTTTCTTACTTTTTACATTTAAGGCAATTTCTAACAGGATACGGTAATACAGTAGCACTAAAACTGGTTTGCCTTAAAAAAAAGGAAAAAAGAAAAGAAAAAATATTACAAGAACCCTGAAGCAAATAAACATTATGTTTTCAGCAATCCTCTAAATAAAAAACGTGGAAATACAGGAAAAAAACAAGTGGAAATGAGAGATTGAGCATCAGGCAATTTCAGCTTGTTTTTCCTCAGAGAGGGCAAGTGTGGAGGTGAAGGTCACAGAGACTAAGCACACAGCTCATAAACAGCACAGCTGGAGGAATCATTGAAATATAGCCCTTTGTTTTCTTGGGGCTGTAATTGGCCCTGGAGCCGTCCACCTCTTCCCGCTCTCTCTGTTACTCTCTGTCTCTCTTTTTGTCTGCACGTGTTTCGCGCCCGCGTAGTGCAGTTTGGAGACCCATTCTGCAAAGGCTAATGACTTTGGGGTGAAAGGGTACACCTGCGGTCACAGAGCCAATACACATTACAATAAATACAGGGGGGAAAAAAACAAACACACAAACTGGGAAATAACTGTCATATCTGCGAACCCCGTCAGTTTGTTTATGAAATCTTGGAAATGTGATTAATTCAGGGGTATTGTTATATCTGATTGGATAATTGTTTCAGTTTTTGGTTATAGCTAATATAATTATTTTTCTACAGTAAGCAACAGTTTGTGTTTTAACACCAAACATGAGGGAAATTGTTTTTAACAGAATCAAAAGCAAAATCTACTTTATAAAAATTGTCCTACAGGCATCTATGTTTGTTTGTTTTTTACAATAATTTGTTAATCTTAGTTCATCATACTAGTCATTTCAAACCATTTTCATGCCAATTTATGGAGAAATTAAACTTTAAATTTAGTGGATTTCCAAGAAAGTTTACTGCATTAAAACTGATTTAATGCACATATGAAAGATGCTCACAGCATCCTTCTTTTAACAAACCTGATGGAAGTGGAGCTCCTCTTGAGAGATCAGCTTTGGAAGACGGCTGTCGCTCCTCCTGACTGGAGGCCTCTGAGCGGAGAAGAGAAAAACAGTATCAGATCCAGCCTGAGATAGCGGGGCTTTGCCGTATAATTACCATGTTAACCCAGATGATTCTCTCTGATCTCTGCAAACATCAGGGCGCAGGTCCCGCCAGGCCAGCTTAGGCACTGATCTGTCACGCAGCACTGTGGGACACTGAATGTATGTTAGCATGCTAGTGTTAGGACTTTTGGTGCAATTTGCAGACGGTTTATTTTAAACCCCTCATGTGTTCTTGTGCACACACACTGCACGTAGGAACTTACATTTTCAATTCATACCAGTGTAAATTCTTAAAACTAAAGTACATGTTTAATTTAAAATGCTTTTAAGAATAATGAAACCTTTGTCTTATTGTTTCTTTTTAAAATCTACTAACACATGCTTACTTTTATTTAGGGAGAGAGATTAATCTAAATGTTAAATGCCTTTTTTCTGAAAACGTATTAGTTTGAAACCTCTCCTTTGTTTCCTTACATTTTTTTATTTTACACCTAAACCTTTTTTTCTTTATCTTAACTAAACAAAAAGGGATATAAGTGAGATCTGAGACGGTTTCCTTCATTGAGTATTATCCTCTGAATGTGAGCAGAGATTCTGTCTTTGGTTGCTTGCTTCCTAAGCTTTATTGATCTGTGGGTGTTTTTTTCCCCTCTCTTCCATTCTCCAAAGTCACTAAGCTTGCATCAATTCATCTTAATCTGTTTGCTCCTTAAACCTGGAACAAGGCATGTCTTGTTCCTGGTTGTAGGAGTCTCTCGGCTGGCTTCCCTCACATCCTTCCCAGCCTGGCTTCTCCTGGGTGGCAACAAGAGGCTTTTCATATCGAATCAAGTGTTATTGAGTTCCCCCACACACCTCTTATATTCCCCCTCTTCTTCATTCTTTCTGTCTTTTTTTTTTCTTCTTCTCGGGTCTATCCACTTTTAACAAAGCATTCCTTTAATGACTGTGGGATTACGGGCCAACCTTTTGCAGCCAGTTTGTGGACAAGCCTGTAATCTGACCTCATTACATCCCCTGTGACAAGCTCCCAGGTCACCACAGAGTGGCTACACCTTATCCTTTGAGAACCCAAGGTGCACACAAGCCCCGTCACCCTAAGATGGCTCTCAGTCATCCAAGTCAGGCATCCAGCCAGGCCACCCTTTCCTCACCACCATACCTGTCCACCAAAGCGTAAGATCCCTTGATCCTGTTTCCTTCCCTTCACTTCTTCTCCATTACACCACAACCAAGATGAATGGTCGTTTGTGGGAAGCAGATGAAAACACAATTGTGTGGGTCCAGGCGTAGTGGTGTCACTGATAAATGTGGAAGGGACATGTTGTTCCACAGGCTCCTAATTTTCTGACATGGGTAGAATAGAACACCAGGCCTCTTCTGGATTACTCTACAACCGCACGCACACACAGACCTTTTATTTGATCAAATAAACACAGGATGCATACATCTAGTGTCAGACATAGTGTTTGTAGTGTATGATGTTTCAAAAGGTAATAAAGACATGATCATACTCATAATAATAATCTACCCGTAATCAGAAATAAAAATAATTGACATTTTACTAATAAAAAATTTGTTTTTAATAACTGTTTATTCCATCTATAAAAGGAGTTGAGTTCTATTTAATCTGCATTCCCCCCTTTATTTAATTTCTACCTTTGTCTATTCCCACCTCTGTCCTTTCTCTCCCCCTGCATGTGTCCCTTCATCCCACCATCTTTTGAGGAGCAGGTGTTGACAGCAACTTGGCATGTTGTCAAGCCTACCATGCAGCATAGCAATGCAGTTGCACTGTGCTGGAGAGGACAAGGAAGGCCAAAGTAGGTCTATTACATCAGCCCCATCAAGACTGATTGGGCTCAGGATGGGGGTCCGTGCATGCTCATGAGCCATTGGCTTGGCCTGGTCCATATGCCTTTAATATATGAGCAGATGTGGAGCACAGACCCTGAGCTCTTACACCCCATATTCTCTCCGTCTGCCCTCCACACTGCCTCAAGGCAGTCATGTTGCCCTGGGCTTTGCTTATTGGTTCGGGATTTAAAATATGCTTAATTGGAAATTAACTGGCATACGGAGATGGTTAGGTGTGGATTATATTATAAAAGATTTACCCTTCATAATTGTTGGGGTTTATTCTTCTTGGGGAATAAAACAAAGGCTTGCAGACTTTAAGAGTGAAATGATGTCAAGAACATTTGGTTGGATGATAAACCTTTGAGGGATTTACAGCCCAACAGTTCAAATTGATATTTAGCAACTCAGCACTGGTCAAAACATTCAAACAACATTGGTTTAAATGATATGTTTGTCTAAATGTGTCTTAAACTATGGTGATAACATGTCTTTCCTTGGAAAATTATATAATTTCTCATCTGTTTTCTACTATAAATGAAAGATTGTGCAGCGGGGAGCAGGTGGGCAATTTTCTGCTGTCTGTGTGGTAATTTGGACCTGCAGTAACTAGTGGAAGGGCCAGTGCCTCACTCATGCATATATTCAAAAAACATAAACAGGTATCAGGTGAGCAAAGGTCAAGACTGTAGTAACTGTAGTTGGACACTGCCTGCTGTCAGTAAAATGATGACCCTACAAGTTTCTCAGCATGACATGTTTGCTTGTTATGTGGTATGAGGCAGTATGAAGCATAGATATTAAGAAGAGGAAGCCCTCAGACTGAGGCATGATGGAAGGAGAGGAGAATATAGGAGTAAAGTGCTGTATTGTTTTGATTGAGACACGATGAACAGGAAGCAGTAGGGGTTGACTCACATCTCCTTCATAGCGTTCCTGTCCTGCTAGCTGTGCCAGGACAGCACAGATACAACCAATCAGAGCTCGAGGTCTCTGGCAGCTATTTCCTGGAGAGGGATTACCGTCCCCTCCTATTGGGCGGGACAAGGCCTCCTGGTCTGAATTCATCAGCGACATGGCCTACGAGATGTAGGAAGCAGGTTAATAGACACTCATCAGACATCTGCCGCTGGGTTACCGTCCAATAATCTTCTCCCTCAAACTGCTGCCAGCAATTGATGACCACATTTTTTCTCCCCTAAACCCTTCAACTGCCCTCCCTCTCATTCACTCTCTCTCTCTCTCTCTCTCTCTCTCCCGTCTCCTCTCTGTTCCTCCGTCTTCTCTTCTTCTGTTACACACAGATTGAGAAACGTATTCTCACACAGGTTTATGGTTGGTTAAATGTACACATAAACATTTATACTGCCCTCACACACCTCTAAATCACACCCCCTGCACTCCAGTGGTGAGGGTAGCCACTTCTGATGGAGTCTGATGACAGATTTTGGAGCATAGTGATGTCTCAGTGTGATCAAACAGTCTGCCAAAATGTAAGAGCCGATTCTATTTCGTCTTTCTAATTACTAATTATTGTAGTGTCAAACCTTTTCCTGCTAACACCATTAATAAAGAATGAAAACTTTATTTAATTTTTTGCTCTACATAATTTTTTTTACATGATTTCTAAACTCCTTTTGTCAAATCATCAATAAAATCCTTCCTCACAACTTTAATTCTCCCTATAGCTCTTATTACCAATTGCAAAAATTCCTCTTTCTATCAACTATTTTCAGTGTTTTTGTTTAGTATTGTTCTCCTTGGGAACTATATTGGCTTCACTAATCATTGAAACCTTATAATTCCAGTGCAACTTATGTGAATCCTTTATTATTGACTGTTAGCTCAACCAGGTTAAGAGGGCAAGTAGAAAGTGAGGGTCCCTCTCTGCCAAGTTATTTATGACTTTTCTTCCCCAAAGTTATTTTTCTTTCTGTGATTGCAGACAAGTGTGTTAAATCCGACATGTTGGGAGATTACTCAGCTGGCCGTCAAGCACACATGGTCAATTTGCCATGATGAGAGAAACTGGATTGCACAAGCGCTGGAATCTCTCAGAGGAGTCCCAGGAGGGACGGAAAGCGCTCAGGCACACACATGCACATTGTTGGAGGACGCCAATGTGGTAGTCATTTTGAGCGCCAAAATCAAATGGAGGTTCAATTGTTTCCACATTTCTTAAGATAACATTATGAGAGGGAGAGGGATTGGAGGGCCAGGGAAATCAAAGGTGTTCTGTTTGGTGAGGTTTCTGTGGGAGGAGGAATAATGGGGTCATATGGGATGAAAGGTTAGACATGTGTAAGAATAGTTCTGGGGTTCAGCTGTAGGCCAGTGTCACTTGTTTCTGATGTTTACACACGTATAATGTGCTGCTGTCAAAAGCAGCTTGTTACAGATGCCCTTCACAGAAATTAGAGCAATTAGTGGAAAAAATAGAAGAAGAGGGGTCAGTATAGGAAAATCTGTAGCATACAGTAGAAGTTTTCTACTTTCATGAATGAATGACAAAGTGGCACTATTGCATGATGCTGTTGTCATGACCACAATTTTCCTCCATTGTCTTGATGATAATCAGTGAGTGAGTTATTCATAAGCACTAATCTTTTTATTTGTTGGGTATTTGTGTTGAACATGGGCGTGTTGAACGCAGTCTGGTACTCGTGTTGAAGTCTCAGAGGGAATTTGGGACTTTCAGAATGGGCAAGGAGGCGTTTCCTCTGTTCACACTTGAGCTCTGCCCAGCCATGCTGAACATCCCAGTCTTCATCTCTTCTCTTGGCCATCAAATTGTTTTTCCCACAAGCTCACAATGATTTAAACTGAACTGATAAAGTTCACATATTTGATCTGATTATACAGTTTACAACTAAAAAACTTGGTGGTTTTAATTAAGATGCACATAGAGATGTATATGGGTTGTACTTCACTCAATTTTTGCACAATGCTCATTTCTTTAGTGCATTTGAAAACTATGTTTGCAGTGTTTTACATTGTAATTCTGCAAATAAAGTCTTTGCATAGTTCAGAATTTGTTTTCTCTTGCACAACTGTGAGAATGGACAGACTTGCTAACAAACATGATTGCTGTAATCCTGGTCACAGCCTGCCTGAGCCTTTAATAGGGAACTTTTTGTCACGATGGTTCTCTCTCTCATCCTCAAAAAGGAAATTTCTTCAGTCAGCAGTCAGCACTTCCACACAGTAGCTTGCCGCTGCAGAAATTCACAAGCCAAGAGATTCTGAGTTTCACTGCCGCCATTTTCAAGGTTCTAGTTACATTCTGTGTTCAGATGGCCTCTGCTTTGGCCACACTCTTAACTCCTGATGCCAGGAACTTTCTGACTTTTGACATGTGCCATCTTTAAACACTTTGCGCTGTGCTGCCTTTTCTCAAATTACTTTTTCCTGTCTGCCTTTTCTCCTTTGCTGTCTCTTTTTCATTTGCATCTCACCCAGTCCTAGTCAGCAGTGGCTTACAGCTGAAGCTGATTCGGGCATGGAAAGGATCAGATGATTTCAGCTGGAAATACTGCATTCTTTTTGCATGTTTCTTTGAACTTTGGTTTATCCAGTTCCCTGTTTTAGAGTAATGCCCTTGAGTGGAAAGACCAGTATGGAAAACCTTTGCACAGTCTGCATCTGGTCCAGCAACACATCATTTCCAAATATTTCTCTGTAATTATTGAATAGCAGTCAAGGAGAAAAAGTGAATACAAATCTTGATTGTCTGTAATAGACCAAATGCATGACCCATATTTGAATGACCATGTAGATTCCAGATAAAAAAAAGAGTGAACTCTGAATCTGACCTGTGTGACAGTGAAAGCTGCATTACGATAACACGTGTTGTACATGTTGAGGGTTCTTTATCACGTTTGTTATTGTGTTTTTATACAAGGCTGAAGTGAATACAGGGTGTATCCCTTCTGAGTCCCGAGAGGTTCCAGGGTGATCCAGAATGGCTGATGGGCGTTCCTCGCCGTTCACACTTGATCTCTGCCCAGCCAAGCTGAACCCCTCAGCCTTCCTCTTTTCTCGGGATCATCATCTCCATCTTCATCCCCAGCAGCAGAGTAATGGAGTGAGGAACATTAGGGTCACAGTGGCTAATATGAGGCTAATAGTGATCAAATAGATGCCCAGCCCACCTCCACTTATTAAGCATGCAAACAAATGGTTGACTGTTTAAGGGTGACGTACCACTGGTTTTACTGCTAACTTAGCTGCTCATGGAATATTATAATTTTTTTCACTTTGTATTTCAGTCATTTCTTATTTTTATTCCATCTGAACATTTTCATTTCATACAGTTTTAATCCTTCACTTGAAATTTACGGTCTATGTCAAAACTTTATACCTCAGCATTTTGTCTCTGTGTCATGTTGAGGTTGTGTGATTGCTTTCATATTGTTCTCTGTTAAATATTGAGTTTTTATGCAAAATGAAAGAAAATGCATTAAATTAATTAGGTGTGTAACTGTCTCGGTTCTTAACTTTTCTTCATTCTTGACGCCCCCTTTCACAACCTTTTGCCAGCCTGTCTGGATTTCTTCCTGACTAGTAACTTTGAAAGGAAGGCCATTATTTCAGATAGAGGTGTTAGCTGTGCCAGGCCGACCTGTATTGATCGTCCGTGAGAGGATGCTGAGCGGGGGAGAAGGACTATTTGCTTTAAAGTTCAACGGCTCTCCATTGCTGTTAGTGTTGCGGCCACAGGAGCAATCGATATCTGGACAGGGACCTGTGTCAGGAGACACACTCCCCATTTAGAAACATCATAATACCGTGCTGATGCCGTTACCCTACGGCCAGTGCTTGTGTTTAGATTTTTTTCCCTGTTACCCCTCCCTTGTGATTTGGTTGTCATGTGCCCCTTTGCACCTTACAAGCTGTTTTTTTTAATTTCGTACTGTAGGCTGGATTTTAGCATGGCAGACTGGAATCTGCGCGAATGGTAATTAGAGATGATACACATGGCTGGAAGGGAAAGATAGAGAGAAAACACTGAGCAGAATAAAAGGCAAACAGTCATTTGCAGCAAAGGTAGGTGTCACAAGGTAACTGATTATGTAAAGAACACAGTGAAGGTGCTCAGAGGTGTGTGTGTGTGTGTGTGTGTTTGTGTGTGTGCACGCATTTCTTTTTCTGTTTTATTTTTTTGCCTATGAAATATATAATAAAATGTGCTCGTTGCATTTCTTGGCTTTGGTTCAAGTGCTGAAGGGAAAGAAAGAAAAAGGGCGCAATTGTTTCTAGTTCAAGGTGTGTAATGCACAGAGGCGTACATACATAATGGGGTATTGTCAAGGGGTTAGTGTGAGGATATTAATGCCCTGGTTTGTCCATGCTTTTTGGTGCAGTGTTGCTCCCCGAAGGGAACAGTAAGAGTCGGCTGCTCTAACTACTCTACCCCCACCACACCCACTCCCCCCCCCAAGGCCCAGACTAGAGGTCACTCTGTTTAGCACAAAGCAGAGCCCATTTTTGCCATGATGTACCAAATCTTTTCTCCTCATTTTCTCTCTCCTCTTCTTTCCTTTCTTGGTAAACATAAATGCCCCGCCTTCCCTCATTGTGTCCCGAGTGTTCGCCCTCTTTTTAAACCCTTTCTGTAACTCTGCTCATCCCTGTGTGTAATCCCTCTCTACCCATATGCATATGCATAGCAGCTCTATGGCTGTGCATACATTAGCATCCCACTCCCCCCCTCCTTTGCCACCACCCTTCCACCCCCTTGTCTACCAGCACTTCTACCTCTGCCAATATCTCTCCCCATACATATCCTTCCAATGAACCTGTTTATGTTTGAACATTTTCACTGGCATTTGAACTCATCTCATTGATTTCCTCACTGCGCTGGGTTGTGAGGCAGTTCCTTAAAGAGGGATGAAATCGACCATCTAAATATTTGACTAAGAGGTCGCTGAGATTGCGCAAAAAGCTCGAGTGAGAAATTCAGCCTGAGACGTAATGTGAGGGGAACAGGGGAAGTGGTTGTGCCTCTCTGACAGGATGGGGATGGAGGGAGGATGTAGCTAGGTGGAGAGTACCACAGCAGTCTGCAGAGAGGAGAGGAGAGGAGAGGAGGGAGCAAAAAGCTTTGCATTTTATTTTCACTCCACAAGAGGGTGATGCTGGACAATCCATCCTAGACCTTTACAGGCAGTGAGGGGAGAAAAATCCAAACAAAATGTATGCAAGGATAAAGTTGTGAACTTATGGTAAAGTTGCAATCCTAAAAGCTAAAGATGATTTTTCTGCACTTCTCTAAGTACTGTTAAAGTGCATATGTGACAGTAATTACATGCTCAACTGTCAGTGACATCAAGGAAAATGGGCTTCTCTTCCTATGCATAGTCAAAACCCATCGTTTTGCCTGAATGAAGAAAATAAGTTTTAGAAGTAAATTTGAATTGAAAAGGGTCTTGAACGACACGAGGAAGAAATGTGAAATAATGAAGCCTAATGAATATCTATTAGAATGATCATTTCTGCCTGATTGGGAAACGGAGTGGCATTGTCCAGTCTATTTTGTCCATCAGCGAACCAGTTTTTTTTTATCCCTCCTATGATTCTCCCTCTCCATTTTATCTCCAGTTATCAACACCACATTTCCAGTTTCACTGATATAATTAGACTTCAAACCCAGATTAGAGCATTAGGATATTCATATGACAGCATTTGCACTACAGTCCCCCACCCGTTAGGCCCACCATAACAATAGCCCCAGGGCACCCAGAAGGCCTTGTACTGTCTCCTCTCTCTGCATCCTTTAAGCTTGAATGCATACAAATAGTCAGTAAAAATCAATTGAGCGTGCACCTTACCACAATTTATGTATTTTACAGTAAATTTCTTGATATTGCCAAAAGGTTGTGAAGCACAAAAGTGAGAAAAAAAAGAAAAGAATTTGCATCACAAACACTGTAAAATAACCCTTGTTTTCACAGTATGCTGTGCTATAATCCACTTGTTTTAGGGTGTTGTTTAAATAATGGTAATTACTGCTCTTTTTGCATTGCATTCAACCCCCATTAACAAGCTGTGTGTCTACTCCCCCCCCCCTGCTGTCTCTTGCACTACAGTTGTGTGCCGCTGCAGTGTCTGTAGTCGTGGTTGTCTGTTGTCATGGTGTTCAGAGCCCATGCCAGATGTCATAGTTAACTTTGAGACTCACGCTAGAGGCTATTTTGTTGTCAGTGATTTAGATGAAACACAGACGTGTTAAAATGTTTGACTATAGCCTCACAAAGCTCCCCACCTCTCCTTCTTTTTATATTTTTTGAGAGAGATAGTAAATTTACCTTGAGGGTACACCTCCTTTTTGCTCTGTTGAACACAGGAGGCTCCAGAAGCTCCGTTTGAAATCAGCGTGAACACAGAGTTATCAGAAAAGAGCGGTGATAAAAAATGCATCTGTGTCATTAGCAAAACAATGTGAGCCGCTTTAATTATTACAAATTGATTTCTTCATTTTTATTTGAGCGTGTGTGCAGAATTCAGCTTGGTGTTTTTTGTGATGTTGCAAACAAATAAAAATTGTGATTTTTTTTGGGATAATTTATTCAAAATCTAACAACATTCTTATTTGTAAAAACTAAAACATACATTTAATATTCTCTCACAGCTTTTCTTCACTCAGACTGAAGAATTAAAAGCATTTAAAAAATGTTTTTCCTCAAAGTGTTGAACATTTAGATAAACTGAAATTATATCCACTGTACGTGTGTGTGTGTGTGTGTGTGTGTGTGTGTGTGTGTGTGTGTGTGTGTGTGTGTGTGTGTGTGTGTGTGTGTGTGTGTGTGTGTGTGTGTGCGCGCGCGCGCGCGCGCGCGCGCGCGCGTGTGTGTATTATGATCCTACAGGCCCCAAAAACACTCGCCACTGATTACACAGTTGCGTTTCTTCTTAATCAGAATTCCTAAAAAATGAAAAAAATGTTAAACAACAAATAAATAAAATATTAGGGTAATTGCTGAAAATCAAATTAATTATGTTGATTATTTCTTGAATATGTAGATTTTGTGGATACTTTACAGAGTGGGGCTCGAGTGAATGAATTAGACTGTAACATTTTACATTTAGGCAATAATTCATCAACTAACTTTTATTGGTTTAATTTATGGCAAAGCAATTTTCACCACCAGCACTGTGGTAAACATCGTTAATCAAAATACATTATTATAATGAAGCTGTTTTAAAATGTTTATTAAAGGAAATAAAAAGGGGGTTACCCTTGCTTTGTGCATCTTTCCGCTGTCATGATAATTAATAGCTAAACTGAAGGTTTCCTTTGCCAGAGCAGATGAGGAGATAGTGGCAGACCTAGAAGAATAGTTGGACTGTAAATTAGTGATGAACGTCTTTAATTTTACAGAGGTTGTGTCGTACTAATGTGCCCCGTTGTGTGGTGCACAATGCTGGAGATGACAGCCAATTAGATCCAGTGATGTTAATGACCAAACTGGATGGTCGATGCTCATTGGACAGTTTGAGCCTCGTTATTGTCTGATTGTGTTGTGAAGGAGGGATTCTGTTTGTGCGTGTGTGAATGTGAAATACGGATTTGATTCAGGATGAAATTCTGGTTCTGAAGTGCTTTTGGTGAGCAAACATAATCATCTCTTCTCTGTGCACCCTTTATGGCTACAGGAGTGTTTACATTATCTACCGGTAAACTGAATAAGAAAATATGCTAAACACCTACATTTATTGGTATTTGATTTTTTTAAATTTAGTTTAGTATAGCAGATGAAATTCTTTATTCCTGGACTTGAATTGTGAACTGAAGTAATAACTCAACTTTCTCCAGCAGCGATGAGGAATCACTTAGCGCTGCCTCCTCCTTGAGTGCCATTTGCTAATGAAGGCCAAAGTGCTAGATGATAAATATATCTGAGGAGAAATGACACATGTAAGTGATCTCATTTAGGAGCATTACATTTTAATTTATAAGGGTATTTAGAAGGGACAGAGGGTTCATGAGGGGAAAGGTGAAAACATGCAAAGAAGTTCGGTTACATTTTGAGAAAAAAAAGTCTTAATGCCTCGTTGGGCTGCACTGTTAGTAACAAGATTGAGACCCAAACTTGTAAGAAGATAACACTTTGCTATAAGGTTTAAATAAGGTTAAATCACTTTTGGTAATATATGATGTATTTATTTGTAAACACATGGTGACAGTAGTGCAAATCTTCTTGTTGCAATTAAGTCACAAAGAGTCGTAAATAAGTCTCAGTTTGTTTGCAGTGTGACCTCATTTTATTAGCAATTTGATCATTAAACGCTTCTAAAGTTGCCTCACATGAAACGAAATTGAGGAGGGTTTGAGATAGGACCTCCCTGAGATGCCCCATGAACATTTAGGGAGAAAAATATGCAGTCAGTATATTTTTGTAACATTTTCTCTGAGATACATGTTGAATGTTTCAAGACATTTTGGAAAATCCCTTGATGATGCTGTTTGCAGTTTGTCACCATCAGTCACAGAGACACTGGCGTCTAGAATTGCTTCCTTTTAGATCAGTAGGACAAAAGCAACAGGTCAAGAACTATGTTCAGCCACACAGTCAGGAAAAACTACAAAAAAAGAACATTAACAAACATATCTCATTAGTATATGGTTTGTTATATTTTGAACAGTTACTATAATTACATATGTAGCAAAAGAAAAAAGTGCATAATAATTGCATATATATAATAATTAATAACAAAATGTTATGTACTGCATTTAATGATGTTGTATGCATGTATTTACACCCATCCCTCACTGATCCACGGGAAAGTGGAAAACCGGTCTGTGATGCATAAAGCCCAGCTCTCACTGTGCTGGATGTGTGGGAATCTACACCAACATAGGTGGGAGGTTTCATCCCATTTTTACTCCTAGAGGGCCACAGCTTAGGACTTATTTTATTATACCGGTAAGTGTATTCTACAAACTTAAAGTGTGTTTAGATTTTTGTGTTGTGTATTGAAAGCTGAGACAAACAGGCAGGATTGTAATTCTTAGCTTTGTTTGAATTTGATGTGAAACAACCAGTAGATTATCACCAAAAAACAAAAAAACATTGACATAATGAACCCTTAAAGCTCTATTCACTATTACGCATCATGTCTGTAAATTATTTCATTCATTCACTGAACTGACTTTTCAGTTATACAAACAGTTAATTCATTTAAACAGTAAAATATATAATTAAAAACAATATATCATGTTTATCAAACAGCCATTGATTTGTTTAAAGATCTGTCGTTTTCTCGAGAAAAGGAGATCTTTGCAGAATTGACTTGCCTCCCTGCGTGGCTCACTCTTAATTCAGTTTTGTTGCGGTGACGTTCCTCTTATTGTGCAGTCAGCTATTCAGAAGAGTCCTACAGTATTTTTAAATGTTGGCAGAACAGAATACAAAACCTGCAATACCTCCAGCTGGTGACACAATTTGGATTGCAGAAGACGAACATTATTTTCAATCCATTTCTTGGCCCTGATGCATTTAGTAAATACAGTGCCTGGTTGGTAAGAGGGATGTTGACAGAAAATCAAAAGCAATGTAGCGGCAGCACACTATAATGGAGACTTAGCTCTACTTTACACTCCTCTTACAAAGATCTACAATTTGAAAACAATCAATCCCTTCATAAGAGCTTGTTATTTTCTTCTATAATAAGAGCAGAGGCTTTTCATCATTCCTGCGTAGCACTGATTTTGTTTACACTTGAAATCTAAGCATTTATGGCATGAGTGTGAATTGAAAAAGAGGATATGGCAGGGTTTTATTATTTTTTTTGAGAATCCCACTCTTGTGTTTTTTCCCCTCCTCCTCCTTTCACCTCTCACTTGAATTTGTTTTGCTTTCATAGAATGTAATTGAACATGAAAAATATCCTTATTATGTACCAGCAGCTCACCATGAAGGTGGCACAGTATGGCACCGAGCAGCGGGGTTACACATCTTCCAACTTGTCTTTGTTTAAAGGCAGAGCAGTTTGAGGATTTACCAGAAGGAATTTCATCACATAAACATATGAATGAATTTGAACAAGTACTCGGTGCTGTGTTTGCGCGTGATCTAACGCTAATATTTACAATCTGTAAGCAATTAAAAAATAGTGTTGTAGCTAATGTGACCTGCAGGTTTGGAGCTGAAGACTCTTTTTAGTCTTTCCTGTTCCCAGTTTCTATTAGGCCCCGTCACAAATGACCGTTTAACCGTCTTTCCGAACCCTGACGCCTCGCCTGTTATTACTGCATTGTCTTTCTTCCTGCTGTATATGTGTGTGAGGCTGGGCCCTTTTAATGCAGCGAAGAGCTTTTCCCAGGCTTTCCTACAGGCACGCTGGTCTCTGTTTACTGCTCAGTCAGAATGCCTCCTTTCCACAAGTTTGACATGCTTTTTCCTTGCTATGGTAAGCCCTTCCTTTAAATATATATTTCCGCTTTTGGCCTGGATGTTTTTTTATCTTCGTGGTTTAGAGCCTGTTGCCCCCAGGGCCAGATTTAAACGTGTGTGGGTCTTCAAGGATTTTTTTTTCCCAGCAGAAAAGCTATTTGGATCGCAGCCTTACCACTATACAAGTGCGACCGAATTGTGTCATTTCAGGTTTTTGAGCCGTCGTTGGAACCAAAGGAAAGTCCAAAAGAGAAGCAAAAAACATAAGACAAAAGCTGATGAAAATGGACCAGATTGGATTATGTCAGACTTGGCATGTGCCTCGTTATGAGGGAAGTCTTCGTTCTGTCTTATCACACTCTGCCTTACAGCTAAATGAATTAAAAGAAGAAAAAAAAGAGAAAAGCAAAGCTCTGCTCATTGGAAGACAACAGCAGCTTGATCCTAACTGTAAAAACTGGCATAAAGTAAAGTAGATGATTTTTAGTCAAAACAGGAAGTGAGAGGAGGTGAAAAATCTCTATTTTTTATTAGATCTCTTTAAAAATAGGTGGTATGTGTTTTTTAAAAGCTTTAATCCTCAGTTCTTTTCATATATGAGTGGTAAAATGGTAAATATTTTAACCTATTTTGCAGCTTTGACCCCCCCAAAAATAACTTTTTTGGTGCATTTTTTTACTGAATTATATTTCCGAACCTGAGCATAAAGGATGTTTAAATAATGAGAATACCCAGTTTAAAAAAACCTAAAGTATGGATGTACAAACATGTCTGTAAATCAAGAAAGTTGTCGATTTTAATAGTTTAAAATTTAAAGATTGAAATTCTACCAGGTTGTCTAATTAAATAATAATCTACAGAAACTTATCCTGAAAAATATGCCAAGGAGAAAAGTTTGTTTGGCAGTGGGATGAGATGATCTAATCAATTTTAAGTCAGTTCTTCATTATTTTCCTTCACAGCTCCACCCTGATGTCTCTAGAGTCACAACACTGCCTTTGAGGTAACATTCAACAGGTGATCAAGCACTGGAAATCATCTAACAGCGTTAGATTGCACATGCAGACTTTATCGCCTATAAATGCACGCAAACATCTGAATAAATAAAAATACATTTCATAATAATGGATAGGTGTGGATATTTAACAGCTCTTTCAGGCTAACTAAAACAGATGTATTGTGTACAGTAAGTTTCAGGTTCTGCTCACTCTTCCATGTCTCATCTCCTTTCTTGCACTCACACCCTGTAAGTGTGCTGTGACATGTCCTGAAGTCCTTGTTTAGCACCTCTCTTTGTGTGTCCAAGGTGTGAACTGATACCTAGTGTCAGCTCATGTCAGGAACACAGCACAAGAGAAATAGTTGAGGTACTTGCATAAACAATTGTGCCTTGGGGAAAGCAAGGGACACAGTAAGGAAGGAGACAAATAGAGGATGAAGAAAGAAAATGGAGAGATGACGCTTTGATGAGAGGTTGTCAATTCCTGAAATTAGTCTGTTGCATCAATGAAGTTTTCCAGCCTTTAATTGGTGAGTGGTGATACCGGCTGTAGCTGCAGCGTTCATCACCAGGCAGAAAGAAAAAATAGAAAAGAAAACAAAACCGGTATTTTCACAGGGCTCAACCCTATCACCCCTTGTCAGTTAATTATGCATTGAAAGTAAGGGGTAGGAGTTCAGCAGTGAAACACTTTGATTAAGCCCTTTGAACTCAACTGGGAAAGAAATCAGTTCTTTGAATACTCGCTCCTATTTAATCATCGCAGCCGGAGGACACAGACCTCTGCGTCCGTCATCTCCAGGTCGGCCGACTGCAGCAAACGCCGTCACCTCCACGATCTGATCTTCGGAACCCGTAGTCAAAATGAAAACGTAAATATGTCAAAGATGTGTCGCAGACGGGGGAAAAAAACAGAAAGAGAAGCTGTGAGTGAGTCATCTGCGAAAGGTTATCCAGCGTGGATAAAAAGAACACTTCCAGCTGGCCTCGATAGCCGTAGGTGATGTGAACTACATGATATGTGATCTTTTTGATCATAGAAGTGATGCTTCTCTCATTAGCAGAGGTCGTGTACTCGACTTTCTGTGGTTCATGTGCTTTAATCATTATACCATAAGGGCAAAGTATTTAAAGAAAGACTAAAACTTTAAATGAACAAAAAAAAAAAAAACAACCTGAAATAGTGATCTGCAACAAGTTATTTTATTGAGTTAGATGCTCATCCTGAGGGTTAAAGGTCACTTTTGATATCTATGCTAACATCTGGAACATAAGTCATCAGAGATCCATTTTATTATTCCCAAAACTTGTAAACACTCCACACAAAGGCTAAACACACCATACCGCAGACAAATTTATCGCCACAGTTTATCAACTCTGATTGGTTAACACTTGGACCATCAAAATGGGAGCTACATAATTTAGAAGCTGCTCTGGATATAGTTGGCCAGGCAATATCTAAATGTTTAAAAGTCAAGTGAAGGAAGGGGATGGTTAGACCTGAAGTTATGTCCTCCAAGGGAACTTTACAAAGATCCTCTCACAGATTTATAGCCACTTACCTCAGAGCTGGAGTCGACATTCATAAACATGCCTTCAAACAAAGCCCCCCCACCCACCCTCCACATCTACCGCACAGGCTTGTAAATAAATACAGATATGTCCCTTTTAAAGACAGCAGCAATCTAAAATATTACTACCCGCATAATTTTATCAGGCACATTAATATTTTACAGCACGCTGTACTTTACCGCATTGAAGCTTAAACTTTCACGGCCGACCCCAAAGATTTTATTCTGTGGGCTATTATTGTTAGCTAAGATTCATTGCAGGTGCAGCAAATGATTGTCTTTTTTGTGTGCTTTTTATCACCTCATAGTTAATATTTTTTTTAGGAAATAGAGTCAACATCGTAATACTTTTGGTAGCCACATTATTCTGTCTGAAGTTCAGTGACTTTGTTTAGTCATATTAACTATTTTGCTAATATTTTACTGACACGCAAAACAACTATTATACAGATTTGATTAATTTTACACATAAAACATATAACTAAGTTGTTTTTCCACAAGCTTCATAAATCATTTTGCTACAAATGTATCTGATGTAATGGTATACAACCTCGTTAAACCAATCCTGGAGTGTTTCATTTTTTTCTCAAACCAAGCAGCACCCAAACCTGTACATTATCTCCCTCATTATGGTGGAAATAAACTCCAAACATCTGCATGTGCATGTATTTACATCTCGGCTTGTATTTATGCTCGTATGATTTAAGTGGGTTTAGTGTCAAAACAAGTCTAATGAGCTGGTGCAATAATTATCAGCCGTTTTGCTCCTACTGAAACTAATTGAGGCTTTATATTAGAGTTAATATTGCTGCCCACAATCACTGTTTTATAGTTACTAAAATCTTTGACAAACAAAATAAATGCTACCAATAATTTTGATTTTTACTTTGTGAGTGTCAGTGTTTTATTCCCTGACTATTAACCGTATTTATGAGCTTTGATTGCCTTCTCCAGATGGAGGTCATTGATCAGCTGCTTCTTTTGTCATTTTTTTGTAACCCAAACAAGATGTGAAAGTCACAAAGGACAGAAAGTTTTGTCTTCATGATTTACACCAATTCTTTTTGTATTTCTTCCAACAAATTAGCCTAGTTTTATCATTTAATATGTTGGTAATAATAGACAAAGCCTCATCATCTACCTTAGGAGGGATATTCTGGTGGTTATGTTCAAAGTTATCTATAAAAATTCCTCTCCTCCTCCACGTTTCACTTTTTGCTTCATGAATTTGAAGCGCTTTGTGCAATTCCCGTCTTATACAGGTGAGTTTGAGCTGATCCCCAGACCCTTTCTGCTCATGTAAGGAATATCTGAGGCTATCGGGCTCTCCTGGGCCCCCGTTTCACACAGCAAATTGATGTCTCCAACTGGAAATGACACTTTCAGCAGGATTTGCCATTCTAAACCACCTCAAAACCCATGTGATCTCACCCATTTACTCTCGGAGGGATTGTCACGAAATGTGCCATGTAGCTTCAAAAGCCAATGAACATAGAACGCTTCAACAGAAAGCTGATACATATGATATCGAAAAAGAAGAGGAAAAGATTTTTTTAAATGCTGGCTATGTAGTACATTCTTTCCCCCCCCCCCTCCGAACAAAGACTAACAATCCCATTAATATGTGGGTAATGCCTTGGGGAATGTAATGGAGGGTGTGAGTGAGTGAGAGTAAAATAAATCAATAACAGCATGAATTTTCATATCTGCTGTAGGTGTTTGTCCATCGTTTGCTTCATCTTGTTAATATGAGTCTTGGTCTGTCTGTGAGTACAGTTGCAGATAATTAATACATGACATTCAGAGCTTGACATCTTCTTTCACTCCTCTTCGCTCCATGTAAAGGAGGAGCACAGTGACCAGGCTGCTCTGCTCGAGGACTAGTTATGATATAATTCGACACTAAAGTAGAAGAGAAGGGAAAAGGTGCGACCAAGAATCCCTCCCTTGACTTATTTTCATCCTCATGTCTCTTTGGGGCTGTGCATTTCTTCTATGGGGCTTTACACACTGGCATAATGGATAAGGGCAAGGGTGTGAAAGGAGCACCTTAAGGCTCCTCATTCAGCTCTCGCAATCTCTCCTGCACACACTCTTGAGCTGTGAAGGCCCTCTTTCTTTACCCGGCTAGCATGGGAGCCCTGTAATAGGCTCTAATTGATAGGGAGGTGTTGAGGTCTTTCTGTATGGGCTGACGGGATGAGGGTAAGTGAGAGAAAAGAGGGGAGTGAGAGAGAGAGGATTACATGTGGATGTGGGTGGGGCGAGGAGGAGGCTGTGGATCGACCCGGGCCCCCGTTCGTAATGAGTCATTAATTTCCCTGCAGTTTTGTGGCGGTTGGCTCATTACTGGTCTGCAGAGGAGCAGGAACAAAGCTGCGGGTAGGTAGGAGGTGAGCTTAAATAGTTGGGCCTCTACACTTCCCAACAAAAGGAGGAAGAGAACGATGAATGGCACTTGGAACAGATGCCTTAAAAAAGTGGCAGATGCAAATTGCGGGGAGAGCAACTCTCTCTTCAAGCACTTTTCTGTTCTTTTTTTTTTTGCCAGACTGCAGCCTGAGAGTCTAATTAGTTAGTGAGGTGTTTCACTTCTGATGGGGCTGCGTGTCGTTATTGTCATGAAGAGGATTCATAGAAACGGGAGGAAACACATATGTCTCGGTCCCATGTGGAACCTGCTCGCTGTATAGTTAAATAGTTAACTTCATTAATTATTTTAGCATTAAATGAAATGAGAAGCATGCATGCTGTTTCCAGGCTTTGAAATGGTGTCATATATAGTTTAAAATGCAACAGGAGTAGGAAGATGATGCCTGCGGGTTATTAATTATGTTTTTAATTATGTGTTTATACTCGCCTCCCTATAGGCGCAGTGACTGTGGACAAATTGGTTGTGGTTCTAATAAAAACGTGACAGTCCCTTGCTTTGTAGAGTGTGTGGATCGTGTGTCAGCTGCTACAATGCTCCACCAACAGGTATTATACAGAGACGATGTGCAGAATTGCCAAAGTAAATCTTAAGTAAACTGCTTTCTTTTTTGAACATGCAACCCTTTTCTTTGATGTAGGCCTACATAAAAGAGGATCTTGCCGTTGTCCGTCTACCTGCTGTATTATGGTAATTTATTTCTGTTTCATGGACCAGCTGGAGAATATCTTAGAGAAATTAAGCTGACGTCAGTTGTCACGAGCTGTCACTGTGTGCTTCAAAGTTCACCTCTTTTACTCAGTTTTATGCTCACATCAGAGCCCTCGAGCACCCGATCAGCACATCACCTGAGAGAGAGATACAAGGAGGGAGAGATAGAGAGAATATGGCCCTGCCTTCTGATCCATAACAGTCATTGCCTGTTACATACATTTCAGAATTCATTCAGGCTATGAAGATAATCGAGGTAGTCGACAGTTTCCCCTGCAGCCCAATGGATTTATGATAGCACTGTCAAGAAAATGAGGCAAAATGACACAGTAGCTGACTTTAGCTGCAAATAATGTGATAGGCCGTACAGTGGTGCAGCAGCAGCTGCTGTCATTGCAGGTAATAGCCTATAAAGAAGCCTGATAGCAATACCTGTCATTTCTTAATGGCTGACTTCACTGAAGAGCTTTTGTGGCCTTTAACATGAAGATAATAGAAGATACAACAAATTTTACAGCTTTTGCATTGCATTCATAATTTATCTCCAGAGGCCCTCATGCAGCTGCAGCACAACAAGGACAACATGCTCCTGGAGGTGTTCTTGTGGGAGATGCTGCTGAAGATGAGCTGCAGGGCATTAAAGGCCCCAGTTGTACTTTGCAATTAATGAAGGAACTGTGCATAGTTTAAACCTATCCAATCAAAAAAATAAAATGATTCTTTTGTCTTAGATACATTTTTGGTCATGAAAATGCACGAGTCTTTTCACCAACCTCACCAGTGACAGATGCTTCTGCAGGAAGTTGTCTTTCCCTGCTTCTAACAGGTACGCCAACACTCCTTTATGAAACCTGCTGTTATAATTCAGGTGTTATCCACCAAAATAATACCTCCTTCCTCCAGTTGATGCATTTTTCTCCTAAAAGCTCATGTAAACCTCACACAAACACACACACAGTTGTGTGATTTGTATGCACATCCTGCACGACCTCAAAGTAAAGAATGTGTGAATCCTCGCAGTGTATCTTCAGACAGATGTGTGAGCGTGTGCTTTTATCTGCGGCGTACATCTATCCACATCCTTCATTAAGAGCTCTCCCAAGGCTAGTGCGGCTACATAAACACAAAGGTTGAGGCCGCGGCTGCTCTTTCACCTCACTGCAGAGAACTTCAAAGTCACTCCTCCTCACGCGGCAGATGGATGCACCCTGTCTGCCGCACTGATATATCGTCCCAAGTTGCTGTCTTCTTACTGTCCTGGCTGCGATTGAGGCCCCATCCTGGAGCCAGAGCGGGGCCATTTGTTAGTTTTAGTTGTATCTCCAAGGCCTGGCTTGTATTGTGATGGAAAAACATTAATCCTTTTGATGCAACACTTTGTAGTGTCGTTTTCCTGTGTTGCTAATGCTGTCTATTATTAACCCTATTAAAAGTGTAATGCGATTTCAGTAGAGTGCTAAAAGTGGATCATTAGTTGTTCCATCCTGTTTAAATTAATTCTCAATTTATGGTCTAAATGATTCAACTAAAGGAAATTGTTGTGGTGAATGAGGTACTTAAAGTAGCAGGCATATATTTATCCATATTATTACAAACACTTAAAGTCACACGTTCACACAGACATGTCTAAGTGCGCAGACACACTTAACGCTGCTGTGTACTGCAGTTGTTCTTCTAAATCCAGTAATGTCCTCGGTTTGATCCCTAGTTTCATTCTGTCATGAGGGAACAGAAATATCCATCTCCAATCAGGGTTTAATGAATAGCCTGATGAGTACTGGGCAGAACTGAATTACTAGAAAGATTTGAAGAGCGTGAGCGTTTCCGTGCACCACATTTGTGTGTGTGTGTTTCATGAGTGCAAGGTAGATGGCCAGTGAAACGGGACACATGTAGGAATGAATCCTCTCCAAGTTTAAATAAGAAATTGACTAATTCTGTCATTTGAGTCTTATGAAATTACCTTATCTGTTGGTGTGAGTTTTCATTTATTGGGGTCAAACTGCAGAAGGGTAGACAAAAAAAGGGAGGTGAAGGAGCAAAAGTGGGAAGTGATGAAGGGTCAGGCTTGCAAATTGGAAAGAAAGTGAGAAAAAGAAGTGAATACGTAGAAAATGATACAGAAATGGGATATATAAAACAAAAAAGAGCAAGAGAGTCAGTGGTTTGAAAGACAGCTTGCCAGGGCCGGAACATATTGAGGGCAGCAGGTGGAAGAGTGGCACAGTTAATTAAAACGCCTGTCTTAATGTCTCAGCCCATCACTCCAGGGAAAGAAAGAGACACGGAGAGAGAGAGAAAGAGAGGGAGAGAGTTGCCAGGTTTGAGCTGGGCTGCACCCAACCAGCCATCTACACAGCAAACCAAGCATCCAGCCAACCCACCAGGCCACATGTCAGACAAGCCCTGACACTACACCCTTCACCCTCCCCTTCATCTTTTCACAAACAGAAATAGACATGTTTAAACTGATTTACATACTTAAATGCCCCTAAACATGAGTTCAAATTCATCAAAATAAAAACACCTCCTTTCTAAGATGAGATAAAAACACATTCACTCCTGCTATTATCAGCAGCGTCTGTAGTGTGCCACCAGACCAGCAGTCTTGCAGCCTTGCAGCGTAATCTGTCTGCTTTTAATAATTCATGGAAAGCACGGGCTATGCACTATGCACCGAATGCTGAGGGTAATGGGGTTGTTATGATATTTCTATCATGGCCTGTCTGGAGTGGCAAGAGAATCAAACCAAAAAAAATCTGATAAGCCGTCTGTTGTGTCTCATAAGAGCGTTTGGCTGTCGTCGCTGCCTTAGTAGTGGACCCGAACAAATATTTTCTGCTTCGTAAGCCACAGTGTACCAAACTGTAAAGGGGGGTTGAGAAAATGTCAGTTCACGCTACATCTCAGGTGCATGATATTATGCAAAGACACAGATATGAGTTGTGCCTATTTGATGATGCTTGCAGCATCAGTGTTTTGAACTTACATTATAATGTGAGCAAAAAAAGGGAAAATTGGAAAGAAGGCTTGTTCATTTGCAGATGACTTCAGAGCTGTTTGCTTAAAGTGCCCATGACATGGTTTTCCGTGTTTTCTGACTTATCTATCATGTTGCAACGTTGAGTTCTCACCTTAAACCTGCCAGAAAGAGCAAAAAACGGCGTCCATCTGTCTCCTAGTACAGCCAGTGAGAAGCTCTTCCAGATTTCAGACCCAGGTTTCAAACAGTTTTTTTCACTCCAGCCCGCTATGAGGTCATAGTGATCCGGACTTGCTTATATGGTCAATTCTCCTCCCACATGCACGTTCACGACAACTGGAGCGAGGCAGTGCCGCCACCATTGCCCATAGACCGTGTAGTGTTTAGTTTCAGTTTCGTTTCTCTTTCACGTGACAACACTGCCCCCTGCTGCAGCAGAAGTGCCAGGCTGCCAAATAAGGAGAAACCCAGCAGAACCGGAAGGCGGTGCTTTCTTCTGATCTCTGAGTTGCTCATTAGGAAATAATTACAGCGTATTTTGAGTTATAATGGTGCAACGCTAATCTAGAGGCATCAAAGATTACACCTGTTTAATATAAAGTGATTTAAATATGGAGTCACAGGCACTTTAATACTTCCTCTGAACCAGCTCAGTATATCATTTGGTTCATTTTTTACAGTGTGCCAAACTGTTAGCCATTTGGGTTTAAAGTTTTTTCCTGATGGACTAATACTTCGCTTTACCCCTCCCCCAAAACAGGGTGGGGCCAAGTGCTTTTTTGGAAAGAAGGGCAACCTAGTGAATGATGCAATGAGCTGATAGTCCCTATTAATTTGATAAATCACATGATTTTTCTCTGCTTTTAATTTGAAAATATGTTGGGTTTTTTTGTTTCGTGGAAGAAGAGACATTCCTGTTAGTGGTGGCCAGTGCTTGTGGACACACTGGTGTGGTTTGACTAATGTTTTATCAGGCTTTGCTGTATCATTGTGGATTGCTTTGTCAATAACCAGCCTGGTGCTTGAGTGAGCAAGAATCAGAGATTGTCAGGCTGAGTGACAAGCTGGAGATGGCAGATAATTCAAAGAAATTGGAAGTGTGAAATCTTTAAGGGCCACTTCTTAACACAGCAAATGCCAGGGTATCTTTCCATCATCTGCTGCTCTCACAAGCCACCGCATTGTTAATGGTAGTCTGTCTGTCCATCAGCTCAGCTTCAGTGGGGATTTAGACCTGTTTGGTGCCTTATCTTCCTGACTGCCTCACACTAACATGACCAATGCACGGCTCTTGAGTGCATGTGTGTGTTCCGTGACCAGAGATGGTTGTGTATTTGATATTTATGCTTCTTTACGTCCTATTTATAGATATTGTTGAGTTTGGATTTCTTTTGACATTGTATTGGTGTTGCCAAATCAGGAGCCAGATATAATGGTGCTTGTAGCACTTGTTAATTTAGCTGTCAACACAACTGATTGACCTCAGACTGGAGCAGTAAGAGCCTGTTGCCCTTGTCTCTGTTTATCTTTGCTGTCTCTTTTCTGAATGGTTCTTTCTTTGCTTACAGCGTTGAGTTTCTTACCCTGAAAACTGATCACTTAAAGACAATAACATCCTCAGTTATATCATGATGTTGGTGGAAAACTGATTTATTGTTTGTCACTCATTAAATTCATATTGTGTAATGTATTGTTATTAAAGCATTTACATAGTAAAATGAAAAAAGCAATATTCTATCAACCGTGACAATGTGCTGCAGTCCATTTGGATTCACTAACTTGTGTCAAATAAAGATTTTAAAATAGAGGCAGTTATGTCTTTTTTTTTTCATTTTTAATTTGAGATCTGGGTCATTTAAATACCCAAAATTAGTCTAAAAGTAATCTGAAATACCAGTTAATTATTAGTTTGATAATGAGGTTTATGATTAATAAGTTAAGGATTCACACAGGAACTGATATGTGTGGATCAGTGTGTGTGGCTACTTGTGTGAAAGTGCGCGTGCACACACACACACACACACACACACACACACACACACACACACACACACACACACACACACACACAGTAAAAGTTGTCTTTTCCAGTTTTATATTGAAGTGCGCCAACTTATCTTTCTTTCTCTTTTTTATTTATATTACTTCTCACCCAGTAATTCAATGAAAATAAGAATAAGAGGTGTGATGAAAAGAAAAAAAAAGGTCAAGAAATCCTAATTCAGATTGCTTCTGTTTTGTTTTGTTTGTTTATGAAAAAAAATCATGTGAGAAAACTGACAGAGTAGGGGATTTTTAAAAAAAGACAGATAAATGAAAAGTAAAGAAGTGCATCCCCTGTTTTTCTCATGTAATGGTCTCAATTCCCTGCCAGAGATCTCTGTCACAGGGTGGTAGTTCCCAGGTCGACACATCTCAAGCTGTTTAAACATCCATTAGGATGTTTTGGTTCCAAGTCTAGAAACACAGTACGACAAGAGAGGAATGAGTGGATGGTGATAGGGAAATTGAAGAGGAAAGAAAAAGAGACAGACCAAGAAAAACGGAGAGGAGGAGGAGGAGAGCAAGTTGATGGGAACAGCAGATAGAAGAGAAAAGGAAATTTATCAAAAAACTCATGTGATATTTAATGATCCTTGTATGTGGAGAGAGTAGACCACACCAGCTCGTTCTCCTCCGCCAAATACCGATCCCCTAACTTAATTTCCTGCTCAATTGCTGTTCTATAGTGCATAGTACAGTGATACAGGCTGGTAATATAGAAAACAGATTGCCTGTGCGGCAGAGTGGATAAGGCTGAGGCTTGTGCTGCTGGAGACCTGAAGTCTCCAGGGGGGTCTTGTCGGTGGGCTTCACAAAACCAACAAAGCCCATCTTTCCCTACGACTGGCAGCAGCTGGCAGGTATATCTTCAAGCAAGTGGAGGTGGGGAAGTGGATCTGTGGGTGTGGTGTGTGTGACTGTGTTCCTCCACTGTGTGTGTGTGGTGCTGGGAGTCTTGCTACTCTTTGTAGTGGAGAGTACCACAGTCTTCCATCTTATGTTTGCTCATGTGCTGTGACTCCAATCCACTCAAAAATGTAGGCCTGCATGGACAGCAACCATCAATCAGTGCACAGAAGTGTGTGTAGCTACATCTTTGGTATTTTCCCAGGCTCACACACACACACATGAACACGCCTTCCATCAGGAATACATATACTGTACACCTGCCTGTTACTGTGTGAGATGATTTGACAAACACTAGAATTTCCTGTCCATTTGTTCTCTCATATTATTCCATACAGACTCACTGTAAAACAATTTCACCTTGAATTTCAGTTCAGAAAGGTGTAAAGGTGTGTTGAACATGTACATGAACAGAAAGCCAGCAATGATGTTCAAATAATTATAGAATATTTTAATAAATGTTAGTCAAACTAGCAAAACAATTTAAAAACTTTTTCACTCCCCCTCCTCCACACACACCTTTCTGTTGTTTAGTTTGTTTGTGAAAACCTTAATTTGATGCACATAAAGACTGGAACTTTTTCTCTAAACAAAAATGAGTAAACTTGAGCAAAAGTAAAAAATTTTAATATGCGCAACATTAAGATTTACATTAAAATATTTATAATGTGTGTACGAGAAAAAGATAATCTCTCAGATGTTTTTAAGTGTATGTGAACACATGTCATAAAAGTTACCGTATTAGGCTGCATGCTTCCTGCACCATCTGAAATTTAAATTCCTTATGTGTTCGACTGAAAAAAACGTTTCTTTTCAAGAATTTGTTGGATTATGTTGAATCTGCACTTTCCCCCTTGTATTCAGGCTATTACTGTAAAGATGCTGGATGAATGTTGCAGTGACATCACAGCATCTTTATGACATTGAGGACTGTTGCAGCAGAAAGGAAAAGGGAGACAAGATGACCCAGGCTGTTGATTTTTTACAAAGATAATATAAAGAAATGTTGAGCAGAAGATCCCTAGCAGAATATGTCCTGTAAGAAAATGTATTTATACAACTTGACAGACTTTGACAGACACAAGGACACTAGCATAGTCAGAGTCTATGGATAGAGCAGTGTGACCTGGCTTCACAATGTGATCAGATGCTCTGTATTAAAAATTCAACTGCACTTAGTGATTTTACCATTCCATTATGTAGACAACCTCGTGGTAATTAAATGAGGGGTATGCCTTTTCATGGGCTTTTTGTCAAGTCCTTGTAGTTTAGAATTATGTCATAATGTGTGATCTACTGAAAAAAAAAATTAATGGACCATTGGAGGACAAATGAAGAAAAAGTCTCACCTAGAGTAGATTAACTTTATCTCAAGTCACATTTTTAAGAAAAAAAAAAACCTAAATGTGGAAGGTGTGATAATTGGACTCTAAACCTGGTCAGCAATGTACCAATTATTTGCAATAGTGAATTGCTCACTGCATGGCGTTTTCTAACCATATGCTCCTGTCAAAATGCAAAAAAGTATTTTTTTAAAAATAGTTTTTTAAAGTGCATGTCATCAAACACACAAAAAATTGCATTTTAAAATACATTTCTTCCTTTCCTATAAAGTCTTAGCATGTGTCGGTTTTGCAAAATAGGTCAGAGTAGCACGATCGTGTGTACCTTGAGAACACATTTCATTGTTGTTTTAGAGATGCAAGGAGTGTCACTAACCTAGTTGCACTAATGTTAGTAGTGTGAACCTCGTCTGACCTCTCAAAATGACAGAGTTTTGTTGCATAAGAACCTTGTGTAATGAACTTCCTCCCAGGAGATGTCATTAAGGACGAGAATGTTTGTCTTCCGCTCGCAACTAAAAATGAATATTCAACTATTATTGCAGCACAGTATTCAGATCTGATATGGGTATTGGGTTTCAGCCTGTGAAAAGGGGAGGCAGAAAGCTATTCCAGATGGACTTTTTCTTACTGTCTCTGCCTCTTTTCCTATGATCTGCCACTAGTTTGCTTAATTCATCACATCTAACTGGGTTTTTGCAGTTTCAAGACAGCTAAGGTCATTCCTCTGTCTTCCTTGACATATTGCAGTTTAATTTGACATAAATCATTCAAACTCTCTCCCATGTGTCTCTCTTAGCCAGTTTTAAATATTTGTTTTAACCAATAGTCTATTGTGGGCCAAAGTAAATCTGGAATAACACTATAAAGGTTAGAGTGAGGAAACCACGTCAGCGACCACAGAGATGTGGATGGGAAACGGTTGTCGGAAAGCTTTACATTACACACACATTGGAGCAAAAGTGTTCCTTGATAAATAAAACCAATTTGTCCGCTTATCGTCTGGATCAACACCGGATAACTTTCATGTCCTTTCTGCTTTTCCTATAGGAAACAAGCGTGGAAAAGAGATTCACAAGGAAAAATAATGATTTGAAGTTCCTGGTTCATTGGAAATGACTGAATCTAAATTAAAAATACTTGCAAGAGAAGAACAGAGGAAAAATAAACTCATTTCCTGTATTAAGAGAGCTTATAACCTCAGATTACTTGATTATTAGACTCCTTCTTAGTTTCATCATCCTTATAGTAAATATAACTACAGGAAGTAATGAGTCCTGCTTAATATTAGGTAGTCGTTTATGTTCCATGTCAGCTGAATTATATATTCCTGATGAAAGATAAACTTTATGAAGGAAAAATAGAAGCTGCAGTTTTACAACAGTGGGAAAAGAGGAAATGATGGGTCCCAGCAGACTGATGTAACCCATTGAAGAACTTTATCCCCTCCACACACCAAACTGAGTCATGCCAACATGGTTCTGCAAGCCTTCAGGGGCTGACCTTGTAGATTTTGCCAGAGACCATTTCTCCAAAGCCAACCTCAAGCTTAACCCTCATCTCCTCTTAATGTCCTCCTCAAAACATGTCTTTCTCCCTCTAACTTCAAGTTTTCATTTTCTTCAAAGTGAGATACAGGAAAGATAGTCTGTTTTTCTGCAAAATTCCTGGGAGTTTACAAGGGTGATGTTCGCTTTTGAGGATGGATTTCATGAACTCCTCCCTGCAGGTTTATCATGTTAGTAGTCATGGATTCCTTTCGGGGTTGTCATGAGTTGTCCTCCCCAAGTGTCTGGGCCTCTGGAACATAATGGCATGACTCCTTGGCAAACACAGCTCACAAATAGACCCATCAACACAGAACATCAAGTTTAATTGCAGGGCTTATGGTACTGCTGACCTGACGTTGAACTCTGCTGTAAATGAAACACATGATCACATCTTTTTTTAATTTTATTGGAGTTAAAAGCTATGACGAAATGTTAGTTAACTAAGAACAGAGACGTTTTGGAAGCTGCGCTGGACAATAATTGGTTCCATTTTTAGATGAAACGTCTTAAAAATGTAAAGCCATATTTCATTTAGCTGAAAAAAAAAAGTTTAGGCTGCATGGTGGTGCAGTTGGTTAGCACTGTTGCCTTGCAGCAAGGAGGTCGTGGGTTCGCATCCCGGCTCTGCGGCCTCTCTGCGTGGAGTTTGCATGTTCTCCCCGTGCGTGCGTGGGTTTCCTCCGGGTACTCCGGTTTCCTCCCACAGTCCAAAGACATGACTGTCAGGCTAATTGGGCTGGTAAATTGTCCTTAGGTGTGAGTGGGTGCGTGGTTGTTTGTCTCGTTCGTCTCTGTGTGGCCCTGCGATGGACTGGCGACCTGTCCAGGGTGTCCCCCGCCTCTCGCCCCTTGACCGCTGGAGATAGGCACCAGCTCCCCCCGCGACCCTCTGTGGAGGAATAAGCGGCTACAGAAAATGGATGGATGAAAAAAGTTTATTGTGCATGCATCTAAAAGCCAAATAAGGGATTGGCTGTGTCCAGCTTATATAGTTTATGGGTTTAGAGTCATTTCAGTTAACAAGTCTCCATAATAAATACTGATTTATTGTGTCTGAAAAGTGAAATAATAGGTTTTGTGTATTAGGCCAATCAACGAGAGGTTTTATTGGATTTTTTTCACCCCTTTAAAACCAGTGGGTAGTATTTCAGTTTCACTGCACACTATACTCTACCACGTTGTTTTTGTGGTCTTCATCTTTCATCGTTCACAAGAAAAACATGCAATTATACAATCCATTAGATCCAGATCTTCTGACTAAAACAGCATTAGGAACAAAAACTTATTATTTTTTTTAAATCTTACTTGTAGTTGCATTAACTTCTCAACCTATTTGGCAAATGTTTTCACTCTTACTGTAGAGAGAAATGGAAAAACAAGCTTTTACCATTATAGGTTGAGCCCTTGTTCTTTATTTTCATTTTTTTCTCTATTTTTACTTCTGAGTGAACCACCAACTAAGTCTAAGGTCACTAGACAAGGCAAATGTTCACCGGAGGGCAGCGAGCTTAGCAAACGCTGGATAGACTCCCTGCTTCTCAACAGGACAAAGCAGCTTCTTTGCCAAGTCAAATAACACATTTAGTGAATTGAAAGATAGATTTAAGTAGGGCAGCACAATGCACAGGCCTCTCATAACTGGTCCTACTTTTTGTGAGCAATAGTGTGAAAATTACTCTTGTTCTCAGGGACTTAAACTTTTTTTCTCGCATAATTATTGGAAACAGGTCAGTTGGGTGTTGAGGCTACATCTCCGTCCTACTATCTCCACACTCACTGCTTCATTAGTTTAGATTCACCTCTTCTTCTGTTTCCTTTATCTTCCTTGACACTCTTTAGTTCTGTCTATAAACTTGAGAGGATTCATTTCAAACAAACTGCTCTGACCTGGTGTTTTAATGGAGAATTAAATGTTAAATCAGAACAAAGAGTATTTAATGCTGTTGCTGTTGTTTAGTGTTACAATAGATTGGGTACAACACATCACCTACTATAAAGGCCAGTGTGATCATGCATAGCAAATTGGGCCAAGTGCCAGAGGACCGTTGTAAGACATTAGCTGCTGCCACAAAGAGGTCAAATACAGACTTTATGTTTGCTAAGTTATATTTTCTCTATGTGTATATGTGTGTATATATTTCGTAGGAGATATGTAAGTCAAGTGAGACTAATAACTGTTCTTGACCTCCCCAGTGTTGCACTGGTCTATCAATGCTTCACTTTCTAAGCTGTGCTGAATCTCAAGGAGAGAATGAATGAAAAAAAAATCATTTCCTTTATTGTAGGAGGAGTTTTGAGATGGAGAAGTGGGTGCAAAATAGAAAGTTGTTCAATGATGTGTTTATTTGTGAAGGGTGTGATGAGTTGTAATGTTCCAAAACCTGTTGATTTATTTAGATTTATCCAGTTAGTTGGGGAGTGTGTTAAAATAATTTAAAACAATGTAATAAACATCTACAACTGAGACAAATGCTGTAAAAAAATTGAAATCCACATATTGATTTGGTTTACTCCAGCTCTCTTTGCATCCACCTCACTTCCTTTTCTAATAATAAACACAGAAAGCTGCAGAAATCAGGATTTTAAAAAAGAAATGTCTCAAACAAATTCTGAAATAAAAAAATACTTTACATTTTCAATCAGACTGAATGTTTTTTCCCTCAGTAAATCAAGAGTGAGTGCAGCAGCTCGACTCTACTGTATTTATTATCACTGTATTTACATTAAATGTTTATTTTGCTGAAAACCCATGACCCTGTAAGCTTGAATAAATACTTTATTTTTATTTATATAACTTTCTTTGTGTTTTATAGACAACATTTTTGTAAAATGTGTTGATCTTTCATTAATCAGGTAACATCTTTTCAGTTATGTGCAATAAACACTCAACAAAACTGATACACAAGGAGCTGTGAACATAAAAATGTAGAAAAAAGAAAATGTGAAAGATAAATATGAATTTGCTGTGATCCTTTTGTGTTGGGTGCAGCTCTTGTCTGCACAATTATTCATTAAAGAATTTTTTAATAATAGTTTGTCGTTTGACATGATTTTAAACATGAATCCTGGAGAGTTGATCACATAACCAGTTAGCTTTAAAGAAACAATCATTGGGTTTCTGTTAAAAAATGTTATATAGTGAGTCATTCAGACATAAGTGTGTGACTGATAATAAACAAAAAAAAATGCTTAATGAACTCTAAAATCAAATAAGACTACCAGGTTGACTTGTCTCATTTATCTAATATTTACTTCAGATTAAATACATGCAAACATTTGTTTTAGCATTCAGCCCCCTAATTTATTGCATTGCTACAAGTAAATATAGTGAGATAATGCTATTTTAAGGAATTCATGAATATATTTTCAGTTTCTTCAAGTCACTAGCTGCAGAATGAAACGTAGTAAAATGTGTGTTTAGTTGCATGACCAGTGTCTGTTTTTTCCTGCAAGTAGCTTCCTTGATGATTACATCACTTACTAAAAACAGGTGGAAAAAGCTGAAAGTGTAAATGGCGGATAGTGGTTCAAACTGCAGCTGTGTGTTAAGCAGTTGTGTGAAGTCAGACTAAGTATCAGGATATACTGTATAGAAGAAGTTTTTAGAAATTAAGTAAGGAACTAAGAGTCAGACTGGCATGTTAAACAGGAAGAGTCCAGCTGATCCCTGACTCCTAGGGTCTTCTTCAAGGACCTCTCTTCATTTCTCTCGTTCTTATGCACACACGCACATTCACACACACACGCGCACACACACACACACACACACCTACTCCTCCACCCGCCCACCCATACACACACACACACAGCTACTCTCTTCAACATTGCTCATTGTCTGGCTCCAATCTTTCTGTATCCTCACTCCCCACATCATCTCCACCCACCTTCCTCTTCTTAAGTTTTGCTGTATCTGTCATTTTCAACCCCCCCTCCTCATTTTTGATCCACCGGCTGATAATGATGAATTTTCCTCAGCTGCACAGGAGTTGGCAGAAAAAGTTTGCTCAGCAAAGTTTTGAAAGTAAAGTGAAGAGAGCGCAGCTTTATGATATTAGTGCAAGTTCAACAGGATACTCCGTAAGACAAAGCCATTTTCCCCCCATCGTGTAACATCTTCTGCACGCCTTCTGCAAAATAAGCTTTTTAGGAAACCAACTTTTTTTTTTTCATCACTCTGCCGGCGGAGATAATCCGAAGGCCACGCTAAAATTCCCGGCTCTGTGGCTATGATATTATTCATGGAACTTAGAGGACAATCAGAAACGATATAAATAAATAAATAATTCTGATTTGGATGTTTCTGTTTTTCCTTTTGAGGGGATAAAAAAAAAAAACTCGCAGAAAATTTCACCTGGGAATAACGAGCGATGTATTTCCCAGTAAAATAGTTTGTTGGGGCAAGTTTGGGGCTTGTTAATCCAAAAGTGGAACTCTCATTAAATTAAATGATCAATCTAAGTAATGCATACTGTATGCCTGCAAATTTAGCTTGAATTCTTTAGTTATTTTTCTCTTTGTTGACCCTGTGAAGAAAAGTTCAGTTTAGGTCATTCAAAGGTGCAGAACACCTCTTTTCTTGTCCTGTTACTTCACAGATGGTCTCACACGTTCATGTTCATCCCATGACTCTTGTTTGACCTTGTGATAATATGACAGGCCACTTCACACTTTGAAGGAGTGTTTCTGGAGACCCAAGGCACAACTTTTCATTTTAATGAGTCCAGTCCAGATATGTGCAGAAACGTGTTTTGTGTAGCTGGTGCAACAGATAGATCTAAGGCAGTATTGAAGAAACAATAAGTCCAACAATGAGAGAGGCAGCAAGACACTAGTTTAAACAAAAAACTCAAATTGTCTCCCAGTTTGCAGCACTGGAGTTTGTGAGTCTCCCATCCATCAAATTTGCATCTTGGCAGCTGTGGTGCACTGAAATCTAACACGCCTCAAGTGAATACATCATTACAACTATATATTTATAATAACTAGAAATATGGAACAGAATGGCTGCAAGTGGACTAAAAGTGCAGTATACAGCAAAATCAATTAAAATAAGTCACACAAAATTCTAGTTTACTTATTAGGTTGTTATCTATAACAATTATTAATAGAAGTTTCCTATTTTTCTTTAAGGGAAAAGCATTTCTATAATAGGTTTTTAGGTATGAATGAGTGGTTCTTTATATTAATACGTAATTTCTCAACACACACATATGAGTAAACTGTTATTAGCTGTAATTGTTTTAGACAAAGGTTCTATGTGCTTCATCGACTGCCTACACTGGTAAACCTTTTATTAAAAACACAAAACCTCATCGCTGGACCTTTTAAAAGAAAAGCTTACAACAGGGCATATATTTGAAACACCTCATTAATTTTCCTAAAGCTCGCCCCTACGCTGATTTAATTCCAAAGCTGCTTTCTGCTCTCCTCTCCCCTTTTTTCTTCCTCCTCTTCCTCTCATCATTGCTCCCTCTCGCTATAGGATTATGTGCAGGTTACAGAGCTGGCACTGCGTGGATTAGCAGGGTCGCTCCTCCATGCTTGGTGTCTCTCTTAATGTGATTATGCATCATCAAGCTTGTTTACTGTTAGTACTGTTAGCTATTTCATTGTCGAAACCTGACAAAAGTTCAGCCTCCTTCAACCCACTTTTCCGAGCCCACGCCCACACACTCATACAGCGCTTAAGCTGTCAACATCCTCCACATCTTCTGACAAACAAACAAACTACTCTTAAAGTATAACAATGTTTAAAAAAAATAAAAGCTGTGCTGATTTTGTTTAAAGGCATTTTCTCCTCTTCCTAGACAGAACTCATCATAATGCCGTTCTAAAAGAATCTGCAGTATCTAAAAGGCGATATTAGGCAGCCTAACATGTCTCTGTTGCCTTTAACCAGTCCACCACCTATAAGCACCAACCACCACCTTTCATTAGTGTAATGAAGCCATCAAGACAGCCTGTTTGCACAGAGCCTGGTCTATACTTCCCAGCCATGCACTCCATCAGCGCTGAACGAGCCTCTGTGTGGCCTGAGGGGGGTGTGACTTTCACTTGGTATGTCATTAGCTATTGATGTTATTGGCTCATTATCTCCCAATTAGGCTGCTATCAGAGCTAGCTGCCGTTTTCATTACGACGTAGACCTCCGTGATCTAACAAAGACCAATGCAGCTGATTAAAGATGGTTTCAGCAATAACATGTAGCGTAAGGTCTTTGAACCCTCGGTGATATAGTTAGAGTGGAGGTGATATAACACAATGAGGCTGATTAAAGAGGGCATGTCTCCTATTGTGCCACTCACTGAGGTTAAGGAAGAGTAATACTGATTAATGCTTCCCTGGTAGCACGTTTTGTTAATAACCTACAGTCAGCGGTGAAACAGGATAATTGAAGACGGTAACAATTAAGAATTCAAAAATAAAATGGACAATCAGTTTTGATTTTAATTATTTAAAGACTCCATCTGTAAGTGCAGCACTCATGGGCCCTCCATTCACATTATTACAGTATGTAACTGTGTGTTCACACGCGCTCAGTCTGCGACTGCTGAAGGACGAGCACATTCCTGCGTTAAAAGACTAATCAGCTCTGTTAATCATCCAGGGTGGGTCAGCCTCTGAGGCAGGGACAAAAATCGCCTCTCCTCGGGCAAATCAGAGCAAGGAAATAAAGTCATGCAAATTAGAAGCCTAGAAAAAGATTACAGTCACCATGTTTGTCCTTCACTTTGACCATGGAATCAATGCCAGCTGGGCAATACTTCTCCTTCAAGTTCTATTACTTTCTTAATTAATCTACCACTGACTCCTTGGAGTGATGAGATACATTCAGTAAGAGATAAATGCGGCGGACTATGGGAGATAATTGACATGTCTTTTTCGTGAGTGCAGTTTCATATCAAATTTCTTTAAATTGGCTCCAAATAAACATTCGCTTGGACTTTTAAAGGTGAAGTTTTATAACATTTTTTGTCATGCAGTTAGTTAAGGGCCTCTACGTTCAAATCTGATAACTGGGAGTTGAACGTGTGTTGTCGGGCCTCCCAGTGTGCAGCTTTTCTGCCTGTTTACCCGTTGGTAGGGTTAGTTCCCTGATCCGTGAGAACTCCATAAGTGTCTGCCCGGTGATTAACTCCACATCGCAGCACAACGTCTTCCCCCTCGCTGCATAAATGGGCTTTAATTGAGGGAGCTGGCTGCTTGGCAGGGAACCTCTTTCACTCTGTGTCGATTAAAACGTCATTTTACAGCCAAAAACGAAACACGTTCCCAATCACTGCCCTTGAATTATTGTTCTGTAGCTCGAGGCTTGTATTTTAAAGTCACTGAATAATTGCAATCAGATTATTCTAATCAAGTGCTGGAACAGTAATTACAGGTTGCAGTCATTTAAGCTGCCCTGGAAGTCCCATACACACGGCTGGTGCGCATATTAAAAGTTTATGTCGCAGGAGATAAATTTAATGAAGAGGATTGTAATCTTACGCTTTCTTCCAGGTAGGTTTTTCACACGTCTGTAAGGACACCAGCCTCACCCAGCGAAGGAGCTTCGTCAGAGCCAGTTATGGTGAGTATTTCTCAAACAGTTGGCCCTTCAGTCAACCAAGCTGGGTTGCACCAAAACGCTCTCCCAATGAGAAAAGATGCATTTCCTCCCACTTATCTCTCCCTGCTGTTAACCTCAACTGTGCCCAGGTCTGGATTTCATGTCAAAGCAAATATTAGGTGACTTAGTGCTATGCCAAGCTGTCAAAGAGGCATGAGAATTACAATCTGGTGGTCTGTATGACAGTGGAACCGTCTCTCCTAATCCTGTTTACGCACATCCGCATCACCCTATTCCAAAACGGCTTTCTTTTCTCCTTTTTGTCTGTCTGTGTGTGTGCACGCATATGTGCACATGCATGTGTTATCAACTGTGTTTGAGTATACGTCTGAATCTACAGTATGTCTGTCACTCCTCTGTGTGTATATGTGTTTTTTGTGAGTTTCTGTGGAGTGTGTTAATGTGGAAGGTGCCGCACATGCCCCAAATGTATAATTCAATATGACTAATCATGGTGGTGGCTGCCAGCCCAGCAGCACTGGCTGACAGACTGGGCCCAGGGCTAATTTGATAAGGCTACAGTGTTCTTCAGCTGAGGCTCGGATTGAGGAGCGGTGAAACAGTAGTAGCACAGCAGCTAACCAGGACACCATCTCCATCAGAGTTCTCCCATCTGATCCACACTTAGCTGTGCAACATGTAATCTTTGTTTAATTAGCTTGGCTAGTTATGAAATGTTTACTTCTTGTATAAACTGAATGTTAAAGGTATTTAAAAAGAGGTGATGGAAGTGAGGCTCAAGAACAAAATGGAATTTGATGTAATAACGACCAACCTGTTATAAAACTAGTCAACTAAAAAGTTTTTACACTGATTTCTTGTATGTTGAGTGGAATTCATATAAATCTTTTGTAAAATTAGTTATTTAATATTGATGACTGATAAATCCATCACCCTCTTTGAGCTTGAGAAAAGAACTGTGAAAAAAGTTTTATCCTCAATCCCTCTAAAAAACTGGCTTTTTCTTTTTGTGAGTCAAATTCAAGAACAAAAAAAAAAATCTTAGAAAATGGGACAGTCCTAATTTATTTTATTTATTTCCCTTTCTTTCCTTAACTTGCTGTTTGAGGCTTCCGTAAGCTGAGATGGGAATATTTGGGATGATGATTTTTGTTCATTTTGTATATTTTTTGTGTGATCTATAAGGTAATCAGTTCATCTGCATTTGATTTATTTAAATACATTTTAAAAAATCAAGCAAATACAGTTTGAGAAGAGTAGACATGACTGTATTTAAAACATTAAAAAAGCAGAAATTTGCTTTTAAAGCCAATTAAAAATGATGCATCAACATAAGTAAACTAATTTTCTGTTGATTGCAACAGATGTTTCAGCTGAAGCTGCTAACTGCACATCTCAATGTTAAAAAGTCTGCCTCTCATTTATGTTTTCATCAAAACTACTCAGCCTGACTATGACACCTCACATTAGGTTTTAAAATGCATGTGTTGTTGGCAAAAAGTGTCGCCACATTCCAAAAGATGTTCAAATGAAGGCAACTGGACTTCTTTTGTTTAATGAAGATCTTTCGTTTCTCATCCAAGGAGCTTTGCCAATTCTGACTCCTTGGACGAGAAGCCACATTAGATGTTTCATCATCAGAAGGTGATAGTGGAGCTGTAAATCCTCCATCAGAGTATTTGAACATACATGTCAGTCAACAGCTGATGCAAAACGAAAGGAAAGGAGAAACGGTGCAAAGAGCAAAAGGCAAGATGTGTCATCGAACGGTTAAGATAAAAGTGGCAGGTTATTACACCTTTTTTCTCCTCCCCATTTTGAAGTCCAATATAAAATTTCTATTATAAGGAGAATTAATTACCCCAGCAAAATGGCAAATGTGCATCCTTGTCAGGTGGAGTGTACTCTGATGGCCTTTGCTCAAACAGAGAATGTGAAGATTTGATCTCTTCTAATGGTTCTGCAGGAAAGGGTAATTACGGCATGGTCAAAGCTAATTTGCTTTCTGCCAGATGAACTGTTGTATTTTATTGCAGGCTGACATTTTAAAGTAATTATGGCACTGTTGACCCCAGACAATTTCAGTTGTAGCGTAGTCTTGGGTGATCCTCTCTCTCTTTCTCACTCTCTCACTCCCTCTCTCTGAATGGAAGTCAGAGGCGTAACAAGGTAATGACACGGACGGAGAGAGCCATATGGGGTCCTCCATCTAGCTTGCAGCGTCCAACCTTCACATCATCATTACCTGCCATGCATTTCACATTGACTTTGCATCCCAATAGAAATATATGCCAATGCAATGATGATATGTGTGTGGGCATTTGTTTTCTGCCAAATGCATGTAGGTCAGAGTGTAAGTGTGAGTGTGTGTGTGTGAGTAATGTGTATTGTCTTTTCATCCCCGTGTTGCATTCATTGTCTATCACATAGATCTGTGTATTGATGAGGGTGTAATTATGTGCCTCGGTGATCATCTCTCTGTTTCTTTACTGCACAAGAATTAAGTAGGCAAAGGTCAGTGTGGGCTCCCTGAAAATTGCCTGCAGAAAATCATATGGCGATGAGAGCAATTATGGATTTTTTCCCCTCTCCCTGGACCCTTCTCTCTCTCTCTCTCTCTCTCTCTTTCTCCCTCTCTTTCTCTCTCCCTTGCACTTGTTTTCTCAGTGTTTCTCCTTTTGTCAATGAACATTTGAGAAGATGTCAATCGATGTGCACTTTTAGAAGCAACCTCCGTATTTGTACTCCAGCAATTCCCATAAATTATTTCTACTGTATTCTCTAGCCACATTAGGATTAAATGCACGCACACACACTTTCAAAATAAGAGTAACAGTAAGGAGATGTCTAATTATTTTTGCAAGATTATAAAATTGTATTAAAATGAAAAATATAGTTTTTGCATTTACTCTATTAATGCTCTAATGTAATTATTTGTTCTGATGTGTTTCCAGTTATAGTTAGCACCTGATGATTCCACCAGTAATTATCTGAAGACATCTTGAAAGATCAAAAGAAATTTAGAAGACATGCCTTCTGTCTATTTTTAGTAAATCTTTAACCATTCTCAACCATCACACTTTTCCTTCCTCTAAGATCAACACACATCACATAGAGACTGACACTTCTGACACCTCAAACATGTTGCCACAAACAGCTCCTGCCAAATAAAAGGACTCCTTAATGCTACAAGTTTTTAATGGTGGACCAGAGCAGGCCGGTGCAGCCCAGCCCAGCAGGTGTCTCCCACACATCCTGGTTTTGAGAAACACTCCCTCTCATTCAATCTGTCATCAAGCACAATGGCACAAAAAGCCTTCGCCTGACGTGAACACAATGGCCACCGTGCTCAAACAGAGCCTATAGTCCGGTGCCGCTCAGTGTTGTTGGAGAAATATACATGTAAACATGAAACGGGCACTTTGGAGTAAAGGAATCAAAAATAATGCAATTAAAAAAAAATGAACAAACAATATGATGGTGACAATACAAAATGTTTTGCATTATATATTTTAAAATTGATTGAAACATTATCACTTGTCCTATTTTACAGAATACAAAGAGCTGAAATGCAGGAGATAAAAATGTTTTCCAGTGAGCTGAGGTTTCCAGAACTTTTACAAACACTTTTCCATCCAGGCATCACAACTCTGTAATGGACATTTTACCAATACAAAAAAAAAAATAAAAAATCTAAGAAGCTCTATAACATCTATAAACAATTGGTTGGAAGGATCAAAGGCATGAAGGCTGCTGCCTATAGGGCCTGTAAGTGAATATCTAGCCTGCTGTGCATTGTGTGGTCGGCATTTCTTCTCCTTCTCTCAAGGAATTGTATGCCCAACGATAAAAGCCTTGTCAATCGCTTCGTACGAGTTTGATCATATGAGGCTCTAGTTGATGTGCTGTACAATAATATTTTCAGGAGGTTTTCATTGTTCATTTTAAATCACACCCTCTATTGTGATCTATTGTCTCCATCGTTCTCATTATACACTGATGCCATTCCCAGGTGAAGGCTTTTTACAATGTGACCAAAAAAAGTCTGCAATTAAAAATGTTCATGAAGTCAGGTTTTATTCAAAAGATCAATTTCTGTTGAAATAAGTAGTTTTAATGACAAATATTTAATGTTGTGGAGAAAAGGAAAAAGAAAAAGAAACACAATCACGCTTTTAGCTATTTCAAATGATCACACACAATTTCATGACACTGAAGGTGATTTTTCATTTACTTATATCGACTCAAAGTTTGTTAGTGTCACAATCTTTAACTTCTCTATATATCGGCAATTCCTGAAAGGTGGAGATGCAGTTTCAGAAGTTCAAATGTTTAGCTTAACTCAAAAACACAAAAAAATGGGCAATTTCTTAGAAAAGATACATGATGCTTCCAACAAAGGGTGGACATATAGTACACTTTTCAAAAGTTTATTTCAGAACAGTATTAGGTTTCAACGCACACTAATTCTGATATACATACACAAAACAAATTTGCCTTTGCATTTACATAAACTTTAATGATATTCCTTTCTTAATCAATAGGGTATAAAAATAACTTAGTCCTTCTATACAGTAACAGCTTCAGCTCTTCTGTGTTTATGGGAGTTTTTAAGGTCAAGTGCTAATGGTTTCTGCTCTTATTCAACCCAAAGATGCCCTTTCAGGTTTATGTCAGGATTCTGTGCAGGACAATGGAGTTCCTCCACACCAAACTCACTCATCCATGTCTTTAGTGGAACACCTGAATTCAATAATTTGGTGGAATGTTCCAATACTTTTGACAAAATAGTTTATTTTTCCTAGTCTTGAGTCATGTGCAACTGATCTTCAAAATTTACTATTTTAATAAAGCATCAAGCAGCAGGTCAACGGATGCAATATCAAATATAATTGTGACAGGTTTACATTTTTTACTCTTTGATGTGAATCAGAAAGCTTCTCCTTCAACTGCAGTCACAATTTGCAAGGTAACTTAGTAAGTTAGGGTGAAAAAAAAAAGGTTTAAACAAGTTGTAACATGTTGCATCATCGTAATATTAATGTAACAATTGTCTTTATAACCACTTGTGGATTGCTCTGAGGCTACAGGTTAGATCCAGTCCCTGGAGGTGATGATTAGAATCATAGAACTACTGTATTAGGTTATTCTGGTTCCGGCCCGTCTGTTTTTTGAATGTGCCTTACAGCCCTCATTGTGATTACTGTTGAATGTGGTTCTTAGTAAGAAAGAAAAAAAATGACTTTTTAATTCATCATGCAATCAACCAACCATGTAATTTAAATTCTTCTCTGGGAATTAGTGTAATGTTATGATAATTGCTATACAATTCAGTTTAATCACTTTTCCCCGGGTTGAAATGACTAAATATTTCACAATAAATGTGGGTGATCTGATGTTTTTAATTGGTTTATAAATTGTTTGAAAATGTTACGAAGCAGTCATAGAAAGGTTGTTAGCATGCCAAAGAGAACATTCTGAAATGTGTCTGTCCTACTTGAGTAGAACAAACCTACATATGGAGGAATAACATTTATTTTTTGTGTAATTTAAAAATAAATGGCAAGATTTAAATATGGATTAAAACACTGTGGCATTGTCTTGTGGGACAGATGAGGTTTAAAGTGAAGTGCATGTAGTCAAATCTGTATTTGAAGGAAGTTAAGGTTTCTATTTCCAGTTTTCTTTGTGCAAAATACATCCAGGTAGGTCATCACCCTGCGTGCAACACCACCTTTGTTCTTTGTCTCGGAGCAGGGCTCCTCACCTGCAAGCATTGTGTGTGAGACTGCATACACACACAAGTGATATTTTTTTATTTGTGTGTCTGGATATGTGCACAGTGTGTGTAGTGGGGGGCAGGGGCATTGCTTTCACAGCCCATCACCTTCACTTCCACACCCAATTTGTCATGAGTGTCACGCGTCAGGGTGAAAGCTGAGAGAGTCACCACAAGAAAATGGCTGCTTCCACTTCACAAATGGGGAAAGAGATGGGGAAGTAGCTCGGGAAAGGTGGCGGTGGTGTTGCTACGTGGCAACACAAGATAGTAAGAATGAAAAACATGATAATAATAATAAACCTTCTTCTTTGGTTGTGTAAAAGCACATGGCAACAACGCAGCACCCATCATCAGTAACCAGAGAGCAGTTTTACTGTGAGTTGCATGTTGGCAATGCTAAGTGAGTGGGTGTGGTAGGTGATATGGCTGCCAAAGTTCTGACTCTGACTGATGAGCTATGCGGTTGGTACTGGGCATCTATAAACATCTGCCCCACTCTTGAGTGACAGGTCATTAGCAGTTTAATCAGATTCTAGCGTTAGTGCTGGTTGTGATTATTGGTTCCTACTAACCCCTCCTTGACTCTGCATGTAATTATTGTTTTTGATGGCATCTCTTCTATTTTGGTTTTCTTCAACTTTACTCAGGTGACAGGCTCTATTTACATCAATATTATCCACATTATTAATAATCTGGTTTTAAATTCATTTAGAAAAAAAGTGCAAGGTGTGATTTTAGATCTGAGTTAAATGCATGAAAAAGAGCCACATGATTGTGCTGCGTGCAGTATTTGGGCTTTATTTGTATCTACAGTCACACATTACCATGACTTTTTGTGTTGATCAGTGGTGAGAAAAGAAATTACAGAGGGGTAAGGCTTGTGGCTGGAGGATTATGAACCATTGAAGTCCATGTTTGCCTCATGCTGAAAACTATCAAGGACATCCTCACCTCCTCAAATCCCACAGCATCACTCCTACAGACTGACCTGTCTGAACAATAGGGTTATACACTCAGACACAAGGTCCACAAAGCCAACAAAAACAACAATACTCAAAATCAGCAATATGTGTCGCTGTTGGTAGACATTTGTGTTTGCATAATGCAGCACATTTTGGTATTTTTTTTCTAGTAAAAATTAGTTTATATTTATTTATAAATTCAGTTTTTATGTATTTACAAGCGTATTTTTGATGCTTTAGTGTGAATCAGCAAAATAGAACCAAACGAGTTTAGTCTGATGAAAAACAAACTACATGACACGTTGCATCACAATGTCAAATGCGTCAACGTTAATATCAGTGTTAGGAACGTTACTTTAAAAAGTAATTAGTTATAATTACTCACTAAACTTGTTCCAAATACTAGTTGCAGGGAAAATAATTTTTGCATTACTATTTATAAAAAAAATAGCAGTTTTCATGAGTAAATTGAAATGAAAGAAACAGGAGCTCTTGGACATAATGACGCCTCACAAACACATTCTAGCCTTTTACCTCAATGAGTTTGAAGTAGTGGATATATCTTCACCTTGATGATGACAACTTTTCATCCAAATGCTCCAGACTCGCTGTTTCTGCTGCTTCGCAGGCATTTGTGTGTGTGTGTGTGTGCGCGCGCGCACAAGCAGTTTGTGTGAGAAGAAGGTGCGTTCAGAGTACACAGTTTATTCTATCAACTCATAGTGTAATGGTCTGGTTATTGTTTGTTCAGAGATTATGTTTGAAAGTTTGTGACGCTGTTGTTTCTGCTTTGTGCAAATATAGCGAGGGTTGCGTGTGAGCGGCTGCTGGGGAAACGGGGCGGAGTGCGAGCTGTGAGTATGTGTGTGAGACCACTGCAGGTGCGACAGAGACCAGGAAACGGCTCAGTTCGGTTGTTTTGGACTGTTTTTATCGCAACTACGGCCAACAGTAACTCTTATTGTTCTAAATAAAGCCATGAGGACTGAACTATATGGACTCATTATTGGAGAGAACATTACAAAAGTAACGCACCGCATTTAATGCTCAGTAACGGTAACGACGTTCTCATGACGGAAACTCGTTAGATTACTCTGTTACTTTTAAACGTCTTTATTACAAACACTGGTTAATATTTAATACAATGAAAGTGTAGTAATAGCTTTAGAGCTGGTAAAAATGTAAAGCAAAATTTTCTGCTGTAAATCTTGAGGTTAACCCAAAAGTGTGTTGGAGCTGTGACTGTTTTCCAACCTTTTTCATCAGATGACTTAATTTACCAAAGAAAAAAACCGGTTCCTATTTGAAGCCCAACCTTTCTGTTCTCTCCCTCCCTCCTTCTTCTTCTTTCTCCTTCTCTCTTTGGACTGTACTGTGACCTTCACTGGCGCTCCACCTGCAGGAAGCCATGTTTGATTCTCTGTCCGCCGAGACGCCTGCGTGACAGCAGAATGGTGTCATAGGACAGAGTGGAGGAATTTCTCTTTCTCTGTCATCATTAAGGGGCTTCCCCCTATGGTGAGGGGGATGAAAAGTGCGATTTAATGTTCTCTGGAGAGTGGCAGCAGAAGAAAAGCTCAAAGCCCTGCATGCTGGTTTCTGAGTGGGTCACTCCAGCCCTTGCAGCGAATGGGATGTCCCTGAGGAATTTGCCATAGACTGGCCTGAAAGGATAGGGATTAAGACCCTTTTAAGGATGGAAATGTAACAAAAGGAGCACTTTTATGATGTAGCAGCATAAAATGAGGGGATCCATTGTGTAAATGATTGCAAAGGATCTTTGAAACAGGCGGCCCTGCTCTGCATCCTTGCCTGGCCCAGTGGGTTTTAAAGACTTGTACAAAATGACTTGTCTACATTAGGGACAGAGTGGCTTTCGTTCAGGAGGCAGTGCTGAAGATTATTGGTTTGTTTCCATTTTCTCTCTTTGCTCCTCCCTCTCTCTCGCTCTCTATCATTCACTCTGTCCTCTCCGTCTGCTACCAACGCTGGACTCATACGGGCAACAGAGTCCCAGTGAAAGTTGGGTAATTTAGCGCAAGAGAGAAGGTAATTAGCATGCCCTCAGGCGTGGCTCGGCTAGAAAAGGAGACTTTGGTATGATTAGAACGTGAATGGGAAACACCATGCTTGGTTGTGAGGCAATAACAACCAGATGCTGTGACTGTGCCCATGGCAAAAGCTCATCCTGCAAGAGAAAGAAGAGTCACCATGACACGATGAGTTCTACAGTACTAAATTAGGTCTGGTTTTAAGGACATTTCAATGATTTTGGACATTGATTGATGATCAGGAAACAAAATAAAAACGCACAATTTTCTGATCAAAATTTGAAACTTCCAGTTTTCTTTAAATGTTGGGAACAGTTTTCTTAGCTTGAGGGCAATGACTGCTGTTCAAACTGAAACATACTGTATGTCATCAGCACGTCTGTATCTGAATGAAACACTCATTTATCTGATAACTCAATCTTGCAGCTGCACACGAGAAGCTGACGAACACTAGAGGGGGAGCTTACCCGTGATGCTGTCTGAGCTGGTCCTTATAGAGGGAGGTGTTCTCAGGGCTCCCTCCACCGCATCCACACCTCTTATCACCCCCTTTAAGAACAGGCAGTGGGAGACCCCCAGGGGTCAGAGGTCAAGGGTCGAGAAGAGCGACGGGCCTTTTTATTGTCATTCTCCCAGGAATGAAAGCTCTAGTGTTTGTGTAAGTGCCTGTTTGTTTGTGTGTTTTCCTTTGTGTGGGTGAGTGTGTGCACATCTGAGCGTGATGAACCAATCCCTAAGAATTGCAGTTTATGCATCTATGTGTGCATCTATTAAATGCTTTTAAAATGCACTGTTAAAAACTAAATATTCCTCATAAATAAACATGCAGTAATTTGGGTTTTGGTTACCGTGCACACATGTGGGTTCGGCAGTCGATATGTTTGTACAAAGGTATTTGGAGCGAGGGGGCTGGACTGGCTGCTGAGCTGGTAAGCAGGGGGAGAGAAGTTTAGGAGGCCTCACACTGAGATGGGAGCCTTTAAAAGGCCTCTGGAGGGAGTGTAATATCAAGAGCAGGATTATTCCCCAATCCCTCTTTTCCTCCCCCCCTCGTTCACTCCCTTTCGTCTTCTCTGTTTCCTCACTCTTCAGCTGACCCTCATCACCTCCTCCCTCACTCCGACATCATTTAAATGTCTAAAGAGTAATTGAATGAATTATCATAAAATTTTGACAAATTCATGGAGTGTCTGAGGGAGCCAGACGTTCTCCTCTATTTGCGTCTAATAAGACATGACATTTGAGATCACTTCTTGTGCTGGTGAGACCTTTTGCCTTTTCCCTAGGTTTCAGAAACAAAAGGCCAAAAAGAGTAAAAGAGAAAAATTCCATCTTAAAGCAACACAGACTAGACCTTTAAAGAAAATGTGTCGACTACACAGCCAGAAACATGGCATTTATCCATTCTCTACTCCTACATATTCAAACTGTGCTAAATTCTTTTTTTAATTGTTTTGAAGATAGGCTTCATAAACTCAAGCCAGTAGCTGCAAAAGTGAAAAAGGAACTGTTGTGGGGGATGGAATTTAGCGCTGCACAGGCTGTTCTCTTTGACCTCGGTGTTCCCACATCAAAGGGCCTCCCCAGCCCACTTTCCTTGACTCAAGCTGAAAAGATGTCTTTAGTGTGGAGGCTTGTGTGTGTGTAAGTGTGTGAATGTGTTGCACGGAGCCTTCAGGCGGCCTCGTATGCTGCCAACAAGCAGTGGTGGTACGAGCTTCCTTCTATTGAAACCCTCTGTGCTGAGGGACGGTTGCACCAAGGGAAACACTATTTTGTGAATTTCTTCAGAATTATTTTGTTTCACGCAAATTTTTTCCTCATATTTTCTCTGTATTAGCAATTACAGCTGCTTGTGCTGAGATCAGTTGACTGTAGTTCATTAAACTCACTGCAAAGTTGACTAAAGGGGAAGGTTAAAGGTCAAAATGCAACATGGCATTTTAAAAGGAGTTCACAGCGGTGTCTCCTCTGGTCTAAACAAAGATATATTTGCTTAATGTGTGTGTGTGTTTGTGTGTGTGTGTCGGGGGGGCGGTCACATTATAAAACATATGTAACAGAGACATTGAATACATTTACCGTATGCATTTTAGCACACATTCTGAACACATCTACAGATTAAGGCATTTTCAAACCAGTATTTGGTTCTTGTCTGAATCAGTTCATAGTTTTTTGTTATTTGTTTCATTTTCCTGTCATTTGGTTTCTTTTCACAGAGAGAAATCTGCAATTGAAACAAAATGCATCCCTATAAATTATGTGAAAATGTTCCGTCTGCTCATTGGTCAGATTGTCATGGTCTAACCCCCTCTCTGAGCCATTTATAAACAATTTGAACTATTTAGTATTTTTATGAGCTGATGAATCCAGTCATCTGCTCAAATATCAGCGTTGGGTTTTGGTAATTGTCCTTGGAGCCCTCAGTTAATTTTCAGCTAGCTAGGAGCTACTTGGTAGCTACTGATGTGTGTGTGTGCTATCGCCCATCCCAGAAAGCAACACGCTACAGGAGGGTGTTTGACATTTTTCATATTGTGTTAAATCTTTTCCTTTACTTTTTTACAATTCTCCATATAGCATACAGTGTGTTCCACACTGTATTTGCCAATCAGGTTGTCTGAAAGCACACACTGATACAGCGTTTAGCTTGGTCTTTATGAAATACAAAAGGGGAACAAAGGCAGCCTAATGAGGATGGCTTTGTGTGCTCCTAGCAATCACTGTGTCAAATGGATGAGTGTCAGTTTGGCAACAATTGTTGCTCCAAAACCTCACAAGTTACTAGGGTGTAATGAGATCTTGTGGCATGAAATATCATGATATTAAATCATGATGATGTTTCTTCTTGAGACGGCTCCTGTCTTGTGAAGAACTGTCCAGTTGCAGTCAACCTGGTTTCTGGCTTTACAAGAACCTTCACAGCTCCCTATTTACGGTATATTAGCAGCACTGTCACAGCCTGCCAAAGAAAACCTTTCCTTTCCTGCTCCCTCGGGCCCAAATGGAGGCAAAGTTAGTGCCCAATAAAATGTAGACATGCTTAAATTGTTAAGAAGAACAGGACCATATAAACTTATCCCAAAACGATGGACATTTTGGTTTGGTTGATTATTTCTTAATGCATCTTAGTGAATATTCTAATAGTCACCTTTACAGAAAGCTATAACAGAAAAGAAGTGTTCATCCTTTAAAAGAGCAACATCTCTAAATGTGTGCGCCCCTCAAAATGCATACCAAAAATACCCTACAATAGTCTGCTGATGGTATTCACTCCTTTTTTTGAGCTGCTTGGTGGATTGGATGATTGTGCTTTCCAACAGTAATGAGAAAAAAGGCAATAATTGGCAATTTTTTTTACACTTCATTCATTTCACACTATCATGGGCCTCAGTAGTGTACATGATCCATTCCCAACCACAAGAGCTTGGCAGCTCCTCCTCTTGCTGGCCACTAGTCTGGTCACATTTTGCGGTGGACTGGTATCCCATTCCTCTAACAGGAGTTGTTGAAGGTTAACCAGTGTTGTGGTGTTGGTCACTCTAGCACATACATTATGCCCAAAACTGTCCAAGAGCTGTCAATCGGGTACCCATCAGGTGCCAGTCACAAAACCTTTAACTAGAACACATCTTTCAGCACTTGAAGCCAAAATCTAGAGTGAATACTAACAGAGAATGTTGCAGTGTTGTTTATGGCAACCTAAGTTTTAGTCTCAGTCTTTTGGACAACAATGCTTATTAGTTTTAGTCACATTTTAGTCATTTTTGTGTTTATACACTTCCACTGTCACTGAGGTCTGTGGACTCAGTGGATTCATTTAAGAAGAAGTTAAAGACACATCTGTTTAAATCTGTCTTGGTTTAAGTCTGTTTTTATTTCTGTCCTAGTTTTTTATTTTTGCTCAATAATTCAAATCTGTTTATCTTTTGACTATGTTCTCATGTTAAGCGCTGTGTGATCTATATCTTGAGAGGCACTCTATAAATAAAGTTTTTCTTACTTACTTACTGCAAGTTTTAGCCCAGTTTTAGTCGCCGAAACTTAACAAGGTTTTTAGTCAGTTTTAGTACCCATGCTTTTAGCTGTTTTGCTCATTCCATGGATGCATTACCCTTACACGTTGTACTTGTTGTAAATGTGACTAATCAGGCTTTAAAACAATATGGAATTTATTGCCAAGATGTGTTGTTACAACAAAGAAATAATTAAACCCATGGATGTAGATTTGGCATGGATGGAGGTGATGTGTCCCCACCAATAATTCGATCCAAGGGTGTAGAAAGAGCGCTGCATCTCCACCAATAATATGTGCAGCCCAGCGGACCAGGGGCTGTGCTGCTGTTCATGGAGTCCGCGGACAGACCTATGTCCAGAATAAGGAGGCATACGTGTCTGGGCGCGAGCCCCTCACGGCCTGCACCAAGCCGCTTACTTCAATGGCACCTACTCAGGGGTCTAGATGAGGACTGGCCATTTTTTGGTGTGATTGTAACTTTGGCCTGGTCCCTGAACCGGGACCAGGACAGATGACTTCAGTCTACACTTCCTGTTTCGGCAAACGCTCAAAATCCCCTCCGTCTATATATATATATATATATATATATATATATATATATAATAGTTCCAACTTTTCTATTTTCTTGGAGCTAGATTGTACCCATGTGCATGTTTTTCTAAATCCTGCACATTTTTCCATCCACATGCACACTTGCTGACACACTCAGGACTCCCACTGCTAGCGGGTTAAAAATGTGTATTTGCTGACAGGAAGAGAGAGGGCCGCCACCGTGCACCCTATCCGGCTGGCATACGGCTCGATACATCATGGTGCTCTCCTTTCTTCTAGCCCCAACTCCACTCCCAGGCCAAATTGAGCATGTTATTCTCTGCTCCCATCTGATTTCCCCAAGCTGCCCACTGACTGAGACTTCTCCTCTCCTACAAGGGAGAGAAAAAGGAAGCAACTGGGAGAGGGACTCTGGAAACACGTCCCTGCACACACACGGGCACAATGCAGACTGTGAGACCTACAAAGAAAGCCGCACGCCCTCATAAGTGAGCGTGGACACACATTTTCACGCACACACTCGCTGACCCCTGTACTTGCCACCGCAAGGCTGCCACTGATCTTCAAATACAGCCGAGCATCAATCAGTTCGAGCCTGCCTTTTAGTGTCATTTTTTTCTTCCTTCTCCTGGCTTTTTGTCCTCATCCTCTCATCCTCTTTTCTCTGCTCCTTGAGTATTCTTACAGGCATCTGCTCTTTCTGACTGAGCCTGCAGAGCATAGGTCATATTTAGTTTATCTCTCAGCTCCTTCTTACATATCAGCACTCTGAAATATCCCAAAGAGATAGATCTAGATAATGTATGCAAATCCAAATTGTTGTATCTCAGGCACCTATTTATTCCACTTTTTTATGGAAATCTTTTTTTTTTTCTGCATCATAAACCATAACAATGTTTCATCTTGGGAACTTGCAACCTTATGATGCTTTAATTCCAAGAAAGAGACTATTCAAAAGTCTGTCTGTAAAGGATAAACTCCTAAAAATGAAAACTTTATGTTTTTGGATCCAACACGTCACTTGTGGTTTTTGCATATGCTGCAGTTCCTGATTTTGTGATAAGTTGCTCTATTTCACAAAGGTTGGACGTGAAGCTGTGTCATAGAGTTACTGTATCTTTATTTTAGGAAATAACATTTTGGTTCTGCAGTGTTTCAGCTGTTTAAATGTTGAGTCCTTGGCTATAATTTGTGGTCTTTTTTTCTCCTCCTAACAACTCAATAATGCTCACATTCAGAGCCCAATTAAGTGTGACTGTGTTTATTTTTAGCTTTATGGCAAATAAATTAAACTTCTCAGTGGAAGACTATTAGACATTCCCTGGCAGCAGCAGCCAGCCAGCCAGCCAGCCAGCCAGCCAGCTTGCTGCTTTGGGAACGTTAGCGCACTGAACACTCACCCCACAGAGCACATAATCGTGTTTACTTGGTTGAGGTCCCAAAATAAGTGTTATCTTAATTAATAAACAAATTACAAAATAATACGAAAAAAAAATGTCAGCATAGAAGTTCATCAATTACCAGGATTAGTCGGGCGAGAAGCATGTAATCTACACAGAGACGTTTATAGGGCAACGATTATGCCACCTTCCCTATAAGCCTTTATTGTGATGAAATTTGGAGCAATAAAGCACCTTCCCTTCTCCCCTGACAAATCCCGTACTCCTCCTCAAAATCAAAAGGTGAAGCGTTTAGCAGTCCGACTCGAATGGGTAAAGCTGTGTGACGAATGAGTTGCCCTACACACATCCAGTTTCGCCTAAGAGGGTGGAAAGTCAAAAAAATATTAAGGAAAATTAGAAACATAGAGACATCATGCTATTTTAATAATCAGTTATAGATTCGAACGGTAACAACATTTTGTGATATCTAAGTTATGTTAGTTTATGCCAGGTACACCTTTGAGAAATGGCAACATAAATTACCATATCTTGCCTGAAAGATTTAAACTCTTCCACATTCCACATTCTTTTTTTTCTCCTTCTCTTCTGAGCTGTTAATAATATGCAACGCTGTGATTTGCAGACTGAAACCATCATTGTCTCATTTGGCATTCTGAGTCCTGCTTTACGTCTCTCCCAACACTTTATTTCTAGTAATCTGCTGATAGAACCTATGGATTATGAACGGCGGAGCATCGTAAGCAGGTTTCTGGCTCTCTTACCTGAAATTTTTGCAACAGACCCTCGACTCACTCACGGAGTTGGGGGTGGAGGGGTGGGTACACGGATAGGATGCACAGGCAAAGGAAATCTCCATGTCTTTCCTTTGATATGTATATTTCCAACCACGTTCTAAAGCGGATATTTCCCCCCCTCTTTTACTCGTTACAGCAGTCCTTTTTATTGAGGATCAGTTTATGTTTTCACATCTTACTACTGCAGGAGTAGACACATCTAATATTGCTTTGATATGCTTTAGTCGGGCATTTTTGGCTTTACTTGCAGTTGTGTTAGTCTTTCCTGTCTTTCATATTATAAATACACACATTGGCATTTCCAATAGAACATGCATCTTTCTTTTTAAATTCAAAGATGATGGTTGCATGGCTTAAGTTACAATTTCCTCCACATTTTGACTCTAAATCAGTTCTTTCACATCTTAATGTCCAGGTGTCAGTAGATCCAAGTGTACCGTCCCTATATGATAGTGCTCTCTATTGTGTTCTCCAGGCATGAATATTTCTGCCCCCACTGAGGTTGATTAACTGTTTCAGGCCAGCCATCCATCACTGCCTCCTGAGCCGCCTGGTGCTGCAGCAGAGTGATGGGCAAACCTTTTGAGGAACTAGTTGTAAATGTCAACAAAACATCTCCACAGGTGTCCTCGGGTTCTCTTTTGTTTTCACACTTGTTTTCTTTATGAACTGATTTACAGGCTGCACTCTGCAAGATTTACATCAGCTGATGGCTCCATCAGTCCATGGTTTTTGCCTCATGAAGTGAGACATCTACTTAGGATTTACCCCCTGACACTGTATTTACAGGAAATATTATGCAATATCTGAAAATTTTTTTTATTTTTGTATTTTTTTTCAAAGAAATTCAACTTCAAAGGTTAAGACATCTCTTCATAAGGTGTAATGAGCACCTCTGCTTAGGTGTTCCAGTCCTGGGACTGCATTTGGAAATACACTCATATTTTATGATTCCCATACTCCAGCTCAGCAGGGATTAATTTTGAATTATTTATGCTCTTATGGAGCTGAAGCGTTTAGGTGCTGGATGTGCGCTCACAGATCAGGCTAACGTCGGGACCAGAAGGAGAAGCACTGGCAGCCTCTTGTTATTTAAAGTCTGGATTTTTATGTTCCGCTTATTTCCCAATGGAGCGGAAGTGCAAAAGATGCAAACAATATGTCTCTTTAAATAGAAATATTCAATCCAGTCAGTGGTCAGGGCGACTCCAGCACAGCACTGCAGGAGAAACAGATTAGGACAAAAGTTTGGACTTGAAGGAAGCGTGTGGGTTTTGTTTTGTCTCAGGCTGATTTCACTTTGGCTCACACAAAGATGAGTCTTCCAGGTGGCTTTGACTTGCCAACACTAAGCACTCACACCTCTTTTTATTAAGCAGAAATAACATTAATGAAGAGTGTTTTATTTGTGGAATCCATGTCAGGAGTCAACTTTTCTTTCCTGTTTTTGTTTTTGCGCGGATAAAAATTGATGGACGTTTTGAACCCCCCAGAAATAAAAAAGGTGCTTCAGGTTAATAGTAGCTTCTATTTTGCACAATTTGTATAGTTATTCATTTTTTTAATATCATTAGGGAAATTAGGTGTGAGGTGATTTATTTGTTTATTCATTTAATAAATCATTTAAACCCATTCGGAATCTTAAGCTTGCTAGGTGGAAGACGGATAGCCAGCTCGCCGTGCCCTTATAAACAGGAAGCCACATAAATCAGGTAATAAACTTACAACATGTTTTTGCATAGCGCTAATTACTAGTGTTTTTAATTTGTCCGGTTCAGGCAGGGCTCTTTTGCCATGTGTCACATCTCATTGCTCTCCGGTGAGTAATGAATGATGCGATTCAGCCTAATTCGTGTTATGGATATCCCCCCCTGCTTTGTTCTCTTTGTGTGTGCTAATTAAATTCCTTGCTTTGCTGTTTGCAGGACTTTTTTTGTATTAATTTTTGTTTCATCAGTTTGCAGATCAGGTCAACATGAAAAAGAAATAGCTCTTACGCACCACATGCTGCTTGTATTTGTTATCATTGAGCATTTGCACATAAGAAGGCAGAACTACACACCCCAGTGTCAGGCCTACTACCCTTATAACTCAAGCCAGGCTCTGTAATTGTGCTGGCAGCAGTATTGTCCTTGCCATAGGATCACTGCTACTATTGTACAGAAAAGGTCTCCTTTCTCGCTGCTCAACAATGTCTAATAAATCCTGGGGTGGGGAACATTGATGCTAGGCACTGACTGTGACACAAAAGAGGAGAATTTGGGAAGAGGCTGCAGAGGATAATGAACAGTATTTTAACTCGGCAGTTTAACCTCGGAGCCTGTCAGTGCTGACCTTTCGCCAACCCCGGCGAGAGTCTGATTTCTCCCATTTTTTTTCAGTTTTTTCTTCCTCTCCCTCCTCCTTCGCTCCCTCTCTCCTCCTTGCCCCTTCCCTCGCCTTCTCGTCTCTTTTATTCTTCTGCTGACAGAGAGTGTACCGGAGTAAAAGAGATGAAGAGTAGGAGTGTGTGTGTGTGTGTGTGTGTGTGGGGAGAGGGGGGAGCAGAGGAGGGTAGGGGCTGGGATGTGTAAGAAGTGTCAGTCCCAGACATTTACATGAAAAGCAGTTAGTAGTTGAAAGGCGAGCTGTTTCACAATCTGCCTGTACATTTTCTTTTTTCTCACCCTTTCTCTCTGGCTAAGTCTCTCTCCATCTCTTTTATTGCCGTGGTCCATGCCTGGTGGATTGATGTGAGAGCCGGGGCGACCCCCACACGTCTGCAGCAGACTGGGAGGTGTTATTGACTCTCATTGAGACCTGCGTGACCCCCCCTCCCCATCCTCGCAATATGGCCTGTATGCAACCTTTAGCTTCACCTGAGGTTGACCTTGAAGAAACGTTGCTTTTCCACATTTACGCCTCCTCTTATAATTGCTCACAAACTTATATTGTTTTTCTTCCCTTCCATCATTTTCTCGCTTTTTTGTCCCTTTTCTTTCCCTTCCTGTTGTCTATCGTCTGCGACGGTTACACAGCGGAGGGCGATAGGAGTAAATCAAGAGGGTCCATTTTCTTTAGCGTGGCTCTGATTAGTGCTGATGATGTTTCCAACGAGGTGAAGGGAACAATTCAGAGGCCACTGCAGCTGCTCTCGCCCATTCACTGCTCGCAGATTTATGCTCCACTCTTTATTTTACCCCTCTCTTTCTCCACCACTCTCGCTCCGTCTTCTGACCACATTTTCAACATTATCAATATCGATTGGGCTGTGCACTTAGAACCTCTCTTTAACAATTGGCTCCTGTGGTTGATATGGGCATTAATGGTGAGTGCAGATAAAGTGAAAGAGACGGAACAGAGGGGGCCGAAAGTGATTTAAAACAGTTTGAAAGATTTATGTAATTTCACATGAATAACCCACAGATGTCATAGCAGAGGGATTCTCTCTCTCTCTTTCTCTTGCTCAGACAGCTTCATCATTGTAATAGATGTCTGCATGCATCTGAGTTCACATCATTGGCTCATCTTATCTTTGGCTAAATGTTTGCTTTTTATGGATATTTCATGGGGAGCAGCGATGAGGTCATAGTTGCAATGCTTTGGCTTATGTTGTTAGACCTGTCCTGGTGTCCTAACCCTCCCTGTTTGATTTATGATCACAGCAGTCCACCAGGACACAATGTGGTGCAATCCCCTAATGAACTTGACAGTGATTTAAAAAAGGCAGTTTTGTATGGAAAATACTCAATTAAAGTTTATATTTTCAAACTTGGAACATCTTCAGAGTTGTTAAACAGTTTAGAAAATGTATGAGGCCCATCACCCGTACTGTTGCATGTAACAAAAATGATAATCAGACAGGATGCATAGCTAATCTCATCATTAGCGGATGCTAATCCAGCTTGAATACTGATTTCGTCTCAACCTCAAAACAACCCATAGATACACTTTGCCCTGAGAAATCAATAAGTGCACACTTTGTCTCATGATGATACAATACCCCAAACAAAAGATTGCAAAGTATGAATACAAGAAGCTGATCTGAAAGAAAAATGTATTTAAATTTTCACAAGGAGCAAGTAGAATTATTTGTTAACCCCCACACACACCCCTCTCTCTCTTACAGCACAGCATAAATAATCATGCATGGGTTTCTGATTCAGAGACACTGGATGCTAAGTATACAAATCCCCCCTTCTTCCTCTGCTCCAGGGTTCATGAAGAAATAACACATGACCGCGAAACAAAGGCAGCATCAAGCTCATAAAATTAACATAGCAAATGACCTGGAGAAGAGGCTCGATAAATATTCTGATCTTATCACCTCTAAGTACTGTGAGACGACTAGAGAGCAGCCAATGAAAACACGATCGTTAATCTTCCATACACTTGGATAAACTTTTTACAGGAAACCATCTTTCCAGCAACTCTGCAGGGGTCGGGACAAGGGCGCCTTCTCCCTTACTTGATAGATATTTTCGTGGTAGATCTCTGACTTTAGTTCAGACACGCACTGACCTTGGACATATACTAAATTTACTTTTTTGGCACCATTTTTTTTTTGTAATGTAGGAAGGACAAAGTCAGAGACATAAAAAATTGATTTAGTATTTGATCATGCATGGAGACAAAGTGTGTTTTGCAGCACAGCTCACGGGATTTGCTCGTGCTTATGTGATGCTGTTTGTGTCACAATACCAACACCTTATTTCATCTCTTCTCCTAAAGCTGTTTATGCAAAGCGAGAAGACGGAGCTACGGACAAGTTTCAAGTTTGTTGTCGTTGAGATGAGGAGGAGATCAATCAGCCTTACCTTCCTCACCTGCCATATGCGTCGTGTGTGTTTTGGCCTGTCGTTCTCATGAGTTGAAGGTAGATAAAATGCATAATCTCCTTCATTTCACTCAGATGGACGTTTTGTCAAATTAAAAATAAGAATTCTCTAAACGTGTTCACTGCCTAAACTGTTAAAAAAAACTAAATTTGCTAAATATAATTCAGTATTGATTTTGTAGATATTTTTTATTAACTATTAAGTTCTACTTTGGTTCCCAGAGCATAAGAAACTAAAACATCATTTATGTAAAAACACAGATATGAAGTAGTCCAAATTTATTTTTGTTGTCAGTTCCAGATTGAAAGGCGTTCAGTGAAACAGCGAAGACGAGATGACAGCCTGGCTTGGATGATTAATGTTTTCTCATGTTGTTTAAGGTTTGTTTTCATGAGACACTACAGAAATCAAATAGGACAATATTTATTTAGAAAATACCTTGATTATAAGAAGGAACATGAGAACAAATCCTTCAAATACCGCTGACAATACCTGTCAGTTGTATATACTGTATGGTACAAAAACATTATAAACAATATTGGAGACACATATCTTTTAATAATTTTTTTTTTTTGCTAAATTCAAAAGTAAACATGCAATTAAATGCCCAGAAAAGAATTACAAATAGGAGCATATATTTTACAAATTAAAGAAGGAATGTCCCGATCTGGATCTCAGTCTTTGTATGGTGACACTCAGTTCCTTATCTTTATTATTGATTTACTTTCTATGATTTTATGCTAGTTGGACAGTAACGGCATGCTAACTCTTTGCTGGGCCAGAGGAAAGAACCACTTTCTTCAGGAAGTGGAGATGACAACATCCTGGTTGTGCTTCTGTTTGCAGTAATATTTTAGAAATACCAATTGGAGATCAATAAAGAGTGTAGACAAGCATGACTGTTTTTAAACTGTGTTTTTGTGATATAAAAACACCTGCTTGCAGAGATAATCCAAACACTGTGATCTGTGTAGCAAAACTGTCTCCCTGCTCTGTGATCCTCAACAGAAATCTACATGCTTTGTTTTTATAACTTTAATGTACTCATATCAGGTAGTCTACGAGAAAAATGAAAGAAAAATAAATCACGTGTCAGAATGAGAACTGGCATTTGCATCTGTAGATATTTACTTTGGAATTGAGGGGAAATAGTCCTCATTGGGACAACCGTAAATCACAGTTGTCTTGACTTTTCCTCAAATGCAGTTGTGTTGTATTTTATATCAATATCACCAGGTCTCATTTGTTTGTCATTGCCTTTTTTGTCCCATAAAAGTTAAATCGCAGTGGGTATTTTATAAATTCCAAATATATATTCTGCTGTTTGTCCAGGTTACTCCCCTGTTTCTACTCTCCTGGTCATTAGATTCATTGTTCCACTTCAAGCTTGTAGCTTTCAACTTTCTAAAACTGTCCTCCTGTGAGAATACAACCCTCGTATCTAAAGCATCCTGCAGCAAGGACAAAATCAACGTGGGGAAGAATTTTTAAAAAGTTGTCACTAAAGCATCTGTATCTGAGAAAAGGGGCAGCTGATGCCCTAGTTTCTCTTTTGTGTTGTTCTTTTTTTTTCAAACCAATATATGTCTCCGTTTATTTTTACTGAAATTTGAGATTTAAATAATTTTTTTCAACACTGTCCATTTAGAGCTGGAGAGGAACATTGGAGGGACCAGAACATCAGTGTGTCATAGAGACATCGGGTCACTCGGAGCACATGAAATACATCACTCGTGGATGTAGCGCAAGGACTTGACATCACACGTTCTACAGAAGGATGGAGCATAAATCACAATTATTAAAGGCAAAGAACACTGACTGGGCTGATGGTATTGTGAAACAGTGCAGCTTCGGGAACTTCTCCAAATAAGTCTCTCCTCTTTCTGCCCTTGCTGAATGACACCCTAAGAATAGAGATGTGTGTGTGTGTCCTCAGTAGCTAAACGAGGCACGACAGGAGTTTGAAATATTTTAGAGCTCATCCAGCAGCCTTGGATTGTGCTTAGAGATGAAAAAAATGTAAAGTTTGAATCTAGCTCTTGCACTTAGTGAGCTGCGTACCGGTAATTAGGAAAATCTGTTTGTGTGTGTGTTTGACTCTCCGTGGCAGCGCCTACCTCCTGTCTCATCACAGTCTGCGTTGGGTGGAGGCAACAGATTTTTGTTGCAACCAGCTAGCGATTAGTCTGCATTTTACTTTCCTGTTTAGAACATGTCACATGCTGTTGGATTAAAGACTTAATATGTGACTGTCACGGAGCAAACAGACAGGTAGACGTAAAATATGATAAGTAGAACAGAGTTGCAGAGCATGCAGTTGCTCAGATAACAAATACTGTACAAACAATTCTACATAGTTCAGTAGGAACACACACACACACACACACACACATTGCTTCTTTCCTGTCTGTGTCTACAAGATATGATTTGAACTGACACTGGCTCCAGACTTCCTTACACAACTCTGATGAGTAGGCTGACCTTGTCTCAATCTGATCTGGTTTGACCCCCTCCCATGTCCTCCAAGCCCCCTCAAAGACAAAGCCTCATTAAGAAAGAGATACCACAAGAGGTATATACATGTGTGTGTGTGTGTGTGTGTGTGTGTGTGTGTGCACACGTGTGTGTAGGTGTGTGTGTATGCCTAGATACTGTACTCTATCCAAAACACCCCTAGTGGTTTCAGGAGGGTATTCTTTGCATAGTGTAAAAGAGCTGAGCAGCATCCAGAAAACATTTTCATGGTTGAGATTTTTCTCCAAAACTTGAACTTTCTTAGTCAGTGGAGATGTTCTATTAGAATATTTGAGGTCACCAGTCTCTGGATAACCTTAGTTTTTAAAAAAAAAATTTATGAAGGTCTTAAAGAAGTACCATGTGGAGACAAACAATGCAAAATATTTTTTCAGATGTAAAAAGTTCAGTAAAACGTTTTTTGTTTGTTTAATGATAGCTTTTATAAGAGCTTGCACATGTGGTATTTGCTCACCTCAGAACCCTCTGATTAACCCTCTTTTGCACTTAAAATTGCCAGAGGTTGGTTCAAGGTTAGCAGGGTTTTAAAATGTATCAGATAATGTTACCCCAGCACAACTTTAACCAAATTCAACAGAAATATTTTTGCTTTACTGAGCTTTGCAATGCACCATACTTGCTCTTAGCATGAACCAGCACAACACCCTTTTAAAGTGATATGTAGCCACATACACCTCAGTACTAGTGGAATATGTTCCCTGCGTTTGACCCACTCCTGGGGAGCAGCCATTCCTACGGTGCCCAGGAGACAGTTGGGGGTTCACTATCTTGCCCAAGGAAAGTTTGTCACATTACTTAGGCTTGGAATTGAACCCTGAGCTTTGGGAAACCTCTCTTCCCCTGATCCACAGAGCGTGGACCAGTTTCAACAAAAATAAATGGATTTAAGATTTCACCATCATCTTGGCTGTTTTTGGTGACCAATCCTTGAAATCTACTTGATTTCTACACATGGAAACTAGAGAATCAAATGAGGGATTCACTTTAATTAAAATGTTTGTGACAAATTTGCAGATCACATATAAGTACCTCATCTAAACCTTCATTTCTAAGCTTGTAAAAAAAACGGTTCTGCATATCTACAGTAAATCCTTTATTTAGTTAAATAACTGTTTTGGTTTCAGTCATTGTCAGATCTTTTTTTTACCCCACATTTGGACTCACAACCTGAAATTAAATCAAGCTTCAAACAACAACAATAAGTTATCAGCAATAAAAACATATTTTTCTCTTTTATTGTTGAAAATCATACAGACATTCTGATTTAGATTCAAAATATTTTTAAAAAGGACCATTGGAGAAACAAAGACCAAATCAGGAGTGTATTAATTGTGCTTCGATCACCACACTAGAAAAATACTAAAAGCACGTTAGCTGGATTTGCAATGTTGATGCTGATAACTTAGATTATATAGTAAGTTTACAATATTAATTCTTATTCTACTTGTTGATTTATGTTTTACCCTTTTAGTGGCACAATATGTACGAATTTATTTTATTTACAATACCATCAACAAAAGCTGAATGGCTTCAAATTCATTAGCTCTATTGAACTTAAATCAGTGCTTTGATTTTGTGTTTATTCTGACTTATCAAAAATAAAATCTATTAACAGGTTGTTGTGGTTTTCCAATCTTTTGCTAATTGTCCTAGTCTTGGAATTGAGTCATGTCAAAAAACTTGTCAAGTTTAACTTCTTATTTCCAATCTTTACTCGTTTTTTTAACACATTTTGCTCTAAAAGTCATCACAACAGACTTTAATCTGAATGCACACCTTGCAACATTACTTTTATCATGATAATAGTTCCTTGCATTCTTTTCTTATATTGACACCTGTCTCCCAGATCAATGGTCCAGTCCAACAGGTAGATAGAGTGTAGGCTATAGCACTGTGCTCTTATTCTCTCGACATAATGTGTTCCCCAGGGTGCATCCCAAGGCAGTATTCCTCCTGCTTTACTCCAAAAAAGGAGATTTAGAAGGCATAAGGAAATGATAGAATACATAGGTGAGGAAAATGATGAGATAATAAAAGGGGGACAAAACTGTGACACTTGTTGTGATTGATAACGAGAACTATAAGGGTGAGGATTTTTCTATAAAAAACACTTTTATTTAATAAGTGGTCATCGATTTGGGGGTATTTGGGTCATCTTGTGACTTCTGCTGCAGTAGTTCTACAAGTCATGAAAGAAAAGAGTGTAATTGACAAATAGATGAGTGATATTTAGAGTAATGGGAGGCACCGCAGGTGTAGCCATACCTTCTACTTGTAATAAATGATGTCCGGTCTTTTAAAGACAATTCTATTACCGCAACAGTTATGTGCAATCAGTCACTGTCAGGGAAATGGATATGCACACATGTTACCAAATCGGTAGTCAAGCCCCTATCAATACAGGCTGATCTCGAGATTTATACCACTGCCTTGGTGGCTGGTAGCCAGTACGCACTTCTAAATGAATCAGACTCCATTACATAAACATAGAACTGAATATAAGATGGATGTTGATTATTTGGAAAGCTAACTTGTTTCCTTGTATTTAATTGTGTGTATATATATATATATGTATGTATATATATATATATATATATATATATATATATATATATATATATATATATATATATATACCTTCATGCTACACTTTCTTTTGCAGTTTTCAAGCCAGTTTTCATGAAAGGACACATATTTTTAGAACCATAAATCTATGATGGACCACAGGGACCCATTATTTTCTCTTGGAGTCAGCATAACTTCTCCTAAATGCTCTAGTCTACAGTTCCTTGCAAAGTTTGCAGCATTTACAGACACACATCACTTTCAGTATGAAAAACCCAGAGAAGCCTCTTGTTTCAGTCCAGGGCCGCATGTTGTTTACTGGCAGGAGAAGCACATGGCTTGAATTTTTCTGTATTATCTTCTCTTTTATGTTTATTTTCTTTTTTTCCCGTACTCGTTTCCTCAATCTTTTTAAAAACTTCTTTTTCTGTTGGCATTTTGTGTTTGCCCCATGAGCATGAAAACCAAAACTCAATGAGAACCAGGGGTGTATGGGTCTCAGCAGGGGTGAGGAAATCAGACCCCTCTCTGAGTGTCACATGTGGGGCTGGTTTAACTGGGTCGGACCTAAATGCACACATGAACACATATGTACACGCTGCTATATGAGCGAGTGGTGGCTAAAGCAAGAAATGCACTGCATGATCTGAGAGAGAAAGAAAGATTTAACGTCTTCCGAAGCTTTCTCTTCTACAAATTATAAACGTATTAAACCTAAATATTTGTGCTTTTTTAAGTTTAAACCTTCAACACACTTTCCTTTCCTTCCATGTTGCACCTGGTAGATTTCTCTCCTCTTGTGGCAGTCCAAATATTTGAGTGGGAGAGATGTTTAAGAGAGACCTTGAGAGGAGCACAATAACCTTTCACTTAAGTCTCCATTGGAGGAAAAGAAATAAAATAAAAAAAAAAGGTTCACGGAGGCCAGAACATCTGGAGTCCAGGAAAACACCTAAAGCTGCCTTAATTAAAATCACACCTTTCCTCCTGAGCCATGACAGAATGAGACTTAAAAACAGCCCGGCTTAGAAAAACACAGACATATTAGAATAATACAAGTTATTAGATAAGGGTAAGCACAGATGTCACTTGGCCAAAGTTTAGCCTGCTGGTTACGTGCCACCTCCACAGTTTTTTCTGCTCCCCACTTTAACTAATTTGTTTGTGGACCTTTTCAATTCTCATGATTTCATCCTAAACTTTCCTCTTAAACCTTGACCTCCTAGTTATTGTCGGGTCCTGTGGGCTGGAGCGCAGGCTGGGTGGCCGGGAAGGAGAGGCATGAAAGAGGAAAGGCTTTGCAGACTCTCTGGGACTTGTTTACACAAACTGGAAGCTTTTTGGTGGGAGATAAAAGTTAGCAACAGCAGTGAAGTGCTTTTCCCATCGTCTCTGGATTCCTCCCCACATCGACCCTTCTCCTGTCACTTTAACAGATGTTTGGTTTGGGGAAGTGTAAACGATGTCTGCATTTCGATTTCTGTTATCTTCGTAATACTTGTAACTCTCCAGACGTCACATTAAAGACTTGGCATGGACTTTCTATTCACTGACAAGCCAAACACTAAATATAGTCATGCATGATCTCCTCTGTAGCATGTAAAAATAAAATACTACTGCTGCATATTGACTGCAGTGAATAAAAGTTAAATGGTTGACTATCCGATCCACCTTTTCTATCTGTGACTCCCTGTTTGTGCACCAAACCTCTACACTGTAATCCATTTAGAGTTCAATTAATCAAATTCCTGCTGGTCCAACTTCTGCTCACTGATTTGTATAACCTCTCACACATAAGCTGTCTGTATCTATGTTAGCTCAGCTCGTGGTTGTTTTTTTGCAGCCTTTGCAATCACCTCCACCACCAAACAGGCAGACAGGCATGAGTGAGAGAGAGAGAGAGAGAGTGAGTGAGTGAGTGAGTGAGTGAGTGAGTGAGTGAGTGAGTGAGTGAGTGAGTGAGTGAGTGAGTGAGTGAGTGAGTGAGTGAGTGAGTGAGTGAGTGAGTGAGTGAGTGAGAGAGAGAGAGAGAGAGAGAGAGAGAGAGAGAGAGAGAGAGAGAGAGAGAGGGTAACGCTGGGAGGGAGGGAGGGTCAACATCAAATGTGATGAATGTCTTTCTACGGAAAAGCTGCACGGAATGTCCTTGACTTTAATCAAAACTATTTGTTTTTGGGGCGGCTCGTCTGTTGTCTCATGCGCTCATGTCCACTGATAGCCTGACATTAATGACACCATAAATCAGGCCAAGTGACGGCGGGGTTTTTGGGCTGTTACAGAGATGGCGGTCATTGAGGAATATGAGGAGGGGAGTGAGAGGTTTGTTGGAATTCCAGATTATGTGGGGGTTAACTAGACCCTTGAGGGAAAAAAATACGAGATCTGGTGTTGAGCTTCACCAGAGTCAAATGTAATATGCGTGGCATAATTTGTTAATGACAATTTACAAGGTCTCATAGATGGTTTTAAAAAAAGAGGCAGTTTTGCACTGGTCTGTTCTAGTAGTAATTTTTACTAGATGTGTTCTTTTTATTTGGTCTATTCAAGTAGAATTTGTGCTTAAGCAGCACCAAAGTTTTGGACCAAACATGACTGATAAGATCCTGTCTGTGAACATGTGAATGCTACAAATCTCTGCTCTACATCCCTCATCCCTTGCAGTGACAGCCCTCTCACATAAACACACGTCGTCTCTGAGCCAGGATGTAAACAGTTCTGACTTGATTGATTTAACAGAGACTGTGAGATAACTGTTCATTGGGCACTTTGAAAAGAAAAGTCCTAAAATTATCAGACATAGAACTGACCACTTCTATTTACAGTGGAGGAAATAATTATTTGACCCCTTGCTGATTTTGTAAGTTTGTCCAATGACAAAGAAATGAAAAGTCTCAGAACAGTATCATTTTAATGGTAGGTTTATTTTAACAGTGGCAGATAGCACATCAAAAGGAAAATCGAAAAAATGACTTTAAATAAAAGATAGAAACTCATTTGCATTGCATTGAGTGAAATAAGTATTTGAACCCTCTAACAAAAAATACTTAATACTTAGTGGAAAAACCCTTGTTTGCAAGCACAGAGGTCAAACGTTTCTTGTAATTGATGACCAAGTTTGCGCACATGTTAGGAGGAATTTTGGTCCACTCCTCTTTGCAGATCATCTCCAAATCCTTAAGGTTTTGAGGCTGTCTCTGTGCAACTCTGACCTTCAGCTCCCTCCATAGGTTTTCTATAGGATTAAGGTCCAGAGACTGACTAGGCCACTCCATGACCTTAATGTGCTTCTTCTTGAGCCACACCTTTGTTGCCTTTGCTGTATGTTTTGGGTCATTGTCGTGCTGGAACACCCATCCACGACCCATTTTCAGTTTCCTGGCAGAGGGAAGGAGGTTGTCGCTCAGGATTTGACGATACATGGCTCCGTCCATTTTCCCGTTAATGCGGTGAAGTTGTCCTGTGCCCTTAGCAGAAAAAACACCCCCAAAGCAAAATGTTTCCACCTCCATGCTTGACGGTGGGGACGGTGTTTTGGGGGTCATGGGCAGCATTTTTCTTCCTCCAAACACAGCGAGTTGAGTTAATGCCAAAGAGCTCAATTTTGGTCTCATCAGACCACAGCACGTTCTCCCAGTCACTCTCTGAATCATTCAGGTGTTCATTGGCAAACTTCAGACGGGCCTGCACATGTGCCTTCTTAAGCAGGGGGACCTTGCGAGCTCTGCAGGATTTTAATCCATTGCGGTGTAATGTGTTTCCAATGGTTTTCTTGGTGACTGTGGTCCCAGCTAATTTGAGGTCATTAGCTAACTCCTCCCGTGTAGTTCTAGGATGATTTCTCACCTTTCTCAGAATCATTGACACCCCACGAGGTGAGATCTTGCGTGGAGCCCCAGACCGAGGTCGATTGATGGTCATTTTGTGCTCCTTCCATTTTCGAACAATTGCAGCAACAGTTGTCACCTTCTCTCCCAGCTTCTTGCTAATGGTTTTGTAGCCCATTCCAGCCTTGTGCAGGTCTACAATTTTGTCTCTGACATCCTTGGACAGCTCTTTGGTCTTTCCCATGTTGGAGAGTTTGGAGTCTGCTTGATTGATTGATTCTGTGGACAGGTGTCCTTTATACAGGTGACTAGTTAAGACAGGTGTCTTTAATGAGGGTGACTAATTGAGTAGAAGTGTCTAACCACTCTGTGGGAGCCAGAACTGTTCATGGTTGGTAGGGGTTCAAATACTTATTTCACTCATTGAAATGCAAATGAGTTTCTATCTTTTATTTAAAGTTATTTTGTCGATTTTCCTTTTGATGTGCTATCTGCCACTGTTAAAATAAACCTACCATTAAAATGATACTGTTCTGAGACTTTTCATTTCTTTGTCATTGGACAAACTTACAAAATCAGCAAGGGGTCAAATAATTATTTCCTCCACTGTATTTGTCTGTTTGCATTAAAAAGGTGGAAGAGATGTTTATTATTTCTAAGGGTCAGTTGTAATTTGATCTCCATTAGTTTGGTACTCAGGCATCAGGATGTTGTGTTTTGGGTCAATGGAAACTTACACACTCAAAACTCATTAAGACAACTTTCGGTTTTCATCTGAAGTTGGCTGTGAAGATAATTTCCAGTTCTAAGTTATGCTCCAAAACCAGGATTTATTGATTAGTATCTAGTAAGGATTTTTCGGATCCATAGTCCTTTGGATTTTTGTGCCACTTTTTCTGAGTTGCAGACCAAGTTGTGTGTCTGGCTTTTTCTCCTGTCACAGTCTCGCAAAACTAAGGCGAGGTACACAGGAGCTGTTTGGTTGAATCTTACATTGTCAAGAAAAAGCTATGTAGGCAGTGTCTGCCAAAAAGGAGTGTGCATTTCTAATCCCTTGATGGCTTATAGGCGCAACAAATCTCATCTATCTACATGCTGTCAAAAAATGTCACTGCCATATCAAATAGAGTAGACGATACCTGAAGGAAGAGGCGCTGGAGGGAGGAAATATACAACAATGTGCATTTTCCTCGCTGCAGACATACACACGCACACCCACTCAAATACACAGGAGAGACATGGAGCTGTCGTCAGTTGACAAACAAATGACAGACAAATGACGTGCTGGAACACCTCCACCAGGCCTGATAGTAATCGCCCTGTGAGATTGTGCCAATGGCATCTCTTATGGAGAGAGGCCTGTGTGTCATTTTACACAAACAAAACCTCTGCCAAACACCAGATCTGATTGCTTCCACCACCATCAACTGTGTCCAATCTAATCTGTCTGTCAATCTGGGTTGCAGGGACTGAGGACATAGTTAAAGCAGGCATGATGGAGAGGTGGAATGATAAAGAGGGAGAGGAGAGGTGGATTTGTTAGAATGGACAGGGGATTTGTAAGTAAAGCTGCGGCAGCAAGTTGGCTTCAGGATTTTACTATTTCAATCTGCTGTCTGCACCAGTACAGTACAAAGCTATGAAAATATACAATTTTAAAAATGTTATTAAATACAGTAAAACCAGTTCTGGAATCATTAAGACAGATTTATTTAATGAACATGAGTTTAGATGTTTGCGTATTTGTCTGATGTGTTTGTGATTGTGTGTCTGTGAGCAGTGGTGTTGGAATGATCATGAATCCAACAGAGAACTGGACTCATCAGCAGCAAGTCTGAGCTGACCCCAGAGCTGCAACAAGGGAAGAGAGCTGAGTGAGATCTAACATTAGAAGGATTAGGGACATGTATAATTCAAAAATGAGGGAGTAATGTATTTAACCGTCTTAAAGGTGATTTGTGTGTTCGTAAGTGAGCAAATTATCTTGCAACTATTTGCAAGATTCTGCACCATTAATAACTGTATACACTTAAAAATGTGCATGTTTTGCACGTTTGATTTCCAGATTGCACTAATATAAAACTAATTATGCATTTATTTGTGCAGAAAAATGTTACTTATTAATTTCATGATAAACGTGACATTCAAAAACAGTTTATTCCTGCAAAATGATCAAACCTGTTGAGGCCAAATTATTTTTTAAAAAGTCAATATTACATTTATGACTCATCAAAATGTGATTGCACACAGTACTCTATGACCTTTGTGTTTGTGTTTTACACTCAGGACCCTGCTAGCAGTTACAGTATAATGTGTGCATTTCCCTCTCCCTTAATTCAATCAAGTCCCTCCCGTCACTCCGGCCTCTTTATTCCAATTCGATTAGTGGGCTAAAGCCATCAAGATTTCCTGGACAAAATGAATGCTTGTATTAATCCTCGCAATTTCCATTTAAAACGTAAGGGCATCGACTTGATTAATAAGGGCTGATGCTGAATAATTACACAGCAAACACAGAGAAGGGTTATAAGAAAAGCACAGCTGGGCTTGCCCCCAAACGCCCTCCGGGAAACCAAAGAGGGGAGGGGGGTCAAAGGAAAGCAATGGCAATGACTGAGGTGATGAATTTCTTAGCTGGCCCCTTATGCAATTAACAAGCAACTCCACTATTAATTTGGTTCCTCCAGAGTGGTGACTGATCAGATGTCTCAGGGTCAGGGGTCAGGGGTTGAGATCAGAGGTCAAGCCAACAACAGCATGGAGAAGACCGAGAGAAAGTAAAAACAGAGTGGGAAACAGAAAAAAGGAAAGAAGGACAAAATGACCGTATATCAAATTTTAAAGATTTGGTTTTTCATAATGTCTAATTTTTACATCATACAAATCACAGTTAGCTGATAAATCCCTATAAGCATAAAATTTTCAGGTTGTAGATTTGAAAGAAAACATCCTGAAACACATTTAATTGGGAGTGATCAATCGCTCTAATGATTGAGCGTTCAATACAGATCCAATCGACCGCGGGGCTGGAACGTAGAGGGAAGACAAACAATGGTTCTGTTATTTCAGAAACATGTTAACATTTATTCATTAGAGATATTTAAAAGTCAAAACATCATCCTAAAAACACACTTAGTAACTCACTAACCATTTATTTTCACTATATTTTTGATTGAAAATGCTTATTTTCTGCAAAACCAGTTGTGCATTGTTTTACTTAAGAAAGCATAGTTTTGTGCATTCTAGACTTATGATGTTAAATATGCAAAACCCTCAGTGTAAACTACCCCAGACATTTGGTATCGTTTATCAATTTAATCAATTATCTACATTTAGAAGTACACATTTCCAAGTGCTGTCAATTTGTTGGGCACTTAGTTTTTGAGGTGTTTAAATTTGCCTTATCTGTCTAAATAATTTGGCAAAGATTAAGAATTTGTTTCAAAATTAAAAATAGTTCATGATGCAATTAATATATATATATATATAATGGAGTAAGAACAAAAGGGTCAATATATTCAGTGTTTTTCAGATCTTTTGAAAACTGATGAGGTAAACTTTTTATTTAAACTTAATACAACTTGCAGCAGTTGAACAAGATGAAGGCTGGAAATCTCATTACCTAGAAAACACGACAACCTGAAAAAGCAGTGGAACTATCTGACTGGAAACCAAAGTGTGCATATTATGCATGGTGCTTACGAAGTTGTCTGACTAGTAGTAAAATGAACTAGTTGATGGGCACCTCAAGATTTGTGAATGGACTTTTTTCTAAGTTTTGCAAAGTGTGATTGGTAATTATTAAACTCTCCATCTCCAATCCCAAACATACATCCAAATGATCAATTTTATACATAAATAGTCATTTTAGTTCCCCTATTCAATTTAAATCAAAACTTTAGGTGGCATTTCAGGAGATCAGAGGTAACATCGGAAACGGAAACATTACTGAACACCTTTACACGACTTCACATTACTGAAACATTAAGTGAAATCATTTCTTACTGAACATTATGTTCAGTTTGTATTATTACAGTAGGTATTAATCACTTATCTAGAACAAACTGGATGTTTATATGCAAACTAAACTGATCTGACATGAACAAAAAGGACACAAAAATATTCTTAATATTTATTTGCAGGTTGACATGCATGTGAAACACTTTATGTCTAATATTTTATTCTGAGTGAAAAAGATAAAATCAAGATCAAAATCACAACTTCCTGTTTATTAATTTAATTCAAAATGATGTAGTTTTCAAACTGCATACATATACTAAACGTCTTTGAGAAAATATCCAACAGGTTAATTTAGAGCTATAAAATAAGAAAATAAGTTGTTAAAATAAACACAGCATCAAGGTATGGCTCTGTTTCCCTTTAGATTACAGGGCATCTTGATTCTTTTAAGTCAGACAGAAAACATTCCCACATGTTTCCAAACATGGAAAAGGGATGAACTGTCATGACCACCTCCAGTAAGGTTTCAAAATAGCCCTTCTTCTTAATTATCAGTGGAGGAGGAAATAAAGCCTGACAGTGTTTTCATTCTAAAACACAGTTTGAAACAACCCAGCCCTCATAATTATCTGAACATGTTGCATTGTGGGCATGAAGCTTGAGCTACGAGGAAAGAAAGTTCAGTACATCAACTCATTTAATGATGTTACTTTTTCATAGCATGTCTTCATCCTGACAGATTCTTATATTTTCTCATTTTATCCTCCATTTGTGTATTGTCTCTGCCTACATAAAACTCCCTGATTAAATTAAAGCTTTACATGATTATTAAAATGCACACACAGCTCAGTGTGTGCTGGTGGTGTTTGTGGTTTCTCTGCTCGTTGCCACAAGTGTGTAACTACATCAACATATTTCTGTTTTCTAACATGCTGTTTTAGTGCATGCTGTTTAATTTCCAGCTGCTGCTTTTTTTTTGTACACGTCTTTATATTTACTTGTAGATAAGAACCACAACGTGATTTGCCCTGAGCTAATTTTGCCATCTGTTGACAGAAAAGCTCCCCTCTGAGTCTCATTGCAGTTGAAGTAGAGCAGCACAGTGAAAGAAGACTAACCCTAATCAAAAAGACAAAACAACATATGTTTATACTCTTACAATTTGAGCAGAAGTTCCTCTCTAATATGCTGTGCCACAGATGACTGACACTGTTTTGTTTCTGCTGCACTTTTCCCATCTGCTAGCAAACTGGCTGCAGGATTCGTTGCATAAGGACAAGAGGATCCAGTCAATGCGCTTCTGTTTAAAGTTTGGACGTGTGTCCTGAACATGGATGTGGGTGTTCTTTTTAATGCTTTTGGGAAGTGCACATAAACACAGTATTGATCTTTCCACTGTTGAGTCCCCTTTTAGGATGCAGAGGGCATTTTTGAGGAAGAACAACAACTAAGGCTCTCATTCTAACTCCCTCTGGTCCCACTTCTGTCGCATCTCTAACTATTGTTCACAGACATAGATCAAGCTCCAAGTGGAACTGCAGAGCCAAGGGACTTGGGTATGAGAGGGGATGAAAAGCAATGTAGGGGGGTTGATTCTAGTGAAGGAAAAAGAGGAAGAGATGGAAGGAAAGCTGGAGAGAAGCTAGCCTTTTTCTGCCTCCATCCTCTCGAAGGCTGATTGTCCTAAGCCTGGTTCAAGGGGCTTATGTAGATTCAATGACCTTTTTCCCAGAGACCAGATTTTACACTTAAATTACCATTAGAGCAGTGGTCTCCCTTGAGGGAGCTGAAGACCAAACCAACCCCCAGCTGGGGTAAAAACCCACAGTGGCACTGTGTCTGGACTGCATGCTAAATGACATGGAACACATGTAAACAAGAGAACTGCTTTGCTGTCAGAACTGTGGAAATGGTAGTGAGGTCACAATACAGAATATGCATTGAGACTGGAACATTCAACATAATTTGGTGGTATAAAGATAATTTCATGATGAAAATGAAGAAACTGATCCATTTTTGTTTTTCACAATGAATTTCAGGAAGTTTATTCACAGTAGACTGCAAACAAAGACATTATATATATATATATATATATATATATATATATATATATATATATATATATATATATATATATATATATATATATATATTTTTTTTTTATTTATTTATTTTTTTTTTTAAGTGACAGCTTTTCTGACATCAGGGATGAGGACTGCAGTTTGAGACTTGGACCCACTTTCTAAAGACTCAAGACTTGACTTAGACTCAAAGTTTGAGACAGGGTGGTGGGTCATAAAGAGTCTTATAAACAATCTTTATGGGGTTAAAGTGAGTTGGTTTTAGGCAAGTGACAGGAAGGCGAACGCAGCTAATCCAACATTTATGATTTAATCAGTAGAAGCAGTGTGCATATTCAGTTTGGGATTAAATCTAAATGTATTATGGCATCTCTGAACCAATGAAATCTGATCCATTAATTGAGAAGAACACCCACTTTTAAAATATAGCAGAAAAGTTGAGACAGTGTTGTGATATTTGTGAAGGAAGATTGGATCTCCTGTGGACTCCTCTGTTGGTATACACCTCTTTTTCTGCTGCCATTACTGCTGTTTAGGAAGGAAGCAACTAACACTGAACTTAAGCCTCAACCACAAATCAACCATTATAGAATAAAATGTTTACATGTGTGGTAATATTTACTATATGAAAATGTACTTTGCTGCCCCAAACTAAATGCTGAGCCCAATTATGATTGAATTCAGAACATAGCAGTTCAGTGTTATGGGCAGGCTAGATTTCAGACATCTGATGAGAGAACATTTTAATATTTAAATCAGTAAATACTTTAGACTTGACTTTAACTTGCAACTAAGTGACTTGAAACTTGACTTGGACTTGCACATCTCAGACTTGAGATTTTACTTGGAATTGTCCCTCAATAATTTGAGACTTGACTTGGATTTGAACCTCAATGACTTCAGATTTGACTTGGTCTTGGCCCTTTTGAACATCTCTGACTTACAAATATTGATGTTATAGTTTTTTTTTTTTTTTTTTCTGTTGCAACGATACAAAGATTTCCTTCTGGCACTTTGCTGGAGCATACCCTATGTCTATAATATCATACAAGAACAGAAGGCCCCTGATACTTCATGGGTTTAGTTTTACAGCACCTGGCAAAAGAGGACATGAGAGGAAATGAAAAAACAGCAGAGATCTGCCCTTATTACACTCTTCAAACATAAGAGAGTGATGGCATCTCCCCATCCTGACTGTAACACTACCAAGGGGACACAAAGACGTACACAGTGAGCGCACACACATTTAGCTTCCTCTTCCTATGGCTTCAGATTTGTTTGTCTTTAATTCCCTGCTGTGTCAGAGTAATGGGGACTCTGTGACAGCTGTCATTCTGCTCTGACCTCAACGAACTGCAGATCAGTAGTACAATGATTGTCAGGATCAGGTGTGTGCTTGTGACCATGTGTGTAATGGTTTGTGCAAGTATGTGTATACACATGAGAGGGTGTGTGCATGTGAGTGAGAGGGAAAAGTAGAAGGGTATTTTTGCAAGTGGTGCTTTTGATGTGAAAATTGTGACTAAATGCTGAAAGGGGCTTCCTCTGCTGAATCCCACCCCCCAGGTTCAACAAACACATCTATAAATGTCTCTCTTTAACCGGTGACTTGTTCTGACAGAAGGCCAAAATAAGACATATCTTTTAGGTCAATGTGACATGATATTAGAAGCTGGGCTGCATGATGGCACAGTTGATAGCATTGTTGCATTGCAGCAAAAAGGTTGCAGGTTTGATTCCTGGCTGTGGCCTTTTTTCATGGAGTTTGCTTATTCCCTCAAGCATGGGTTGCATGCATGGGTTTTTATAGGGTGCTCCGGATTGCTCCCATGAACCGAAAACATGCATGATAGGTTAACTGGTGAGTGAGAATGGTTGTAAGTCTTGTTTGTTTCTGTGCGGCCGTGTGATGGACTGGCAACCTGTCCAGGGTGTCCCCCCGTCTCTCCTTCCATGACTGCTAGTGATAGGCAACAGCTCCCTGCGACCCTTGCTGGATAAAGCACTTACAAAAAAGAATGGATGGGTATTAGAAGCCAGCAAAATTAAAGTAAAAACAGGATGGGAGTTTGAAATGTTTGATGCACAAATTATCTACATTTAACTTATCATATCCCTTTTACCCTTTTACTCTCTTGAGTTTATGTTACCTGCTGCAGAGAGGAGCTGTCATCAAAATATACAAATAGCAGGAGCAGAACAGGATCGTCTGCTGCTCCAGTGGTGTTCAGAATGCAGAGCTGAGGTTGAAGGGAGGGTGTGGTGCTTTCTGCTTAGTGACACATCAGACCCAGGCTGTGAGGTTGGTGCTCAGTTCAGTGGTCCTGCAGGGAGTGGGTGTCTGCGGTCGAAGCCTTGTTTTTCACCACGCAAGCAGTCGTGTGCTCAAATAAAGGTGAAAAAGAACAGCCTCTCCCATAACACAGTACCTTTCATCAACAAAGCTCCCTATACAAACATCCTCCGCATTAATTTATTCTGAACAGCAAAGACCATATAATCTTACTGGTCAGCTGACCCCTAAGTGAGGGGCAAGATGTGTGCTTGTGTATATAAAGTGCACAGTGTTTTGCCACCATGCATGAGTCATCCTAATTGGGGAAGGTTCTGCATGGCAGCAGACCCTCCTTCTTTTTCAGCCTCTTTAAATAGATGAACCCTGAATGAGCTAAACAGTGGGACACTGCAGCTTTTATTGTCTCTGCTTTTGACCCCTTTCCTTCTTCCTCACCTCTGCACAGGGGTGATTGCCTCTTGTGTGCATTTATGCAAGTGCATCATTCACGAGTGTTTGCATGCATGCTGTGGGAAATTGGAAGAAACATTAGTGATGAAGCTATTTCACTTCCATTCCTGTTTTACACACATACACATGCATATGCTCCTCTAAAACGATTATATGTCAGCAATTCACCACAATTTGGTTCCCACTAAAGCTTCTGTGAACTCATCACACCCACCTAGGGAATTATGCAAGCAGTAATGCAGGTCTCACTCGCCAATGCAGAGTGCAAGTCCAGCTTGGGGACTGGACGTCATGTGATAAGTCTTCCCTGACCAGTTCAAAGCTGATTTGGCCGTAGCCTGATTGCTGGCAGCGAATCATTTTTAGCAGTACCTAGTAGCAAGAAAGTTCACAGGAGGTGAGGGGGGGGGGGAGAACAGGATTTTTCTCTTTAGACCAAACTCCTCCCTCTTTTTTCTGGTGTTTATCTCTTGAACTTGCTTTGAACCTTTTATACTTTTTAAAACTTTTTTTTTCAGCAATTTCACAATCTGGTACGTGGACACTGACATAATCCTTATTTTACCTTTTCTCCCCAGCAAAGATTTTACACAAAACTGAGACGGCATTGCAAAATTTCCTTCAGGGTTTGGATATCCATGTTAAATCAACAACATAAGATTTGTGCAGAATCTGTGTCTTATGTAGTAGAGCTGACATAAAAATCATCAACTTTAGGCTGAATGTCAGCACTCTGACCTCAAAGTAATTGTTTCATGTAAAAGCAGTGCTCCAGATCAATCAAAATCCAAAACAGCTAAAACACATGCCATTACTCAAACACACAAACTTTATTGTCATTTTCAGTGGTTTATTGTCCACATCTGTTTTATTTTGCACTGCTGCTGCAAATATTTCTCACAGTGCTAATCTGCCAAAATTTTGTAACAACCTTGGACAGAGTGGCTTGACCATCAACATGGCCAAATGAATTTGATGGTCCTCTGAAGATGCATTCATGGAAAGCAGAGATGGCCTCATTTTTTTGAAAATTTTGTCAAGGCAGCATAGCTTAAATATACAATGAACAGCACACTAAATAGTTTACATTTTGATGTTCTTATTATCAAAAAAAGAAAAACGCAGCCCTTTTAATTATGACAGCTTCATTTACACATTTGTTTTTTTTTTTTTGAATATTTAATATTATAAGCTTGTAGACTGTAACAAAAAATGGCCTATAAGCTAAATCAAAAGAGTGAGAAAAGAAAGAAGTATTCAAAAAACATGTTGCCACTTTGAATGGTTTTGTAGGCAGGACATTATGGCAACCTGTTGCAGCAGGTCCAATCTGCAGATTTTGATTTATTTTATAATTTAGAAATGGAATTTAATTTAAAAAAGAAGGCAGACTCGTACCAGATATTTTGTTACCTTCATGGTGGTGGGGTGTAGTTGCAAACTCTTTAAATAATTCTCTCTCCTGAGTTCTCCACACCAAAATGCACAACTAATGCCTGGTTGACACGGCAGGACTAAACATGGGAGACCCCACATGGTGATTTAAATACAACAATTTTGGTCCTACAGTGTGTAGTGTGCAGCCACAAGGCAAAGACAACACACCACACACAAACCGATTTCACCCATGAACATTACCTGGTCAGACGGGAATCGGTTGAAAAATCAGCATATAATGTTGCTGTGTGAGCCAGGTTTAAAGCCTAGTTTATACTTCTCCGACAGCAAGTTTGCGCTTATGCACACGTATTGACGGAGACGTTTTTGATTTATACTTTGTCATCGGTGTTGTGAAGCAATTCTTTGCCAGGACAGCAGAGGGCGTATAACTTTTCTGCAGTAACGTCTTTGGTCAACCAAAGTTTGTTTACCGTACTTCAGCTAGTAATGGCCGACAGAGAGCGAATTTTGATTGAGCTGTAACGGAGTGATCTCAAGGAAACAATGTTGTTTAAAAGAATTTAACAGGAGTGAAGGAAACAGAGGCGTCTGTTGAATGTCCGTCCACTGAACAGGACAAGGCAGAGGATGAGCGAATATATAGCTTTTGTTCAACCTTTGAGGGACATTGATGGATTATACATAGATGTTCTTACTTTCGTACATCTTCTGACAGACGTTCCTCGAGCTGATCCATATCTGCTGCCACGAGATTCTACTTCTACTACTCTGTCAATACTGGCAACAAGCCATGAATTATCTTGGGTTGTTGGGCCGACCAATCAGAGGTGCGCTTTCTGTCTCGTTCGACGGATAGTTAGAAAAATGAGCCCGACTCCGTCTATCCTTGCGGGCCTGTTGGAGAGCCCTTGCGACGATGGATAATGGCGTTGCGTGTCTCCTTACCGACGCAGACGGAGAAGTATAAACTAGGCTTTAGTCTCATCAAGCCAATCACGGAGCTGCACCATATCTCAAGCACCTTTCAGACGGTGCATCCATATAGAATCACAATACATTTTTACATGTTGTTTCTCAGCAAAAAAAAGGTAATAAAAAAGAATGGGATAAAATATACAATGATTCCTAACACTTTGAACATGTGTATTTCAGGAGTCTTTTTGTTTAGTTTATTATTTATTATGGACCTTTTTGTCCAAATGGTGAGCAGCTTAAACTCAAACAATACCTGGGCTTCAATAAATCATCACATAAAGAGACAGACACAAATGTGTTAAAGGTTATAATGAGACCATATTTAGTAGAACACAACAAGGTGGTCTTTTATTTAGGTTTTGTTGTTGCCTCAGGATTTGGACCATTGTATTCATTCCTGTTCTGCTAATGTATATGCACTAAAGCTCTTCTTCTTTTTTTCCTCTCTTTCCAGTCAATACTTTATATCTGGCTCCCTCATACATCATACGCTAGCCTACCCATGTTGATTTTTTTTCTTTGTCCCTCATCATCAGTCGACATAAATACCCAATATGTCACAGCAGGCTATGCTCCGAACGCCCCCTCAGTGCTTATCTCTACAAAATGTGAATCTGTTATTCTACTGTAATGGAAACCATGTTGGTAACATCTTAACATATTACATTCACTCAAACACACTGTGAAACTCTATCTTACCGCTGTGTCAAAGCTCTTTTTATACTGCGGGAATGTGGGGGGATGTGGTGAAACACAACGTTTTGCCCAAAGCACAAACTCTATGTGAATGCACACACAGACTACAAGGTTTCATTTTTATTCTTTATTTATATCTTTTTCTTTTTTTTTAAGAGGACAATTCAAAAAGCTGAAAACACAGGAGTATTGTGTGCTTTAATGTTTTGAAGCTCTTGTATGTCTTTCTCTTTACGTTTGCAGACTAGTAGAGGTTCAGGTTTCTGGAGGCAATTTGTTTCAGGTAACTGGAGCTTTCAACGGCAGTTGAGTGTATCTTGGGAACTATTAGGGAAAAAAAGGGCATGTTCAAGCTTTTCAAAATGTTGATGGATCCAACATAATGAGCATGTAACTGATCACAAAGATAGACAGATAAGAGGGTTTTTTTTTCCTTAGGAAAAGAGTTTTGCTACGTGTGTGAGAGGAAAGCTAAACAGAATGATAGCCAGCTTTACTGACATGATGCTGTAGCACATTGTTATTCTCTTACTGTTCCTGTTGGGACAGCTACAGGCTCTTTTTCTGCCAGAAATCTTTGAATTGAATCAGTGCACAGTCAGCATACTGGAGGCAAGAACAGCTAAACATTCAGTTTTGTAAGGATGCTCTTAAAACTGTCAACAAGTTTATATCTGAGCATCTATGTTCATTTTCTGTATTTTAAGGTATTTTTTTCAGTTTTACTGCTGTTTTTCTTGTTGGAGAAGTTCACATGATCACCCCCTTTATGGTTATTTTAAACACTTTTTTGTTGTCTGTTGGGAAACTAGGATTGTTGAACAGAGGGGAGAGAAGGCTCCAGGTAAAACATCACTATTTAGGGCATGAATCCCATGGAGGGAAACGGGAAGACAAAAGGTTGGAACTTTTTATTTTATTTTAATACAGACAGCTCTCATTTACCCTCCAGTGATGTGGTCAACCGAGACAGTCATCACGCACTGATGTCTCGGGTTTAGAGGACATATGATAATGAGTCTAGACTGACTGACTGATGTGACTTAAACTGTTGGGAGGTGGCGGTGGTGATGGGGGACACGGCTTGGACAAGAAGGCAGGTTTATAGCCGATTCGCCAGCAGCTATGGTAGGAACAGATGAAGACGTTAGTCCCAGGAGCACATCTGAGGCTTGGTCTGTCATTGAGGTAATTATGGCCATGGTTATGATATCTGTAGGAAAGGCTGATCTCAGACCTGTGGCTCTCCTGATAGTCTCATGTTACTAAAATGTCCTTGACTGTAGGGTAGGAGAGACTGATGGAACAAACTCTCCTGATTTATATACTGTATCCGTATAGAACACACATTATTAGCGAGAACATAAATTTTCAATGTTTTGTGGGGTTTTGTCTTAGAAAAAGGTCCTGCATACTCAACCCCCACCATCTTTGCAATGTCAGTTAACTTCCTAGGTGTCCTTTACTCCATAGGGACCAAAAAGAACTTTCCCCGACCCCTTGGTTTTACATATGCCATAAAGAATTTGCAATGCACAGGTTGGGCTGACGTTCACTGCCACAATAGACAAATGTCTCTATCATCGTCTCATCCACTTTGTATCCCCTCTGAAGTCAAGGACATGCTTTGAACTAAAACAGGTTCTTATTTTGCTGCACTGCCATCCTTTGTTCATTTAATTCTCTCCCACTATCCACTCTCCATCATTTACAGCCACATCCGTGACAAAGTTGTGTCTGAATTAGTCCTCTACATTAATAGTTTATTCATTGATCATTTACAGGATGTTTATCCAGGCAGGTGTTGTGCCCATATATCAAAAAAAGACAGGATGGTATCCAGACATGGAAGAGATGGGAATGACATTGCAGATACAGTGAATCTTTCTATGAAGATTGAAACTAAAATGCCATACAATAGATGGCATTCCTTGAAGATTCCTTCATTCTAGACCACACACTACACCCAATATCACCCCACCTTGGTCTGCTGTGATTGATTCTCTGCCCAGGGGCTGTAATTCCTGAACTCTTACCCTCTACTGGACCGTGTCTCTCCTCTGTCCACCACTTCCCCCGGCATCTGCCAGTGTTCAGCCTCCTGGATGGCATCATCAGCTATGACAAGAAAATAAATCCACGAGCGGCCATCGTCCCCTTGTATCTGAGGGATGCCCATGACAGCTCTCAATAAACTCCCTCAAGATTGTTTTTTTCTCCATCTCTTTCGCTCACTTTCCTTTTTTAATCTCCAATGACAGACGCTGGAATCCTGCTGTCAGCATAACGGGAGAATATTAGCAGGGCTAGCCCCACCTGGACCCAGCTCTTCCCAACCTGTCCCCTCCCTATAATTATCCCTTAGCCCCTTTCCCATTAACCTACTCCCTTTGATCCCCACACATGCTGATATTATGCAAAACTGCTGAATAGAGAGACTAGGATAGCGCAAAACAGCAAGCGGTTACCCGTGGTTTCCGATTTCCTCACTTATTCTCTTCTTCTTTTGCTTTCTATCTCTCCCTAATTATCTGCCTCTTTGTCATGGATTAAATTAATTTCAAAGGAGTCTGTCAAGATAGAAAAGGGACAAAGAAGAGGAGGATAGAGCAGTCTGCAAAGAGAAAATACTGGTGTTGGACATTTTTACAAGCCTTCTAGGAAGAATGAAGAAATAATTTTGAAAAAGATCTGCTAAAAAACTATTTCTTTTACTTTCCTCATGCATGTATCTAGTAAAACCTCTTCATTAGGTCTGGGGCCTTAAAGCAAATACCAGGGTCTGCACAATGCTGAAGGTCTGCAACTGACCTTTCTTTGGTTTTAATCATTGCAACTCTTGACAGCTTAATAAGTTGAAGGTGCTGGGTTGCAGCCTAATGTAATAAGGCCCACACCAAAAGCCTTGGCCACCTATGATTGCTCCCATAAGTCTTAGCACATCTGGCTTTGTGTCCTTGGGTGAAAGATATTTTCCATAACTTTTCTTATGCTCACAAGGCAGCATAGCCTTTTATTAAGAATAGGGATGATGCAGTGCAGAGTCTCCTTGTGGCTGAGCATGTTCACATGGAATTAGAGGTTCATAATGCTGCCAAAATCACCAAGATCTTCCAACTGCATCACACAGTGCAGTGTTTAACATATTAATTGTGCTAATAATTCATGGGTGTGCTTTGTAAATTATGCAACCATATTTATTTCCACATTGCTAAAGCATGTTACTTGAAATATCAGGCATATTTTTTTCAAGCTTCCCATCATTTATGATGCACAGAAGGTCCATAATTCTATATGCAGTAAAGCTGAATTTTTATGAAGTTCTAGCTTTTTACCATTCACGTTCCATTGCCTTGCACAGACAGAAAAATTAATCCACAGCTATATATGAGAACTATTGTAGTCGCATTAAGACGAGCGGCTAATCCCTGGTCATTTACATTCTAGAAGAAAATTGTTTCTTGTACCTCAGAGTTAATATTTACTTTGAAAATGAAACGGTGTGTGCTAAAATAGCCTTTGAAGAATGAACACACCATGAAATCACTGTAATTTAGAGTGTATTAAAAGGGGTTTCTACTGCACTATAGATCAATTATCATTTACATAGCATTTAAACCATATTTTGACACATTGACATTTTATCATGTATCTAGAAAACAAGCTTTATTCTGCACATCAGCATTTTAAAGCACCCCAAAACTACAGAATGAGGTAAGCCTCCATCATCATGCTCATATCATTAAAGAGGAATGTTTTTTTAATTTGACTGGAGTGTGACACATGGCTACATCTGGCCACCCACTCATTGTTCTGAGCAGATGCCCGTCCACCAACCTTCCCTTCCATCTTTCGTGGCGTTTCGACTCAAAAGATAAATCCATCTTGTGTTAATGCTGAATTCAAGCTGGAGACGCCAGGTTTTTTTTTAGAGAAAACCACCTAAGTTTCTCTGTTGTATAGTTGAGTTTTGATCTCTGCTCTGTGTTCGCAGAAAGGCTGATGAAGCTTTTTGATCCCCTGAGTTTTTCTGCTGGAGATATTTTAATGACCTGGCTTTTGTTTGGGGGGTCAACTTGCCTCTTTGTGGTATCGGTGGAATCTATAGGAAGCCCACTGTTGATTAAGTCCCCTTAAAGGTGAGGATAAAAGCCCTTGTGGGAGACACCCTTCATTGAAAAGGGTGATGTAGAAAAGGAAAAGATGAAGAGGTGGTATGGAGGCAGCAAGAAGGCATTAAAGGCAAGCCCTTGCTCTTTTAAATCCACCCATAATAGGGACATTAGAAATTTAAATGGAAATTGCCTATTAGACTTTTGTGTGAAGCATCTCTATTCTCCTTTGTGGCTGCCATCAGCCACTGTCTGATAAAATTTCATAAATATGAGTGAAAAGGATCTAATTTGCTATTTTTTAATGAGATGGAGGATAAAGACAACACACAAGTTGGATGAAATGGACAACATACTATCAACATGTAATGACTTATGATGCGTTTGCTTTTTTTATTATGCTTACAACAATCAAAAGTGGTAAATGTAGTTCTGTTATTCTCTCTATACAATCGTAGCTCTGTCTGTTTTGCATTGAGGGTCTAATTGAGGGAGAGTGAGGTTTAAAGGGCAGTCTCAGGTCCCTGCCTTCAGGGTTTTTACATCAGCGCTGACAGAAAGCCGTGTGAACCACCGGGAAATGTTTCATCGGTCACGACACATTATGCAGCTGAGCGAGGGTCACATTAAACTTTTCACTTACTCCATCATTGCTGTAGTTTTATTGTCCAGCATGCCTGCTGACAAATCTGCAGTCCTGGGTCCACTGGAGAGTTAAACAACTCAGAACGTTTCCTTCAATTTAGGTAATTCCTCGGGTTTCTGGGATATGAAAATAAATGTTGCTCTGGTCCTGTGGTACAGAGATGTATATTTGTAGTTTAAGCTGCCTCTGGGATTGGGATCTTATTGCAGCTGATGAGGAAAAAAACAAATACCTCATTGGTTTAGATATGTTTATTTTAAATCAAACTAAACGAAATATACATATTCAAACCCTGGTAATCTATACAGTATAGATGACATATTTTTATAAACACAATTTGTACTGATATTAAAATTTGAAAAAAGGCAAAGGGTTGCTGAAAAACATACAATAGTATTTTGCTAAAAAAATAGTAATTATTTTATATCAAAATGTTCCTTTAACCATATTTTATTTGACTAATTTAGTTTAAAATAATTTGAAGTATTTTAAAAAGAAGCTTAAATGACCTTAAGTGATCTGTCATATTATCTAACAAAAAACTGAGTTGCATAGAATTTGATTTCCAGCTTAAGATGGGACTATAATAAATTATGACAATATAACACAAATAGGACAAATTTAAGTGACCTGTCAAAAAAAGTTACAATGATTTGAAAGAAAAAATATGTGTGAAATATATATAATATATGATAGTGACACTGAATCAAAACAAATACTAATGTTACACTCCCAATAATTTTGTTAAATAAGAAATTAATCAATTATATATTCATTTTTAGAAGATTGTTTTCATCATAGAAAAATACAAGTATGTGCTAAAAAAGCAAAGAACTATGTGCAAAATAGTACAACATTAACACATTTTTGTTGCATGTTGGGAGTTATTAAAATAAATGGGCAACCTTGGATCAGGAGAAGGGAGAACAGGTTTACCATGTGGGGAACCAGGGTTCAATCCCCAACCTATATGCTGAAGTTTCTTTGGGCAAGATGCTGAACCCCCAACAGCTTTCAGGTCTCGTTTGGGGAAAAAAAGTTCTTAATCTCAATGGGATACTGCCTGATTAATAAAAACAATTCAGCAATGTTCATGTCATTTTAAATGGAAATAGTTCAACTTAACCTTAAAAAGTCACATGACCTCAATAAATGTGCTTTTATTTCATGTGAAGGTGATCTAAATGTAAAATTTGACATTTAATGTCAATTTGAATGTTAAAAATCCAATAAACAAACAATGCATTTACTTTAGGCCAATGAAAGGGCATGTAGTTCTTATTTATTGAGTTCAATTTATTATAATGTTATTTTTTGGGTTGTGCAGAGTCATAAACATACAGTGACCTGCATAAACGCTGCTGATAAACGATTTCTTCAAATCATTCTATCAATCCTGATTCACTATTTGTGTAAGTGACCTTCAGGCTCAGACTACGATAGTAGGATATCTTTTAATGTAATAAAACATTTTCTGAAGTGGTAATTCTTCAATACAAAATCCATAGAAATATCTGACATATTTTAAGTTTGCAAAACAAGAAGGAAAGGATGACTGGCTCGGTCAGTTGGCCTCAACCGCTCTTGATCGTGCCATCAAACACCTTGTCACATGTAAAACCCACAGCAGGCATTATATCTGGCATCAATCTGAATTTCTCTCAGCCTTGCAAGGGAAAAATGTTCATGGGGTCAGCCAAGGGACAGAAAAAGATCCAAAGTGTGAGAGAGAGGGAGAAAGAACGAGACTAGACAAAGTAGAAGAGAAGGAGATTAGGAGGAAAATAAATGTAACACAGAGAAGCGAGCTTTATTAATAGGATTATGGGATCACAGATTTCGATATTTCATTGGCTCTAAAAGGGAGTGAACATGTCAGGGAATCCTGAAAAGCAAAGGGACGGAGAACAAAAAAGATTGTTAACAATATTTCATTGAATTTGTATCTCAAGGAGGTGGGAATGGGGTTTGGCCAAAAAAATAAGTTTTCATATGGAACAGGGTTGTTCTGACTTTTTACAAAAGACATGCAGGATGGCTGGATAGTGACCACCTCATTGGTGACTTTGCATTTTATCCAAAATATTATTATTCCTATTTTTACTATTTCACATCACTATAAAAAAATATTAAATATTCTCTTTCGTACCTCGCTTCATAAAGTCATGTTTACCAAAGCCATATATAGCCTGTGTTAAGCTGTGACGAATCACTAAATCTAGACCATAAAAGAGGCCACCACCTTTAATGTGGAGGGAAGGCATTTGCTCGTTACTAAATATAGCAGTTAAACTCTTTTTACCACTTTAGCAAAACCGAGTCTTAAATCTTATTTCTATTATTTTACCACTCATTTTATGATAGCTATACCACCCTCAAAAAATTATATTGCTATTTTAATGACCTTTTTTCTTGGATCATTAAGCAGAAACATGGGCTCATTGATAAGAAGATGTAAACCATTACAGAAAGAGAGACTATAAAACAAAGTAAAGGCTACTTTTTCTTCTCTCAGTCATATTTTTGTTTACTTTTAGTCTCACAATTTTAGAGCAACAGCCCTTCTAATTTTATTGTGCTGAAAAAAAAATCAAGGGAATAAATTTAAAATGGTCATGTTTTGTATTTGTAGATGTTGGCTGTGCCAGCAGCAGCATTTTATATACAGAAAGCTAAACAGTCATTTGCCCCAAGGAGATCAGAAAGGCCATTGACAAGAATATTACAGGTAACGACTAGAAGACCATCTTCTAGCAGCTTGATGTTCCTGTGACTACAGATGGACAGATTATTCAGTAGTCTAAAGTCTCTCTGGACATGGATGCAAAATGAATACTTTAGACAAACTGAAGAGATGGAATGGTAACCAAAGAGTCCAGAACAACTTCCAAAGAGATTAGAGGTGAACTCCAAGATCCACCAGTGTCAATTTGCAACATCCGGCATTGTTTGAGCCAAAGTGAACTTAATGGAAGACAACTAAGGAGGACACCACTAAAACAAAATCATAATAAAAGCAAGACTTGAATTTGCCAGAAAGCATTCTGGCAACCACAAAGCATCTGGGAGAATGACCTTTTGAAAAAGTAAAACACTAAAATGGAACTCTTGTGCAGGTCACATCAGCTCTATGTCCACAGAAACAAAAATGAAGTTAATCTAGAGAATAACCCTCCTCTTACTGTAAAACATGAAGAAGGCTGGGTTACTGTATGTTCTGGGGCTGCTTTGCTGCCTCTGACACAGGGTGTCCTGAATCTGTGCTGGTGCAGAAGTTTCATTGAGGGAAATTATTCTTTTGAGCCATAAATCAAAAGCAATGACTAATTTTTATCAGTACACTCACTTTTATAAAATGTTGAATTATTATTATTACTTTTTCATTTACCATTTTGGATTTGTCTTTCTTCAACAGATGGGAACCAGCAATTTCATCCACATTTTTTCTCCAGCTGTTTACAAGGTAAATCTTTTATGTCTGTTGATTTGAGAACGTAGTTACAGTTGTCTGCTGTCATCTAGAATCTCATTGATGTATTTCTTCCAAAAACCCCAAACATAGCAACTTTCCAAGACTCCTGTTTAAATGAATTGCTTCCTAAATCATTAAAAGACATCACAGGGAATCTTTCTAATATGGTTTACTGTATCAAATTCAACTTCTTAGAGCAGGGCAAAGTCTATTTTAAGGATGACGATGGGAAATAAGTGATCGTTTAGCGCACATTGCTTCTAGTGGATGAGGGGGTGGAGAAAGGTTGAGGTTTTAAATGTCTCTTTTTGATGAGCTTTGACAGTAATGCAGCTACACTGGAAAATGTGGCAGATTTCTGTGACACCCGTGTCACAGGGCTATGGTTATGCTTCTGCTCGATCATTAGAGGAGACTTCTAAGAGAGACAAGTGAGAATGAGTAATGGCGCTGAAGCGAGCTTGTATAAACATGTCAGAGAGCAGAAAAGTTCTCATGTCAGCTAGGCATTTTACTCCCAAAGAGTGACATGCTAAATAGCTAAAATCCCCAAGGCTAAAATCTCCATGCTCTACCACATTACAGTATTGGCTTCTAATGCAATAAGAATGTGACAATCGCATTTTAAATTCTTTTACATGTACTTCCTCACACAGCCACCTTGTTAGCCAACTCTATTTGTTTTTTTTTCCTTCCTCTTCCTCCTGTGTGTTTCTCTGCAGGCATGGCTTTGGAAGTGGTGATGAATGACTGGAAGTTGACTCATTATTAAAGGTGGGAGATGATTAATAAGGACCATGTGTGTTTTCCTCTATAGTGTAAATAAAATATATCATTCACGTAATGCGGGGCTGAGCTGGGAGAGTGATTTATGGTGTGTTAAAAATGCAAAAAAGAGCCAAAGGCTGAAGCCCTCTCAGACACATTGCCATGACAGTGGCCTACCCCGCCGCTTTAACATGACTTAGAGATCTCACACCGCTGCTCCCGCTATCGCTCTCTGTTTCCTTATCTCTATTTCCACCATGCTGGATTTATTTGTCTCGGACTTTCTGGAGAGTTTCCAAGATTGTTCTGAGGTCATTGTGAACAGATATAAATGAGACCTCTAGAACCCTGCATTTTAGAGTTTGGATGAATTACATTTGTGTATTTGTCATTGATATAATAGACAAAGTCCCAAATGTTTTGTTTTGTTGGAATAAATATACTTTGTGTGCACAAATTTATTACAAAAGCCATCAGGTTTAGTCTGTATTTTCTATTCTTCTTTAGAGGGGACTCACAATTCAACCTTGTTGTCCAGATGAAGACACATAGGTTGTGCCAGTCTCTCTGGCAGACGGCCACCACTCCACACCCGAGGTATCGATTCACTTAAGACCTCACCGTATTTGTCAACTTCAAGTCCTGATGGAGTGTCCCTGTTTAAATGTTTGAAGGTAGACTTTCCGCAAGACACATCAGACTCGGATTATCTCCTCATCAATCTCTGAGTGTGTTGAGTGCATATTTAGGGAGAACAGGTCTGCAGCTTTTTTTTTTTTTGGCTAAACCATCACACACTTGTAAGTGCAATTCATTAAATACTGTATGTATTGTCCATGTCTTTCATCCTAAAGGAGAATTACATTAGACAAAACAGTTAGTCGCTTATGTTTTACTTCTCCCAAGAATAAAACCATGTAAGACTGCTGTGTAGTCAACCATGTATTTCCTCTTGATCTCTGACAACTCATGGTTTCACTTAGAATTTTGGTATTTCTGGTTTACAGCATTTCCCTTGCTTTCAGGCAATGATACTGCCCTCTTCTTCAACCATGTTACAGAGAAACATCCACAGTTCAGTCTGTAACAGAGCAGAAAAGCAGATGTCTATGGTGTATGTTCGTTTTACAGCTGTGAATAATGATCCCACGAAGAAATGGGAACTCGTAGGATGCAGGAGCCTTTTATTGACGCCTCTTAAATTTTGCTTCTCCCTTTGAAAGTGATCTCATGTCTGTTTTGTTAATACACTGCTAAGAGATGGTTTTTGTTCTGTTACCAGCATTTTCACAATGTGTGATTAGATATGAGAAAGCTGGGTCTTTCAAAAGCACAAAGTTTTATGAAAATCTTCAAGGAAATCTTTGCATGAATATGTACAAAAATGTGTGTGTTTGACAAAAAAAATTCTAATGGAACCTTGAGTATCCCCATAATTCAGTATCCTGTCCATTCTCTATGATTCCTGACCTGGGGGAAGGATCTGTCTTTCTTTTGGCAGGCTCCATAACCACTGCCTTGCCTCTAGTTATCATCGCTTCATCTCAAACAGGAAAATAGGGGCAACTCGGTGCGGCTGTTTTTGGGTTACAGCTATTTCTCTAAATTTCTTTTTTTAAGTCGGGCCCTTCCAGGCCCACTGGTGGCAGCTGTGTGTTCTGCTGTTCACTGGGGGCATGCCCTGGTTTCATGCGTGCTGTTGTGGTGGGAGTGCAGAAGAAGAGAAGCAGGAGGGGGAAGCAAAGAGAAAAATGGAGGAGGAGAATAGATGCACTCCCGTTGTGCCAGTGTGCCCCAACCCCAGCCAGGGTGACACACTTAGCAGCTAACATTCTGCCACCTTGCACTGACACTGCAGGAAAGCCTTTGCTCTTTCTCCAAATGCGGCCACTGGATGTGGAGGAGAATCTGTAGGGGAAGACTCCTAAATCAGGCTGCTGGGGAGATGGATGTTAATGTGCTGTCTCTGTGTCTTAAAGTACAAAGTTAGACCCACAGATTCTTGCTGAGAGAGGCTGCAAAGTGCCGGCTCCCTCATATCCTTTGTTTACACAGCCAGTGGAGTGGTACCACTTTACCTGGACCGTCTGAGTTCACTCACACAAATCCTCCAATATGTACAAGTGAACATAAGGAGCTTAGCCCAGAGAAGGCAATTCAGTCTACTCTCACAGCCGTCCTCTGGAAATGACAAATTAGAGATGTTAAACAGCCTGGTGTGGGTATTACAACTAAAGAAGCATTTTGGTGAGGGATACGTACAAAGAGTTATTACTATATTCAGAGATGCTTTAAGCTGAGGCTTAGGCTTAAGTTCAAGTATTAACTACATTTCATATCCTCGAGTGGAACTGATAACATACAAAAACATCCCATACATGGGTCGCCAGTCATTAAAACCATATGGAACATACAGTTTACAGACTTTATTTGGTCAAATATTGTAATCTGTTTTTATAATATAAATTTTATCTTTGCACTCATCACATTATATTTTCTTCTCTTGCAATTTACGTGATATTTGTGTTAAAATGGGTACCAAAATCACATGGAGGCACAGTAAGAGCCATGTTTAAGCTAATATACAGCATTTCCATGGAGTGGGTGTAACTGACACCAATCCCAGTGGGGCAATTACAAGAAATTAATTACCAGCCATTCCTGTATTAATGGTTTATTCCAAAATAAAGCAAGCTAATTTATTCATTTTGACACAGAAAATTGATTCAATGAGGATTATAAAAAGCTATTTGCTAAACAAAATGGAAGGGAGGAAGGGGAAATGAAGTAGGGGTTAAAAAAAGAAAATATGGAAAATCCTCCAAAAAGCAGTAATTAGTGGATGATAATGCTGGTGCTCGCAGAGTGCCTCCCCAATACTGAGTGTCTGACTGGATTTTTACAACCATTTTCACTATCTGCTCAGGTTTCCCTTCCTGTTTAGGCTGCACTGAAATCTCCGGCTGCCAGAAAAGGAGAAGAATTTCTCCAGAGAGAAGTCAGTGAGGAGGGGTGAACTCCTGTGGGTCTGGGCCTTGAGGGTGAGAGGGGAGAAAATGGGTGCGTTGTTTGGGAGTAAGAGTGGGAGTGGAAGAGACATGGAGTGACAATACTGGTTGAGTTAGGGAGTGAAGTGGGGTGTTGGGAGGGAAAGTGGAACAGAGAGAGAAAGAACGCTCTCTGACAGCCTGAGAAACCTTGAGGTGCCATCTGGCGTGTGGGGGCCAAAGGACAGGACTAACTGACCTTTGACCCATATCCCCCTTTTAGCAAACATCCCGGTGCTACAGATTTATGGGCTGCTTAGGAGCAATAAATGTCTGAGACCTGTGGTGAAGGCAAGCAGTGTTCCTCTATCTTCAGCTGACTTGAGACCAGAAATGAGTCCAAACAAATACGACTGGTGAGTCTGACCTCACAGCACCCTCAGACAACACAAAACAAGAGAAGAAGAGCGCATTACATATGTCACCTGCACACAAACATACAGCTTCTATTTTCCTCTTGAACCTTGTTTCTTTTGGAATTTAAAAAAAAGAATTTTAATGCAGAGTTGCAAACAAGGTTTGTCTAGTTGTAATGAATCTCTACAGAAGGCAGTGAGTTTACCTCAACCTGAAAGAGAACATAAAATCTAATATAATTGTACAAGTTTAATTATTAAAAACCATCTGATTTCATTGTTATCTGTTCAGTTTGTAGGTTTGAAACTTGAGAATTCTTCCTTTCTTAGAAGCTGTTTGGGTTCAACTAAGCTCAGCAATAAGACCAACTCCTCTGGGACCATAGTGACAAGAACCAAGGCTTATTGTGAGATTATGATACTCTGTGGAAGCCTCAGAAAATCCTCATAATCACATAGTCATCTGGCATATGTGTGTACAGGCATATACACAACTAAATAGAGCTAAAACTACTACAACAGCAGTTTAAAAAAGAAGGCATCACTCATTATAGCCAGCCAACTCATAAATCTTCTCCTTCGCCTTGCCTCCATTCATTTCATCCCTCGCTCACTTTGTCTCCCCTTCTTTTGACCCCTTTTCTGAGTTTTCGGAAGGGGTGTCCAAGTCTATACATAAACCCAGACCTGAATAGACTTTTGTTTTGCTTGTTTTTCCTGATTCAAAATGCAACACTTGTTGGGTGCCCGTGGTAAAGGTTGTCTGACACAGTCAGTCTGGTTTGTAACAAGTTAGCATCCCCTGCAGCTATGCTTGTATTTTGCAAATGAGTCACATTTAAAAATAAACAATAAGATGCCACCTGAAAATATTCATAGTGCAAGTAATTTATGCATTGATTATGTTTCATTGACTTACTTTCAGTACATGACTTAGATGCTTAGGATTTCCCAAATACCTCTTCTGACTGCCTCTCTTGTTCACCCTTTCTCTGCCTCCCCTTTGTGTGGTCTGCTGACATCAGAGATGCTAATATCTGCTTGCTAGCATGGCATCTCTTAGTAGGCGGCCCAGAATTCCAGATATTTATTCCCTTCAGGAAGCGGCAGTATCAGTAATGTTAACTATCTGGATCACTCTGGGAAGATTGTACCACAGCTGGAATGCCCTCATATTAATGTGCTGCATTTCAGTAGAATGTCTCAATCGAGGGCTGCAACAACCCAATGCCTCCATTGTTCCTGCCCTCTTTTGTGATGCATTCATGGGAAAAAAAATCATTTCTTTTCTACCAGCATGAAAAGGTTTTATTGAAGTGCAGATTGAGAGAGAACTAGAGCGGGTTGTGGAGTGAGGCCAAAAGCTCAGTGCCCGTGAAAATGCCCTGGCTCAGTTGTATCATTCCAGCACCAAACTGATGTTGTTCATTGAGACTGGGCAGCGTCATAGCAACAGAAAGAGATGCATAAAAGATGACTTCAGAGGCAGCAGTTTGACATGCACTTCCACAACCAGACACACGATGGGCTACTTTCAACCTAACTGAGGTCAAATAAGCCAGTTCCATTTAAGCAATAGATTCTGTGCTGTTCTTTATTGTAAAAGCAAAATAAGAATTATTTTTAAATAATGTATCTATAAACAAACTAACAACAGAAAAACATTTTTTCTTCCCTTGATGTTCTTATAAATGCATGAAATACCTTTAAATGGACAGTCAGCTGACCAAAAAGATGTCTACACTCTACAAGCAGAAACAATAAACTCTTGTTGAGAGCTCATTCTCAAATTAGGTACAAGAATAATTCTTTCATAATCTTCTCTTTGAAGGATGAAGCAATTTTTTTGTTTTGCAATGCAAACTTCTTCTTGAACCTCATTAACCTTTGCAGCATATTTCTTGTTTTTTTCTGTTTATATATATTTTCTGACTACTTTAATTATAGATGTACTTTTTTCAGACCTACACACACTTTAGACACTTTTTACACACACTGTTTCCGTGTCTTTTTCAGCCTCCAAGGTCTTTAGATGATAAAAATTGGGGGGAAAATGTGCCACAAAATATATTCAGAAGGATGAGAAAAGATCCGTGTGGGTCTCAGTGTGTATTTACAGGAAAATGAGCTTACAGCACGAGCGATAAATGTACGTATTAGTTTGAGACGACTATCCTACAGGAATAGTATGGGTGAAAGAAAAAGCAATTGTCCTCTAAGGCCTCAGACACTCATGAAATTAATCTATTATCTTCCTGTGCAGCTGCCATGTACGATACAAGGTGCTTGACAATTCCCTGTGCCATTGCAACCTCCATGACATTTGCCCATTCACTAAGCTCGCTGACACCAACAGGATCTGGCCTTGCTGCCAAATTAAGGCAACGAGTGGGGAAATGAGAGTGGCGGCATGGGCCAGGAAGAGCCAGAGAGGCGGGATGGATTACCCCTTGTGTTTGAAGACCTGACCTAAGCACCTTGCCCAGGGGCTTTTTATCAGCTGGAGCTGAAAAACACCTTCAGGAGGGAGACAGCATTAAACCCATAGCCAGTTGTAATGGTCTGACAAGGCTGTGCTGTCCTTGCACAACTCTTGACTCCCTCCCCCCTCTCTCTCTCTCTTCTTCACCACTATCCCTCCTCCTCATCTGTCCCTCTCTACCAGACTGGGTCTTCTATCTAAAGCTCTGTCCAGTTGGGAACAGGCAGATTTTAAATGCCTGTCGCTCGGTGTCACAGTAGTAGCTGCACACAGGGTGTCCAGTGTCATAACACAGGTTGGGCCCTGTCAAGGGCAAAATGAATTTGTTGGAGGAAGAAAGGTTGAGCGAGAGCTAGAGACCAGAGAGAGGATATATTATGGAGAATGATGAATAACCTGAAGTTTCATAGATACACCACACAAACGACACAGGGAGAGGAGAAGAGGGGTGGAGGGGAGAGAGGGAGGAACCGAAAAGAAGAGTGGTGAAGAAGGGTTTGGCCTGGCTGTTGCTGGCTCAGGCTTACAGATAGCAGCTGTCAAAAGCACAAGGTTTTATTTATTTATTGTTAGTCTGCTTAAAGAGATGGTGAAGGTCAGGCTGTCTGTCTGCTCCACAGCTTTGTTATGTGAGCTGGATCAATTTATGAAATATGTCTTAACCATTCTGCAGTTGTAATCTCTTTCTCTCCCACGAGTCCTTTTTCACACTCCCATCTCCTTTTCTGCTCTTTGTATTTGTGCTGCCACTACAGCCGCAGTGACCAAGGTAACCTCATCAACGTGGTCACTGCTGTTGCAACTGTGTTATGGGAGGAAGAGGTCAGTATATAATGTCTTTGAGGAAGAAAATGGGAGTTTCTGTCAGATGAAGTTCTTGTATATCTGTTTTAAAAAATTAATATCAGTAAAGCAGAAGGTTATTTATTGATTAATAGCACTTGGATAGGTCGGGGTTTTTGTAACTCAATAGAAAACTGTATTATTTTTCAATTCCATCATGTCTGCTTATCTATATTCTTTATTGAAGTATGCACTTTGATTGACTGCCACCTTTTAAACAAATACATTACTGTGAATATATTACTGTGCTTATGGAATATGCTTGTTATGTCATGCACAAAAGGTATAGCCCTAACTCCTTTTATGGGCCATTGGTTCAGAGTCAAACTCAGCGAACATGATGAACAGTTAACACTTACAAAGCTGTTTCATTATTTGGCAAATCAACTCCGCTTGTTTCTTGTGATTTTCCTTTTCTGTGTGCCATTTCTCTTAGCATTTTCTTCTTTGACTCTTGTCTCTAAGGACCTCAGACAACCCTTCACCACAATCAACATAACCTCACCAACCTGTCACACTGTCAATTTGTATATGTTAAATCTGCTCCAAGCTGGAGCCTAATTCATACCTAAATACATGCTGCAGTTTATAAATATGGCTTTAGATTTCAGGCCTATGAGATTTTGTCTACGAAATGCTTTCCATAGATAGTGTTTGTGGTGCTCCTGCTTGTTGCTTTGTCTCAGCTCATTCTGACAGTTCGGCAAACCAGACAGACTGTGGCCTGGATGGCTGCGTTGCAACCAGGCCCTGCAGCCCTTTCCTTGGCCGACAAACCGCAGCAAGATAACAGGGCCATCAACCTCTCCATCACTGCTCTAGTGAGCTCAGCATTCACCCAGCTTCGGTCTAACCCTAAAGCATGTCTGATCAGAGGATAACATGCAGTTCAGAGTGGATTCTTTTTTACCCCACGGTTCAACCAGAACAAAAAGAGGATTTTTTGGAAAGCGGTTGCACATCTGAGTTCAATAAGGTAGAGATGGGTTACACAATGTTTCTTCCCATGAGCGAGCTGAAGCGAGGACAGCCGTGGCTCAAGGGCAGCTGGTTTCTGCACTTATTTGTGTGTTTGTGTGTTTTTTTGTGCTTCATATGTGATGTTGTGAAGGGGTGAGAGGGTAGAGATGGAAGTTGATGGGGGGCGAGTAAACAGGGGAAATGCAGAAAGACCAGTTTGTTTTGGATTGCTCTGGGCCCAGCAGTTTATAGACATAAATATAAACAGAGTCGGAACAACTAATCCCTCCCAAATGCAAGATTAACAAGTGAAATGTTTCCAAGATGACCGCTGATTACACGGTTAGGGATAATTTGATAGACGTGACATGGGTCATGAATAGTTAGCGCTGTGCAAGAAAACTTAAGAAAAAGAAGCAAACTCAGGGCCAAATATTTACTTGCATTTGTAAGTGATATTCAGTAAATCTTTGGCTTTGGAGCTTTCTCGCTCTCAGAGCCTGTGACCATGTAATTATAGCAACACGAGGATCAATACCTGCTCATTTGCAGAACAAAGCTACAATCTAACCATCAGTCCTGTTTCCTTCCTTTACATGCATGTGTCTCACAGTGACTTTGACAGCTAAACTGTAGGTGTGCCCAGTTTTTTTAAATAGCTTGTCTTTCTTGCTCTCTTGTGGCAGCACATTGAGTTCTCCCACGCACACATTATTTTGAAAAACGAAGTTGTTGAACATGTGCTCCTTGGCCCTGAATTTCAAGAAACTGATGCTGATGGAAAACGTATTTGATCCATACAGTTGTATCCTTTTACCCTTATTCAAACTGTGGATTCATCTAAATTCTATGGAATCTACTGCAACACATTTTTCTCTTTCTCTCTTTTCGCCCTCAGAGTTCAGAAGCTTGTAGGTCTTTAATTATGTATAATATTCTTTTGCCCTGTTTTATGGAAACTCCAGACTGGATTCACTCAAGTCATCGACTTGAAAGTTTGAAAACCTCCAGTGACAAGAATATTAATGTGCCAGCAGTGTCATATCTGTTTCAGCTCATGCATATTCAATGTCCCCCCAGCTCTCCAAGATTTATGTCAGACTTTGCCAGAGTGTAGTTTTCCACCATTGGAGATAATAGCATGCTAAATTGATGTTATCGGGGGCAGGTTTTTTCGTCTCTGTTCCTCTCCAGGTCGGGGGGTTGGGAGACGGGAGCGAGGAGCAGCCCACTCGCCTGGCTGCTATTCAGACTGTTGGCAGCTTTAATGCTCACCTCCACCCACTGGACTGTTCTGTAGTAGCGGCAGACTGAAAACCTCCGTCATGGGTGGAGAGGAGTGCATATTTTGGAAGGAGATTAGGGGCGATCCTGTGGATTATCTTTTAATTAAGGATGGTTGAGTTGTGCCCACTCTGGTGGAGCAAACGCCCAGCTGCTAATGAAGTTTAAACAGACATACTTTATTTAATTACCGCTAATCGCTGGGGCCCAAAGTCCGGCCCTCTTTGATCTTCCTGTCGCACTGTAATCTTCCTGGCAGATACCATCTCCCGTTCTACCCAGATCCCTTTTAGAAGTTGCTACGGGAGGTCTAAGATTAACCATGGGTTAATTGAGACAGCCGGAGTAGTGTTTGAGTGTGTGTGTGTGTGTGTGTGTGTGTGTGTGTGTGTGTGTGTGTGTGTGTGTGTGTGTGTGTGTGTGACAGAGAAAGAGGACCTGAGATGGGGAGAGAAGAAGCGAGGAGGCAGGAGGTTGATTGATGTGTTTGTGGCCTCAGAAGTCATCCTGTTTTCTCGGCCTCTGCTCTCCTGTGTGTTGACATGTCGGGATGTTTGGTTACACACTGCTTGATTGTTTGGCATTAGGGAAACCAGGTAGCCATGATTACACCTACAGTATAGACATGTGAGGAAGAATCTGTTTCTCATCCTTATCTGAATTCACCTATAATTTTAGGTAGTGATTTAGATTTTTTTTTTTCCAAGTCATAAATAAAACTCAGTCCTTGGGGGCATTTGAACCTGATTGTTTCCCTCTACATATACACCCCCATGCTCCCAATTATTGCTCAGTGCTGTATTGCTGTTGCCATTGTTTGTGTCAGTGTAAGTGGATGTTGAGCAGCTGTTATCTTTGTATAGTTCAAAAAGGTCAGAAGGGGCAGCAGAGAGCACACTGAGAGGGGATGTGTGTTGCTCTGTGTGTGTGAGAGAAGGAGAGAGAGCAAAAACACGAAAGAAGAGGAGGTGGAGGGGTGTCTTTATCTGACCTGGGGGAGCTATGGGCTTCCTGTTAATTGGGTTGGTGCAGCGACCATGGGCAAACTGTGTGACTGGAGAAAAATACTGTAAGAAAAACCCCTAAGAGGCACTTTTGTCTCAGCTGAGACATATGGCAGCAGAGCTGTGAGCACACTGAGTCTTCATCTGGAGGGAACAAATGAAGAAGGTGTGAGACACAAAGCGCTGGATGGGGGGGGGCTACTGTACATGTTTCCCCAAATGAATGCGGTTTCCCCAAATCGAGTGTAAAAGAGCCAGAGGACACACTCGCTGTGGTAAACTGATCTCCTATCTCTTAAGCATGCACGCAAATGCATACAAACTCAAAAATCCTTTGTCTTTGGAACTCTTTCACACCCACCCCCTCCAACTTCTCTCTTCCATCCTCACCCTTTCAATATGTTCCTGCTTCTTCCCTTCACCCTCATGCTCTCGCCTGCCTGTTCCCGTCTTCCGCAGCTGAAAGATTGCCAATAAATGAGTGATTTATATTCCAATAAGAGATGTTAACTAAACCACTGCATGCATATTCATACCTGTAGCCGTTGATTAATGCTGGCTACACTATAACAGAAAATGCGTATTGTTTTCCTTTTTCATTGTAATGTGAACCAAAGAGTCAGTGTTGCGCGCCTCACAAAAAAGATTTACTGCTTTAATTACCCAAAGTAAAATGGCAAAACAATATTCATAGCCCCGCTTAAAATGTGGTTGATGGAATTATGCATTGCAATTTGTGAATAATTGAATCTTTCCTTCAGATTGTGACAGAATAGTTAATTTATTAATAGACGTACACAAAGTCGAGTCAAAGCTGCGGTCGGTCCTGCGGGTAGAACTGCTTTCAAGAGAATGAACCCTTTTTAAATAAGTTACAGAACACAGTCCTGTGCAGACGCTTTGGTTGCAAACAAACTCAAAAGACAGTAAGGGGATCAGGAGAGATGGAAAGTGAGAGAAGTTTCGCAGACACCGGATGTTAAACACAGTGATGTCTCAGAGGCCCTTTGGTAGAGGAAATGAAATATTAAATGCTTTAGTGTTTATTAATAGGATGAAACAAAGGGCTGCTTCCCTTTGACTTGTGCACATTGACACTTGGCACACAACAAACAAAATCAAATATGGTATTGATCCATAATGGATGAAAAGGTGCTCTATGAATGAGTAGCATTATTTAAGAAATTAGGAAATGGAGAAACAACAGGGAGGCATGCAGTTAGAAAACATTTTGTCAGATACCTCACTGAAAGATATTTCTGACTCTTTGTAACCAGGTTACATGTAAGTTTAATTTACACATATGCAGTTAATTACCAAAATATGATGAAAGCACAATTATTTATTTGGATTTAATGTTAACATTTTTAGATTACTGAAAATTTTATGAGATATTTGTTCAGGCAGCATTTACGAACAAGTTTAGAGCAGATTAAAATCATGAATGTTTGACGACTGTGGCTGATGGGTAAGCAGGTTTGGAGAGTAACGAGTTACATGTTATAGTACGACGTAAAACAATTGTAAAGTAAGCATCACTGTAATCTTTTACAGATGTTAAAGAAAACGTGTAACTAATTTACAATTATAAAGAGATTCTGACACTTCTAATAATCAGTTCAAACTGAAGTAGGGGCTTTCCTCCTTCAGAAATGAAAAATATTTCTAAGTAAAATAAAACATCAGCACAAACAGGGTAGCATTCTTTTCTAACCCCAAACTTCCCCAAAACACCTACCCAGCAATGCTCCCCTAAATCATCAGGCTTATCATGTAACATCTCCAATTTCTGCACACTCACTCACAATGAAAAAAAAAACAGCTGATTAATAATGCTTTGATAATGTTTACTGAATGTGGGTAATGAACTCAGAATGATCTTACATGAAAAAGGTGCTGAAGACTAACCTTGAGTGACTGGGTTGTCACTTCTGAATAGGAAAAAAAAAATGTTTTAATGTGTTTAAGAGACATGTTAGAGGTTTCTGAGGACTTGTTGCTGTAGCACTGCCACATTTAAAGATTTGATTAATAGTTACACTACTATTATGTTAAAAAAACAATTAACTTGTAATTCCAACCAAATATTTCCAAAGAAACCCTCCAAACACTGTATAAAAGCTACTTTGTGTGTCTCTCACTGTAAAGAAGGGCTGGGGTGACATTTATTGTTGTAGCTGGTTAACCCCTGGTCCTTCTTGAGGCCCTCCCATGTCCAAGTATCACCCCAAATAAGCTGTTTTGACATGGACGCTCCAGCCATGTGCCCTGATTCTGTCAACAGTTCCTAATAAAGAACATCAATCCCACTGGTTACTGTTTGTTTTATGTAAATATAAATTTACCTTTGCTTCCTAATTCAGGGAAGGAGTTTTGTGGTTTAGAGCAACTATAAGTGTATTTTCCTTATGCTTTCTATTTTTTTCTATTAATTCATCTATGTGTTTTTACTCCTCATATTTCCCTCTGTCATTTTCAACTGCTCTGCAGAAGCTGTCATGTTTTATGGGTCAGGATAAAACAGGTCATTTGCAGGGATAAATTTACAGGTACTTGGCTACTATGAGCTACACACACAAGCACGAATAATACACCCACAAACCACAATTCTCTTCTTGTGTTCTCTCAATTACCCACATATTTAGTCTCACTAGCACACATTTGACACGCAGGAGAAAATCCCCCGTAGCCTTTTCCTCCTGGTTGTGGTTGGAATTCTGTGACCAAATGCCTTCCCCAGCTGTGTGTTTGTCTGTCCCCGGGGGAGTTGAGGCATAACTGCTGTAGTGACCTGATAACATCTGGGAGTAACTGATGGTTTTGCCCACATGATCCAGAGCCTTAGGACCCACGGGCGTCTTCACCAAAGCCAGTTTTCCTTGGACCCTTTCAACACCTCCTCGACACCCTGCTTAATTCAAATTCCACTAGAGAAAATCTAAACATGCTCCCCGCTTTATTATAAAGTACGCCTGTAGGACAATTTCTCATTATCTTTGAAGTGGGAGTCCTTGTCAGTGGACACAGCAAGGTGAAGAGATGAAAACTTTACATGTAGGTAATGTATTTAATGTAATTCCTCTTTAAGCTATCTTTAAAAAAACAACTTGTTTGTTTTTTTAGTTTTACAACTTGACTTGAAGGCAGAGTGAAATTTTGTGTTGTTTCAAACTCTTGTTTGACATTCTGCTTTTAAAACAACACAAATAGTTATCTGAAACAAGAAAGTGTGGTGAGGTTAAGCAGTACAGTGGACATTGCTGCTCTTAAAATATTTTATGGCTGTCTTGACCTTCACATTCAAGGTTATCAATGCATCAAAGCCGTCTGTTCTGGCATTCCAAAAAATAAAAAAAAAAAACAAAAAGAAAAAAGCAGAGGGGACTGTGCTCACCCAAGGTTTTTTTCCTTTCCTTCACAATTTATCAGGACCTGTCTAACTGAACATTTACATATTTGTACATATACTGATATCTATTTTTTATTTTTATTTGGGCATGTTTAATTGCCAGCGATAGTTACCCATGTGTATACACAAATTGCATCAGCCTGTTACATTTAAGCTGTATTAATAACCCTCTTTAATGCGTTGTGTCACCCGTGAACATTCTCCATGAATCTGCAAGTGTGTTTGTCTTCATGTCAACATCTAAAGTACAGCGGGGCAAAGAGGGAGTGCATGATGGCCGATGAGGGGATGTATATGACCCTCCCTGTAGGAGGAAAAATAAACAAAAATGGAATGAAGAGGAGGAGGAGGAAGAACAGAGGAGGCAGTGGAATAATGAAAACAGAAAAGAAGTGCTTTCTCCAGCTGTTTTCCCATGGAAAGGCACCGGTTATCCCACTCAGCTTGTTACAAAAGAGTGAACGAGCCTGGTGGGATCTGGAATTGACAACTTGTGTCTGCTTAGTTACACTAGTTAATGACCCTAATTATCTTCCTCCTTGCTGTGAACAGTCAATAAACAATTAGCGTGGCATATGGACCACCTAAACTCTTGTGTTTTCTATCTCCAAGACAATGGGGTGTCCTTCTATTGCAGTGGTAAAGTGTCAGTACAGGCTGATTAAAGTACGTGGAAAACAGTAATCAATGCCTTACACTAAAACCCCTGAACACCATCCTTTCCTTTTCCTCTCAGTCTAGGCTTTGACAAATGGGATGCCTCAACACATAGAGTCCATCCATGTCTGTTTTATCCCCTGTTGACTTTGATATTTTTTTTAGTATTTCATTAAAAAGATTTCATCAGGACCTTTAGGCTTTTGGCTAGCATTTCCACCAGAAGCCCTCTTTAGTGTTCATTATCCAGAGGCCATGGGCAGCTTTGTCAAGTGTTTGTGAGCCCAACCTCAGGGCCTTTCTCTCCTCAGGAATAATAGCTAGACAGGAAAGGCTAGCTAGAAACAGAGGAGGGAAGAACAGCCCTTTGAATATGGATGGAGTTCAGGTGAACTACACCTGAACCCCGTCTGTGATGTCTTTATACAGAGGTGTCTCAGGCTTTCTTTTCCTTTTTAGCCACCATCAAAAGTTCAAGAGGCAGTAGTGTTTTGTATTCAGGGAGAAGAGAATCTTTGAAACCTTTGGGATAAAAGAAATGCGCTGTGTCAGTCTGGAAGGTAAAAAAAAGGCAGAGGGTGGAGGGCTAAGAGGGTGGATGAGAGGGGAGGAAAAGGGTGCACTTTGTTGTGTCGTTTCATAAGACTAACCTGAAATAAGCAAAAACCTGCACGCAGAAAAACAACTGACAAAAGTTTGACAAAGTAGTACACCAGTTCATGACCTCCAAATCAATATTTAGAGTTGTTTTAGTGCCATCAATAGATAAATGTGTTATGACAGCTCATCAAAATTCAGGCATTCTCATTTATCGGGGCGTCGTTTTAATATGTAGTCGCTGTAGAAACGTGTCAAAGGTGCAACGGATCCCTAGTTTCTTAGGAAACTTTAGAGAAAAACTAGTGCTCAGTCAGTTCACAGATCTACTTTTAATAGCTTCTTTTCCTCTTTGTAATACTAGTTAACTGTCTGAAATGGTATTTGATCCAGGGGGGAAACCACTTTGGGAATGTGACACAGTTGTTTTTGGAATGAGGAGGTGCAAGCATAGAAAGTTACATATTTCATTGTGATCATTTCCTTACAGAGACTACATTTGGGTTTCAGAATATTTTTGCAGTAATTTTAGGATTCTTTAAAACAGAAAAAGCCCAGTAGCTCTGTTTTGAATATTTCCCTTTGGCTAGAGAAGAAGACTTCTGATCTCTTGGTACGCGCTGTATCCCTGCTGGCAGAGGTTCTGAAGTCTTGTAATGGCCCTCCATGGATTTGATAGGATTATTGCTTTTCTAACTTATTCTTTTCTCCTTACTTTTCTCTTTCTAGGGATGCTGGGACTGTGTTCATGATAAGGTTATTCAGCTATGGTCTTAAGAAAAACATGCAGGGAAATATTACATTCATGTGTTATTGTTTTGTGTAAATCTGCTATTTAAACAGGTATCTAAAATCTCTGTAGCTGCAGTAAATATAATACATTCACTTGCAGAAAAAAAACTACTTTTTACTTTGAGTTCATACACCGATTTGCTTATTTCACTTTAGAATAACATTCCTAGATATTTGCATTTAATCTAGGTTATATTTTGTCAGCAAAAGTCATTAACAGGACCTAGAATGTTATTGGATGTCAAGTATGCAGCAAAGTTTTACTTCAAAAAAGTGTTTTTGCCTGTTTTTCCCAGGAGACATATTTCTACAAAGCAACTTTGTAATTCCAAATCACTGCATTAACATTGTACTTGAGTTTCGATTCACTACTTGAACCATGCCTTTTTTTATGTATGCAATTAGGCTAACTCAGTGCTTGAGTTCTAATGGTAAGATGGCCGGCTCAGGGGATTAACTTAGTCATGTTGGAGAGTTAGTGGAGGGTCTGCTTATGAGAGGCCCTATTGTCCTCCTGGGTCACTGATCTAGGGCTTCATCCACTCTCAAGGCCAGGACTTTATCCTCCTTCTCTCTCCACTCCAGAGGGCAGCAGAATTGGACACATTGTGTGATATGAGGTAGAAAAGAGTCCACTGCCCCACCCATCCACTTGGGTCTTGGAGTGTGTTTTGAACAGTGCTCATCACAACACCAATTGTGCACACGCACACACTTAGACACACACACACATAAGTGCACAGTTGCGTCTTATCTGCACTCAGTAACCAATTGGAAACTCCAGCTGGGAGAGCCATTGATGCCTCCGTAACAGGCTGATTGTTTCCTATAGGAGAGGGAGGAGCAGGGAGGAGAGAGTGGGCAGTTCACAAACTCCACCCCTAGGCTTTGAGAGGGCCTAGCAGGTGTAAACACCCAGCACTTTTCTCTTTATGAGCGAACAAGAGGAGAAGGACCCCCAAGTTGACACGGAGCGCTGCTTCGAAGGAATTGATAAATTAAAAGCAATGAGAACCTCACCCAAAAAGAATACCAGGCTGGTCACATGTGAGACTCAGGCCAGGTGTTCTGCTGTTATGATGTGAGTGGCAGATAACCTTTGCAATGGCCACTGAGTCTAATATTTCATTAAATTACATCTTAACTTGGAGGAGCAGCTTAAATGTGGATAAATAATGACATTCTCTGACAACACTTGTCAGCAAAGAAAAGCATGTGCTCATTCCGGAGCACATTTTGATGAGAACATCTCATTTTAAGTGATGCTGGAAGACGAACCAGCACAGGAGCTTAGCTTGTCCATGAATAGGACGTCTCTGAGAGAAGTTAGTACATGTTTAAAATGCTCGTGATGCATATAATGCATACTTTTTTGGTTATAGCTTTTGGGATTATGGAGTAGAAAGAGGTAAATATATCAACCAGCATGCTGTTTATCCCCTGGTTCTACACTCTCCAAACAGAACCCCATTACACAGGCCAGTTTGGAGAGGCTTATCACCTGTAGTTTTTTTTTAAGTCCATATAAACTCATTCTTTCCCTCCCTCTTACTTACTTTTTGTCTTCCAATGCAAAGAGGATGAAGCCAAGCGAATGAGAAGCGCTCCATTATTGCTGTATTTTCTTTACAGAGAAATGCTATTTACTAGAAAGATATCATCCTAGCTTTTAATCCTCTTAGTGGTGGATTGTGGTTGTACTTACAGCGCCATGCACCTGCTCAACTGCCTTCTCTTAAAGCTGTATAAACACAGCCGCAGGAGCATTGCCTTTCCCAGCTGAACCAGTCAGCTTTTCAACCTTTTTTTTTTACAAGTTAGACAGAGGAAGGGAGCTCACATGAAGTTTAGAGGACACTGTTGATGGGATGATACATATGAGAACAACATGCTTGCAGGGCGTTTTTATTAACACAACTAAATAGGAAGTGTGTTTAACTAATGTTCTTTAATTTTTTCCAAACAAAACTGCTTTAATTGTATGATTTTTGTCCATTCATGACCCACAGGATCAGGATCAGCTCAAGTTGTTAAGAGTAACACAATCTTTATCTCTGAGTTTGTGAGTATATTTAGAAAGTTGAGACTCTTTTCTCGTGAACAGTCCCTTTTGTTCCTCCTCATGTCTCGTTGGCATGACAAGTGTTGATCTGTGTTAACATTACCTCCTCTTCCTAACAGGGTTACAGACACCGATCATCCTCTCACTCTCTGTTGGGAGAGACAGACGAAAAGAGCAGCAAAGACAGAAGAAGACAGGAATGGGGGAAAAAAGTGGCCCTGTGAGTCTGTGGTGAGTGTATGTAGGCTGAAGGAGGGGGGAACTTCTGCTACAGGAAAACAATATCGAATTTGAAATATTGGCTGAGGTAGTGATTGAACATGGCTCCCTTATCACTGGGTTGCCAGGTTTCCCAGCCATAACGATGACTTATCACAGGGCTGAGGGACATGGAGTATATAACAAGATTCTTCGACATGACAAACACTGCCCCGAGGAGACACACACCACATTCTCTAGACTGCCCCAATCCAGGGCATCCTGCTCTGGAAATGGAGGATTCTCCAAGGACTGAAGCACAGGTCTGAGAGCAAAGATGGCTCCATATTTTCTTTGTATTATGAGCTGAAATGGCAAGTAGTGTGCACACTAGGTGCAGTGACATTTTGCTGTCCAATAGAATAATACAAACGTAATGTGTACTAGAAGTTTTGAACAGAACACTTGTCATGGTTTGTTCCAGCACAATTACGTCAGCAGTTGCTGATATTGTGGCTTTTATGTTTGGATGTGCAATTTATTTATTTTTTTTGTAACACCCACAGACCACCTCTAGTTATTAGGAGTGAGCCCAATGATGCTTAAATAAATTGTTTGGTTTTTTAGACATGAAAATTAGTTTTTTTAATCAATATTATTTATTTTTGCACTAATTAGTATTTGAAATATTCATTCAGAATGCTGTGACTGCACCATGTTAAGAGTCTGGTATGTAAACGGGCAGGTAATGTGGAAAAATCTGCCATGTCAGACTCTATCATTGGTACTGCAATGTAAGTCCCTGCAATAATACTTCTTGGGTTTTATCGTTTCCTAGTTGTGTTGTACTTGTCCATTTTTGGAACTGAACACAGAGGTGAAACAAGCATCTGCAGATTTTATTCTTGCTATTTTGGCCACATTTGATATAAAATATTTGCTTTGATTTCATGTTCAGAATTTAACCATAAACTGTTGAAACTAGCTGGGTTACTTGATCTATTGGATGTGAGCCTTGCAGTTTAAAACCACAAACTGTGACCTTTGGGTTAAAAGAAAACAGATGCCAGGTGAGATGACTCACATCCGGCTTTAAATACACTGGTGAGGAATTTTTCACCCTGTTCTCTGTGATGTTATTGCTTTATCTCCTCCTCCTCCTCCTCCTCTGTCATTTCCCAGCTACTCATGCTCTAGCCATGAGAGGACCACCCCATCACCTATTTCTCTTTTTGGAGATTTAATTTTTTACTTTGAGGGGAGGGGGGTATAAAACATGTTTGCTCGCTCTCTCTCTTGTATGTATTTGTTACTGGCATTGAAATAGATTTGTTTATAGTTGTGACCCTTGCTGTTTGAAGTTTTAAAGCAGCTCTGCTGTCAAGAGCCAAAACTCTGGCAAGGTCAGCTCATTTCTGTTTACTTTTCGAGCACTATTTACCCTCTGGGGCTTTTAAAAGCACTTCTGCAAAACATCACTTACAGGCAGGAGAAAGAAAGGAAAGGAAGAGTGGAGACAGAACAGTAATTGGAAAAAAAACATGGGAACTTAGTTATAGAATTTGAGTCTTTCAATAGTGGCGCCATCAAATTTTCTGAGAATTTGTTAATTCATCTCAAAGTGTATTGAAATGTGCAGATTCATACCCTACTGAAGGTGTTTATTCATTTATTTATGTGAAAGCATTAAATCAAAATGTGCCTAATTCCCACTCTGCATTTTACCAACATATCCTAATGTTTTAATAAGAAAGTGATAAAAAAATTAGCATGATATAACCTGAGGCTGTTGCCTGAATGCAAAGCCATGGACTTGGGATTAACCCATCAATAATCACTATCTGCCGTGCCATGCATTTGCCCCTGCAGAGCTAATGATTAATCTCCCCTATATGGGACTGATCACTATCAGATTGATGAATGCACCGGCCAATCATGTTCCGGCAAACCCACAGCATGTACATACAACAATAAGTGATGATGAACAGCCTGTGTTGTTGGTTATTTTTGCTGGCTGCATGGAGTCCCAGTGGTTTTTGGTTTATTTATGTGGATGCATGTATATTCCTATAGGAGTGGGAGGATATACTGTATATATATGTGTGTATATATATATATATATATATATATATATATATATATATATATATATATATATATATATATATATATATATATATATACAGCTTGCATATATAGGATTTTGGTTTTGGTTGGTATACTAAGAGATACACTGATATATACCCTGGAGAACACATAATATCTCGCTAACTTTTTCTACATTTCATTAGCAGGAAGTGAGATTTAGACACCTTGTACCTAGAAATCCCATTGCAAACATCTTTTCTCCAAGGTGCAATGGTCAGTGAGTAAAATTTATGTGTGCATGTTCTGGAGAACGTGCACAAAAGCAAACCTATATAGACAAATTGTGTTCCCCCATGTAAGATGCACTGTATCTGCCGTTGAATGATGGATGTAGATTTTGTCCCTGTTGCTTGTTGTTGTTACTGAGGCCGGGCCTCCGTGTGTTCCATGCTGATGTCCTTGTATAGTCAGGCTTGGGTTTATTTTCTCTGGATCGACAGAGACACCTCCTCTTGAACTTTTATAGCCCCTCTTAGTGATGTGTATCTGAGAGAGTTGACCCAGGTCACCAAGCTTTACAGGCTTCCGCCTGCTTCTCATCCCCGGTGTTTGTTTTTCTTCCGCTTTGCTTTTTCATATCATTTCTTTTCACACGTTTACACATGAGCAGAATGACAATGACTGAGCAAAAACTAGCAAGATTTTAAGAACATAGCTGCAAAAACAAGAAATATTTTATCCTTCTTGACAACTTAGTTGATGCTAATTTGCAGTCAAATGCAATGCAGACCATGCTTTTGCTCTAATATTCCTTTATTTCTCCTCATACATTTGTGTATTATTTTAAACAATAACTTTGTACATTTTTATATGTTTTTCACAACAATAAAAAAGCAAAGTGAGTTGTTTGAGAAAGTGGAACAGCGACATTTATTTTTTTACTTTTGTCTTTCATTTTCAGCCTGGGTCATTTCAGCATGTAAATCCCTATAAATATGAAATGTGCAGCACTGAGCTGCACTAAATGCCAAAACTGTTTAGTGGACCAAGAAAGATCTCAGACACACGAGACCCCACAAACTTAACCCAGTCTTTACTTTTCACCTAAAACCCCAAGCAACAGTTAGCCTTCACACTCCCAACCTTTAGACACATTTTACCTCTGTTACTCGCACAAGTCTCAGGTAAGAACACCTAGGGGACCTGTTCACAGCCAGGGCACCAAGCCAGGTCTGAGTGAGTCCTTCCCATATCACAAAACAGTATTTTAATACAGAGGCCTCCTTCTACAAATTACCACGTAGAGACACAGAACTGAGACTCTGCAGGCCTAAATTGAAGTGACAGTTATTGGCCCCTCTGGTCCAGAAGAAAAATCTGTTAAGCCATTTGCCATTGTGTCACATTTCTTGGTAGGGAATGTATACCCATGCATTTGATATGGTTACATTAAACCACACTCTCATGATCCCAGTCCATAACTTCCTCTGGCTGGAATTTATAACACAGAGTCACATCATGAGATACTCCTGTATACTAGCCACAAAGCACTCCCCTGTCTGTTGTTGACACACTATAAACTGTGACACAAATCCCAAAGAGTTGTCCTTTAAATTGTTTATGTCATTGCCTTTTTTTCAACTAGACAAAGACGTATATCTCAACCTGTGTTTTTATAACCAATGGAGTTGGACTGAAATAATAATTTTAAAAGAAAAAGCTCAGAAAAAAATCTCCTTTGAACATAAAAATTTTAGTTACCAGTACAAAGAGCAGAATGTGTTAAACGGTTAATTTGAACATGTGTACGTACAACATGTTTGCTGTCTTTTGATGAGGTTCCTCACAAGGAGCATCCCACATCTTGGCCTTGGCTACACTCCCAACACATCCAGAACTCATTATTCAACCAGAAAACCTCCACTGCAATTTGGCAAAAACACATCTTTTTATCACTAGACATTTACATTCCATTTCTCTACAAATCCAGTCATCTCTGATCTTTCCCTCAGCCCACAAGCCAAAGGAATGCATCCATTTACAGTCAACACAAATTAAGTTATTAAAGTTTATTTTAGAGGACAAATATGGTCTTTGAATCTGATGTAAATTATAAAATTTAAGTTGTATTTTTTAATATGTGTAATATTGAGCTGACATCTTTAGTCAATATGTAAACAGTATAGGATGCACAAAAACAGTAAATTGCTGCTGAAAAAGTTTACAAATAAATGAATAGAATGTTGCACATTAAAACTTTTACAGGACACACATGATTTAAAAAAATAATTCTGACACTGACACTGCTTAATTCTGTTTGTTTTCTAAAAGATGCATGTGTCTCAGATGAAAGTGGGAGCTGACCCTGACTGATATCTGAAACTATTAACATTTTCTCCTCGGTTTCCCATGCATATTATGTGTACATTGCAGCGCCATGCCCTCATCACCTCTGTATTCGTTTGCACACATTAATGCTTTCTGATGCACAGCCCACTGCTTGCTTAACAAGGAACACACGTTTGCACGCGCACACACACACACATCCACACAGCCAGCCACGCACTCTGCAATTAGACCACATCTGAGGAGCATTACCCATTCCTCCAGTGTTTACACAAGGTCAGTCTTGACGAGAGTAAGTGGGAGGCACAGATATTATTGTGACACTCACTGTAATGCCTTTCTATACACACTGGCCAGCCATGTGTTTTCCCTGGGGTGGAGTGTGGTTTTACTTGATGTTTAGTTTAATGAACGTCACTGCTAACTGACAGCTTGGACAAATTACAGATGGATGAAAAGTTGATTCAAATTTTTGCATTTGACAATATTTTCATCTTGAGTTGGTTTTTTAATGGTGTGAAATTTAATTTAAAAAAATATATAATTTGATTAGACCTGTTGTGTCATTATATGCATCCCTGTCCTCATTAACACTTACACCCACTCTTTACATATAGGGAATGCTTGGCATCAAAAGCGTGCTGTTCATTGGATAAAAGCTACATGTTATTACATTTACTCGTCTGTCTTAGTGTCTCATTATCTCACACAACTGGAGGATGATGCTTCTTCAAAGACAAGTTAAGTATCTGGGGGTGGAAATAATCTGCTCATTTTTTATACCCTTTTTCTTGGTTAAAATTCCTGACATGAGAGTTTACAAATAAAAAAAATACATTAATTAAACAGTGAAAATACAATACAAATGTCCTTGTATTTGCAAGGGTGGTATTTGATTTCTCTTTGTACACCCATCTGAATATTTGTGCGCACCAATTTCTCTACCCCCCACAAGGCAGCTGCTAAACTCCCAGCAGGACAGCTTGTGTAGAAATCTACTCAACAGGATCTTTAAATTACCTCCGGGCCAGTCATTCCAGAACTCCTCACATGTTTTTTGTCTATGTTCTGACTGGTCAGTCTCTTTTAGAGGCAAAAAGGAGGACATATTGAATCTTAGGCTGGTGGTCATAAGGCCAACAGGTGTGTGTCTACTTGTCGTCTCATTTACATGTAAGTGGTCCATTATCTCAGAAATCATGTGATCACCACATTTGTATGGTATTATGTGATTATGCAAATTAAAAGGCAGAAAGCCTCAGTGTGTAAGATGCATATTGTACTTGAAGATTAGGGAGCCATAATTGTTGTGTTGGGGCTTCCCACTCAAGCTTCAAATTGTGCTACTTTACAGCCCCCATTAGTTTGCCTTCCTCCGCCTTACTGTCTGCCCCCCCCACCCCTTTCTCTCTTTCTTTTTCTTTCTCCCTCCACCTATCCTCAACCTGGTTCAGAATCCCTAAACTGGGAGTAAATACTTGTGGTAAGATTAACATTTGTGAGACACTTTGATGTAACAAATGTGTTATAATGAGCAGGCGATGGGCAAAAAGAGAATAAGACACAGGGGATGAAACAGAGAGATGGATAAGGACACATGGAGATGGAAACTGGAAAGGTGACAGAGATGTGAGGGATCCACATTCGGAAGCTAAATGTGTAATCATATATAGTGTGTATGTGTTTATGTATGTGATTGTATGTGTGTGGGGGACCCCTGTTGGCTGCTACCCGTGCTCCAGGTTGTGTTTGCAGAGGCGTGTCATTGTTGCTGCGGGCTAGCGGAGGTCAACAAGGGGGTACAGGCCAGGCTGCTGCTCCTCATTGGCTCCCAGGCAGAGGCTCTGGCCTCACCCATTAAGCCAATCACTCACAGCCAGCTGACCCCTGACAGCCTATCAGCTTACTTGGCCTGGAGGCTGAGAGCAAATAGACAAAGGCAGAGGTGTCAGGGAGGGTTATATTATCGGAAGAGAGCTTGGAAAGAGATCCAGTGAGAGAGAGGGAGCAACAGAGATGGAGAGTGTGCAAGGCTGTTTAGCATGGTTTCAGCTGAGGAGCCAAAGGTGAGAACAAGTGGTGGGCGAGAGCGCTCTTAATCTGTGGCTGACGAGGGCACCAGGAGCCTCCATACAATAATTACATTAGAGTCAAGTAGATCCCTGTATCTGAAAGCAACACATTTATGCCCTGCAGGAGAATCCCTGGCTAATTGTAATCCACCAGGAAGGAGGAAGCTCAAGAAGTGCCTGCTTTTAAAGTGAAGAGGTTTAGGACAGTGCTTTTGTGAAAATCATTGTGTGTATTAAGTGGGAGTATGCGCGTCTTGTTCTGATACAAACACAAGAAGAAGCACCACTCAAGAAAATACAGTGTTGGAGTGACGTGTGAATAAAATCATGCTGCATGTGCACATCTGTACATCGATATGCATTTGTATTTACATGCTGTATAGCTCTGGGCTGCCGTGTGAGTTGGCAGCACTGCTCTAAGCAATGCTTGAGGGATAGGTGGTTGGTGGAATGGCGGGATGCAGAGATAGACTACAAGGAAAATAGTTGGATAGAATGAGAGGAGGGGGGGAGACTATATCTAGTGAGCAGAGCCAGGCGCAGCCAGAGGGGAGGAGAGGTTGATCTGTTTAGTGTCCGTCTCCTGCCAGCTTTCACTGGTCATTAAAAGTAGGCTGTTATCAGACAGTGCAGGGAGGACTACCCAACCAGCACAGCACAGTGCTGCGTCTTCAGGTAACAGCTCCTTATCTGTTCACTGATTGCCTTCACGCTCCCAATCCGTCTGACGTTGGCGTCTCAATCAGTCTTTAAATAATCTGCCTCCTCACAGCAGCACAGGAAGATCCGCCTCCACACCTCCATCGCTCTCTCTGTCTTTCCAGGTCTAGATCTTCTTTTTTGTGCATGAGTTGATGCAGAAAAACACTTTGTCTTGCACACTTATTAGAAATAAACAAATGTGTCTAAATGTTTTTGGGGTTCAATGTGTTCCTTCTGAGCACGTGTTGCACAGTTCAGTTGTACAAATTTGAGTGGATAGCTTTGCGTTAAAGTGATAAAGTGCTGACATCACACTTTCTGCCTTGTATTTTCAAGAGGTTGTCAACAAATGTTCCATTCCAAGCTAAATAAACTTTTTTCTCTAATATTTGTTTCATTTATTCTATAGAACAACATGCTTCACTGACAGTTAGCTCTCCATATTGATCTAAATAATATATTAAGAACATTTAAATAAATAAAAAGTCAGAAAAAGTGAATAGCAGTGAGCTATCTTTGGCTTGAAGTCATCATTCTTTATCTGCTTTAAGAAAATTGACTTTTACTTCTGAGATGTTGAAGCAAGTTTGCAAAACTCTAAGTTGAGTTGGCAAGTGCCGCTGCCAGCAGCATGGCTGACATGATACACCAAGCCTCCCACTCACCTCCTACCCCAGGTCCACAGCACAGGACCACCACCACTGTCAGCTCTGCAGATGTCATGTCTTTTACAGGGATTCAGACACAAGGTAAGAGGGAATTATTCAAAAACTAAAATAATGGAAAAAGTGAGATGATGAGGAAGGGAGGGACTGAGTGGATAAACAATGTGCAAGAATTAAAATTGAGTCCTTATTTTGATTCTAAAATATATTTCTAACAGAGCACGATGACTTGTTTGCTTGTTGTTTACATTGTGGTCTTGTAATGGTTTTAAAGTGTTTCAATTTTTGGATAATGTGAAAGTGCTGAAATCTTACTTTTTGTTTTTCTCCTAAACTTGTCGACTTGTATGCATTTTGCAAAGCAGGCATATATTGTGACTTCAAAGTGTGCTGATAAATCAGACCTCACCAAAGTACAGTAAGCAAAAGCTGTTAACATTATATGAATACGACTAGAGATATTGTATAGCACTTAAGTGTCCACCAATGAGCCTCAAACTGGATAATTAGGGAAGTAAAAAGAGAATGATAGTAGTTATAGCATTAGATTAATTCTTTGTTTTCTTCCTACAAGTGAAAAGCTTACACAGTTCTCTAGTTCAGCAAGACCCTTTAAGTATACATTCAACACTTTAACATTTATTCATGCTTCTTGGCTGATTGAAGTTCCTACACATTGGCTAAATTGAGAGGAAATCGTAAATTGTGATTAAGATAGTTTTCATTTGCTAAGTTCTTTAGTGTATTTTTCTAATTCAACAGTATACACACAAGACAGTTGTTGCATGGGTTTTTATGTAAAATTTAAAACCCTGAAAAATAATTTAAATAAATTAAACCTAGACTGGCAAGAAAAGTACACTGTTAAGGTGATGAGGAACAAAAACCATCTACATTTTTTTGTCTATTACTGCAAGTAGCATGCATAACTTTTTATATCCATGGAAGCCATCTTTACTACTAAACAATTTATCTAAGTTTTGGAGCAAAATCTATGTCAGTGTCTCAGTATTAATGTATAGTTTTTTTTTTAAAACAATACATGTCAGTTTTAAGTGTTGAACTGGTGACAAAACAAACTGGGTAATAAGCAATAGCATTTTGCTTTTACAACTAAAGTAGCTGGTCCTCTTTTTCCTAAATACTTACAAGGATATTTTAAAAGAAAAATGATGCAACACAGAGGCAAGCATGGATTTTTACGCTTTGATTTCTAGCCTTGAAGTAGTGATACACTATCTGAATTATAACATTTCATATTACATTGCTCAGTTACATTTGTATGTATAGTTTTCTAATATGACATATAAGTACATTTACATAGGTACAAAAAAACCCTCAGTTTTCCTCCTCATGTAAAGTTGGACAGTGACTGTGAAGAATTTGTTACAGCAGCTCCAGTAGATGGTGTCATAGTGACTGTGCTTATTGACTATACTTGTACCTCAGAGTGAGTCAGATAAATGAACGTTCCTCCTCCGTCACTACTTCACTGCTGATGTCATATGGGATTTTAGACTGTAGGTGACAATCGAGTAATAACTCCTCTATCTCTCCACCTCAATCTCTTTTTGCTCACTGGCTGGCCGCCTTCCACCTCTGCCTAGAAAGCATAGCTCCATTTCTGAGTTAGATGTCTCCCTCCTTTTCCGTCTTTGGTTTCTTTCCTTGCCCCTGCTTTCATCCATATGATGTGTGATATGTATCATTGGTTAAGACCACTCCAGACCAGCATGTTGACATTCCCCCGTGCCTCTTCATCTCTCCCCGCAGAGCTGAGTGCTGTTGAGTTGTGTTGATTAATGATATTGATCGCTCCTCATACTGCTTGACTTTCAGTGAACAAGGGAGGGAGTGAGAGACAGAAAGTGAAAACAGAAGCGAGTTAGAGAGAGAGAGAGAGAGAGAGGGAGAGAGAGAAATTGGAAGGAAAAAAATAGCTCAGTCAATCTCGATACAATATATATTTTTCTTCCACAAGCCCTGTTTCCATAGAAACCATACCATAGGGAGAAAGACGGAGACGGTATAGATGCATAGAGAAGTGGAGGAAAACACAACAGGTTTTGGCTTACAGGTGTCAAAGTCCATTCATTTATTTATTTATTTAAAAAATCTGCTGCCAAGTTGTATGTGCCTGCTGTGAACAGTAAGGAGAAGTCTGGAGGTGTCATCAGCATATGTGACAACACATCAATGAACTGAAAGCAGGCTGTCAATAACCAGTCTAGGATGGCCTCATTGACACCCAATAAGTTGTGTCAATAGTAATGAAAGAGTGTCGATGCTTTTTAGAGGATTTTGTTCATTTAGACTCATAGGTAGATGAGGTACTTGTATTTGGTACCCTTTGGAAAGAAATTTACTATATCTGGGTTTAGTTTTATCAATTACTTCCAGCTTTCTTACCTGTGCTAGTTTATTTTGATTCCCAGTTCATCCAACATGAGCTATTTTTGGAAGTTTTAAGCTTAAACTCTTATTTTGATTGTATTTATAAGAGTAACTGAGGCCTGCTCTGCCACAAGCATCACAAAACTTAAAAACAGTGATTGTGTTGTAGTTGAATCCATATTTAAATGAACATTTTGTCCATCATGAAGTCATGTACTATCAGTTGATCTACAGTAGGTACTATGCCCACTGGTGACATCACTCAAATAGGACAGACTGAGTCTCTAGAAAGAGAAAGTCGTCCTCTGACTGGAGCAATAATTAGATTGAGAGAGAAGCTGCTGCAGTTCAGTGTCAAACTTGCAGCTAATTATTTGGTATTTAACACAACTCTCACTCAAAAATGTCATACTGATGCATTAGAATGCTATATCACCTGTTAGTAAACCTGTAGAATTTTGCATGAAACTGTTTAGTTTATGATGTTTATGCCACTGCAGCAGCACGTACAGTAGCATAGTCACGTTGTTCGATTGAAACACATAACTGGCTTAGAGACAGAAAAACAATCACGATTACTACATAAGTCTGGAAAAGTCACTAAAGATAGGAGAAAAAATGTTTGTTGCCAGAAAAAAAAATCATGCAAATATTGTATCACCTGCATCGTGCTGGCTTTCTATTAACCTTATTAAAACCTAATGTGTGTTTATTGAGTTTTTTAGATCAAGTATTTTCAGTACAAGTATTTCTCTCAACTTTTTGAATGGAAATGTTTTTAATGTTTTTCTTATCTTTATTCAAACCAGCTATGTTCCCCCCCCACTCCCCCCCCTTGGGGTCTCTTAAAGGTTATTTCTCATTAAATGGTTGAGTATTTGATTGTAGCAAAATGGGAATTTCCCCAAGTGATGCTAACTAATGGAGCTTCCTCTCTCCCAGGCTTGATAGGACACATGGGGAGAGTCATACCACAACTGTGTTGGGGTTTGCAGGTTCCCATGAAAGCTTAAAATCCCAGGGAAAAAATATTAAAGCACTGTGATGACGAGTGTGTGTGAGTGTGTGCCTGTTTATTATAATGTGTCTGTGAAGCACAGGATGCAGAGTGTGTGAATCAGGGTTGGTCCCACCAAATCAACGAGTGTGCAGGAAGAGAGGAAGGATAATAAGTAGAAGAGGATATCAGAGTGAGCAGTGTTTTGTCATTTCTCTGTGTAAGTGTGTGTTTCTTAGTGTGTCTGTACATGTTTCACTGGTAAAGGAAGGAGGGGTGTGTGGGTGCATGCTTTTCTTCTTGCATCCACAGGCAGGTCCACATGCTCCCTTGTGCAAACAAAAACAAGCAGGTGTCCACGTTCATTCTAGTGAGTTAGGTGTTGTGGAGACGAGGCAGAACCTTCCGAAAATGTGTCACCAGGCAAGATGCCTTCATAGCTGAAACAGGAAGTGATGACCTCAACTCAATGTCATTAAACATAAACACTTTTAATTTAAACTTTTATGGTTCTTGACCTCATAAAGCTGTCTAACCACTCATTGCGATACCCGGTCTTCTACAAGTTTGTAGGGCATTAAACATTAATTTCTTTTAATCATGTGATTACATTTTTTGAGTGTGTATGGTCTGCTCATGTTGTCTTCTGTCTGGCCTTTTCTTGTTCTCCCAGATGTCCTAACACTGGTCTGTGTTGACAGTAAACACAGCTGCAGGTCACAGAGGCCCTGCTCTGGTCAGACACGGGGCTCTGAAGGCCAGTGGGGGAGAGAGCATACAGGGAGCATGAATGCAGGAGAAAGGACACCAAAATAGGAAGGCTTTTTATCTTGTATAGCACATTTCAAGAAAGAGGTAAAAGAAAAAAGGTAAAAATAGGCAATGGAAAGGGAGGCTTTAAAAAAAAAAATTCCAAACAGAAATAAGAAAAATGACAGAAATGGGATTAAAATCAGGGAACATTGAAATCCAATCATCAAGACTTACTATTTAAAACTTAAAAAACTCCAATCAAAACACTAAATTTAAGCAAATAACCTGCAGTCAACTTTGACCCTAAATCTCTATAATAACAGATATAAACTTTGCAGAAACCTTTTCTTTAATTGTGAATTGGATGTGTCCTAAGGATCAATAAAGTGTATTGCCATAAATCTATCTCAAGGATTTTAACGGATGACATTAGCATTGCTTACAGACACAGCACCATTAGGAGTCCATGACCTTTGTGTGCATAAATGATAGATTGTCTGCAAGAGACATGTTGTTTTGATAACCTACCTATCTACATACACACTCTTCATTGACGATTCATCCAGTAGTATCTGCTGACACATGAACAGACATAAGTCACCCACACACATTTCACCACCCACTGTTACTCGTATATATCAGCAAACTTTTGCATGCCCGCACACACCAGTGCCAAAAAAACACCCTCTGTTTGACATGTTCTTTTCCGGCCCCTAAGGACAGATCAGGCACAGCTGTGACTTGGGAGGTCACAAAGCTTGGAGAGGTCAGACTGAGCAGACTCTGAGAGAGCCCAGCGTAGGGTCACAGGTCACTCCCAGCAGCCCTAGCGGTGTGAAAGGTCATGGGTCAGAGTCTCACCATGATGCGTCGGCTGGATAGGGTTTCAAAAGGCGGCCGGGGCCAGTGAAGAGTACAGATTTATAGATACTGAGTCTAGCTCCAGTCCTTAGCCCAAGGTAATTACACAGAATATGAGCATGCCCGTTGAGGCTTGGCCACCATATTTCATTTCCACCCTGAGCCCCTGTAGACTGGAAAAAATACATGAGATAGCCTGAAAGAAAGGAAAGGAGAGACCAGATAAAGGAAGATCCATTGATGCAAGTTAAGAAAAGGTTAAAAAAAGATATATTGAGAAAAGAAGAGAAAATGAGAGGAAAAAATGTGTGAATAGGCAAGTTTTTCACTTTCACACAAAGTGTGTATAAAGTCAGAGTTAGAGAAGGAATGAGCGGGTGACTGAGTAAAGACAAAGGGTCATATTTGTTACTAAACAAAACTCCATTCTTAGCAACAAGACCTTTGACGTCAAATTCCAGTAAGACAGGGAGAAGGTCACTGGGATCATCCCCGGGGAAAGCCGGGAGCCGGAATGACATGGAGCATGGACAGCAGGGAGTGACAGCCTCGCGAGACGAGCATAGGAACAGATGGAGCAAAGGGTTGGAGGGGGGGGGGGTGAAAGAAAAGAAGAGCCCAGAAATTAGATTAGTTTAAAAAGTGAAGTTGTAATGCTGCAAGCTTGATATCCTTCTCAGAGCAGTTTCCCGTGAGAAAGAATCGGGCCACCGCAGGCTCATCCAGACAGTTCAAACATATTTACCCCTTGTTGGAAGGTACAAATTAAATCACGCTCTTCCACAAAGAGGGGATGTTTTCCCCTTCTGGTCTGATGTCATGGTAGTGGGGCGGCATAAAGTGGGGGTTGGCCCACTTTGGCTCACATGCATTTATCTTCGTGGTCATTTATCTTCCAATAACCGTCCATCGTTCCAACCACTTCTTTTCAAAATTCTTCTGATACATTTTCTAAACATTCTATCAAAGTCCCTTTCTTCCTGGTTACCCACAGATGTATACATACATGGATGATGAAATTAAAGAACAAAGCACCTTCCTGTACTTAGCACTAACTCCTTTGTCCTTTTGCTTTGTCTCATCTTTCTTTTCCCCTGCACACCCTTGTTTGGTATTTAAAAAGAGTACATATCTGGAAAAGTTGCAAGTGCTCATCCTTTTGTTCCAGTTAAAAAATGCAATAGCAGGTTTTGTTTGGAGATCATTGCAGTAATTGCTTCATAATTGCATCGATGCTAGCCTTGGCTGCAGCTCATTCTCTGAGTGCATCCAGGCCTTGTCACAGACATGGTGATGCACAGCAGAATGTGACCTTAGACCAGGAAGCGGGTGGGTCCCTGTTGCTTAGCCTTTGTCCAACCTGCCACCACCATATCATTTCTGTACTGGAGGAAAAATAAGATGCAGTAAAAACAATTGTGTCTTTTCTACAATTCCAGTTTTTTCTTCCTCTCTTGCACATTCTCATTCTCATGTCTCACTTGCTCTGTTATTATCTAGTGTTGCTGAATAATAAATGCTCCCAGATAATTTTCTGTTGGACGTAGAGACATAGAGGCCTCCGCATCTTCATCCTAGAAAGCAGCATCTGCTTTCAACAGTGCAGATTTATTCATAAAGGTAGGAAAAACTTGAGATCTTAACCAATGATTTTTAATAAAGTTAAGGATATTGATCTCATTGTATGTGTACTAATATATACACAAGATGTTCCCATTTAAACCAGCCCTATATCATTTTCCTAAGGGTTTATTGGTCCTGACTTAGCTCTTTCTTTGAGAAAAAATAAGCTCAACCACTACTGTAACACTACAGCAGAAAAAAAAGTCTTGAGTCATAAAAGTACACAATAACTCTCTCAATTATTTACGACTGAACTCATTCAGAAAGGAAGCATATGTAATCTACTCATCCATGCTGAGAAGATGCTGAGAGTGAGTGGAGGAGCAGAGAAGGAGGAATGGGGAGTGTTCAGGGACGAGCAGGCGGCCAGCTGAGAACAAATCCTGTTTCTGTTACTAACTCCCCAAAGAGAGGTGGGAACCAGTAAACAAACCAAGTGAGAAAGTGTTTCCTCCTTTAATGACAAAAGGAAAGAGGCTAAAAGAAAGGCGGGGAAGGTGGAAAACACGGCTAGAAACCAGCGCAGTGTGTCAGCTGTCAGCCATTCAGTGCGTGTGTGCCCTCTGCCCCGTTTGTGTGCAGGCCAGCAATCTACACAAAGACACAGAGGAGGCATTCACACAGATGGGTAAACAAAGCCATTGTTTACTATTTTGTGTCGTATTATGTTGGGAGAGATCAGATGTTATTGATTTTTCCTCAGTCAGGGCCAAGAACAGCAGAGGAAAGTCGTAAATTTTCCCCACTGGATGCAATATCCCTCACAAGCTCATTCACAAAGTCACTTGCAGAGTCTTGGTCCTCTGTACCCCACCACCAATGAGCCTGTCACGCCCTTGTCAGTTCCTATCATGGTGTCTTTACCTGAAAAATGCAAACTAGGACTTTGCGGTCCCCAGTCCCTGCCCATTATTGTGGGCTCAGGTCTATTATGGTCTGAGCCTGGGGCGGGTCTCCACACGCACAAAAATACGCATACAGACACAACACTCCTGGGGTCATAGCCTTTCAACCTCAGGGGCTCGACTTCTGCCACTGCAGCCTGACAAATCACCCCATGACACACACACAAAAAAAGCGCCAGGGCCCCAGCGTGAGTGGAGCCCGGTCCCAAACATCTCTCCTTCAATCTCGGCTCGGTTACAAGCAACGGCAGTGAGCTGCTACTCCCACTGGATTTAAACAAAGGGGAGGAAAGAAGATGAGGGGAAGGAAAGAAGGAAAAAAAGAGAGAGGGAGGCCAAAAGTGAGAGATGGGAAGAGGGATGGAGATGGGTGGAAGAAAGAGACATTTGGGTTCTTTCATTTGGTGGACTATGATAAATGGCCTGGCCTTTAGTCAGTCTGTGCTCCCCCAGAGCTTACTCTGGGCCTCCCCTGACAAGAGGGTCTTTGAGTGAGAATGGACCCCACAAATATTGTTCTTTGTCCTAGACCTAGCTAAGCCAAGACCCCATTGCTCTGACTTTAATCAAGTAAAACCAGCAAAGCAAAGGTCTGCTTTTATGTCTGAGAGTCAATCACTTTGTGTGTCTGTGCATGTGTGTTCTATGTAAGTTGTGTGAGAGGAGGTAGAAGAGGAATTGGGAGGGGGGGGTGGCCTGGAAGGAATGAAGGAAAAGTCAGTGCACTACACAACTCTGGCACGTCTCCCCATTACTCCTTTAAAGACATTCAGAGCTTTGCCTTGGGGGTACGTGGGTAGATTTGGAGGAAGGCAGAATTTAGATAACACCCTAAAGACACATTACAAACTGACTCAGCGATCAAAACATCTTGTGAAGTTAACCTCTGAAAGGGGGAGGTCTTAGTGACAAAAACATCTTGAGAAAAAAAAATTTTTTTAATCTTAAATGGAAAATAAACATGTGCACTTCTATTTGACATAGCTAAAGCCTTATAGCTGAAAAGTGATCTCATTACAGTTCATTTGGTTACATAGTGGCCATGTTATGGATATGCTTGTTATCTTATGTACAGTATACTGTATTATTGAAGACTGAAAACCCCATGTTACACAGATGGGCGGTTGTGTTGTATTAATTATTTATCATATATAACAATTTATTTTAGTGTTAAATCCTTGTTTGTTTAAGGTACTATACAAATAAAGGTGCTTTGCTGTAATAAAAATAAGAAATGTAAATTAGTACAGTTTCTTTTTTAATGACAGTAGCTCAAAGCTCTTGAATGGACACCTCGCCTCGCATCACATCGCTGTGTGTAGCCATGGGTGTGTAACCATCAATAATAGTGTGTTGTAAAGATTGTGTAAGAAGGAGTATGTGAGACCAATTTTGTGTCTTTTTGGATTGTAAAGCATCGTGGGTGGAGAGTGGAGGTTATGGAGCTTTTTGGCTTTTGTCAGTCCTTAACATTCATTTCTAAACCCTCCTTTGCCTTATATACTTCCCCTTCCTTCAATGTCACAGCTGCCTAGTGTTTTCCTTTAGCCTAAAGCAATTCTTAAAAGATCAAGGTTTAAACTCAGATCACCTTCTTTTTAGTTTAATCAAAGCCGCGTATAGTTTATCAGCATGGTATGTATGTGATTGGGTGCACATATTCCTTTCTGCCCATGAATAGATTAAGTGTTTAGAACCATATTCACACGTGAGATGAGGGCAAACCTCTGTGCCACCGAGTGCCATGGCGCCATAATCTCCGCCCTTGCCCACTGGCCCAGATTATATCCAGGCTTTGATCCACCCCCTAATCTGAGTTTACAGGCTCTGGGCTGAGGGTGGGTGCTCTATACTCTGCCTGCCAGCTAGATTCTGCTTGCTTCTTTCCTTCCTCCCTTGTCTGTCTGCCTCCTTGCTGCCCCCCCACTGAGGAGCTGGCAATTGAAATCAGCTTTAGAGTTGCTTAATACAGAAGCGGGCAGAATTAGGCCCTTTAATGCCTGTCATGGTCGAAGATTATATCAATAGCTCTTTTTGTCGCTGCTACATTGGTGTCAATGGTAAACCAGCAAGGCTGCCAGAGCAAGACAAAAGGTACATTTTTAGATTCACTTGTAGTTTATTTTGTCTCTGAATGCATCCAGAACTTGAACGCACGTGCATAACTATGCATCCACAGGGGTGCACGCACAAAACATATAAAAGTAATTCAGATTTTTAAAAAAGCAGTGCATGTGTTGCTTGTTAGGGTTAAACTGTATCTTTGCTGAAATATCAAATGATGTACATTTTTTGATTGTGAAATATGCTTCAGTGGCAAGCTCTTTTGAAGTGGAGTGTGGTTCATTGGTTCAGGGTCAAATAAATACATCCTCTTATTTGAAACCAAAAGCAAGAGTCTTGGCTTTGCTTTAATGCTACAGTGAGTTTGATTTACTGCCCATCTGCGACTCCACAAACACTCTTTGACAAGGTCCAGACAGAATGAATAAGGGAGCAGGAGACTTACTGCTGTTAACCAATTTACCTGTTTATATAAACAAGGCCATGGCTGATTAGAGCAGGGTCATCCTAAAGTAATAGTTAACAGCAGAGCACATTAAAAATAATTAGCTTTAATACAATAAAGTTAAAGGAATGTCAGAACCACAAGACTAAGCTTGGTTGGTCCAATAATTCTTAATGTGCTGCTTTGTGTTAACTGCTAATTCCTGAGGTTAACCAAGCGCAGAAAATATCTACACTAGCAAAAAATGAGAGTACAACAGTGGCATTCTCAGATGTCCCCATGGCATCTGAGGGAGCTAATTGAGGAGAAATTGGTAGACTTTTATGTGGTGGAAAAACAGGATTTGGTGGCACATCTTGACTAAGTTGAACAGATTTATGATATGTATGATCATCTTACAGGGTTCCAGTCCTGACAAGACTGATGTCTTTGTATTTTATTGATAAACCCAGTCTGTTTATTGTATAAAATGTAAATTTAAAATACATCACAAGTAGCGAAATGTCTTCTGATGAGAACATACTTTCGTTCAGACTTTGTCAATGCACCTAAGATTGTAAGTCTTGTCAGATAACCTTGCATCAGAGGATAATTAAACACATATTTTACATTACAAATCTGTTAAACATTAGTGAAAATGTGCCACAAAACTAAAATGTCCACATTTTATACATTTTTCACTGTTCATCTCAACAGGATACACTTTCTCTCGACATAAAATTGTGATTTTTCGTCTTTATATCAAATGTTTAAAAATTAACCACAACTGAGAGAAGGAAACAAAAGACTTGAACAACGGCATGTGAGAACAAGTCATGTCTGACACAAAAATAGATCTGCCGTGCTGTACAAACCATTGTGAGTCCACTACTCGGGGAAAAGAACACAGCACCACAGTGTACTTTGTGTATCTTTACTATCACTTGTCACACTCATAATGTCAGGACTGAGCATTCCCTTTTCTTCAGCCCCCTGCTCTACTGAATGCAACCACATCCCACACATGTTCACTTCAATGTGAAACACAGACAGGTGCAGGAGCATGCTGACTGATCAACACATACTGTATAAACAAACACAGCCTCACAGAATGTGACATGTCATCTACACTACCTTTAAGCCACAGGGCAGTCATGAGTTATTGGTCTTGCTTATTGGCAGAGGTTGACCAATTAACGCCCCAGCAGCGCTAGGTCTGGATCACTGGCTCTCTGCGTGGTGGTAGAGTGTGAAATGTGTCATAAATCCAGGGCATGGCCCACAGCACATAAGGGTGGCACAAAGAGTTGGCAGAGAGCTCTTTTCACTTGGGTGAATGGCAAAGTAGGGTTCACAGGGTCTAATTAAATACTACAACCCAGTCATTATATGCCTTCTAGTGGAGGCTTTATGCTGAAATTTTGAGCACTGCTGTTTGTTTTAATTGTATAACAGCATTAATGTGATTTTCTGTAAGTTGTATATTTGGTAGGTTTGGCTTTGATTCTTGTGGCTACTTCATCATTTTGTGTGAGTGATGAGCCTTAGATCCTTCAGCGTGTTCTCAGACAAGTGTCCTCACTATCACTTAGATAGCTGTGGAAGGTTAAAGGGCCACTGGTCCCTCTTGTTTTCTGATAAGAGATCCATTAGTTAAGGATTATCAACAGGTGGGTGCAGAATGGAGAGGTCAGAGGGTTAAAGTGGAGGAAAAGGTCATCTGAGGGAAACAGTTGGCAGGTTTCTTTTAAAATAATCTTCAGGCCCATTGAGGTTTTATATGAAGAACTAGAATTTATATTATCAACTTCAATTAATGTTGTGAATTATGGTTTAATTTTGGTCTGTAATAACTGAATTCCTGAAATTGAACGAGGTACCGTACTGTTGTCAACACTCTGTTCCACTAGTTGTTGTGGAAATCTGATGACTGAAAATTCAGCTGTTCACCCTTGACCTACATCATAATTGTTCTTTAACCTACAGATCTGTTTAAAAACAGATAGCTCATGGTTTAATAAGCTGGGCATATTTGGCAGTAAAAATAGGGGTCCTAGGATCTCCTCACTAACACCTTTAAGCATCTCATTATTGACACTTTGTAATATGACTCTAAATGTGAATTTGACAGTGTGACCAAAAGGACTGTGTGGGGTGTGAAGGTTGTCTATAAAGCCAATGACACCTCATTTCGAACTTGAAGGTCTTGCAGAAGAGTTTGACCTGAAGTCCCCACCTCTTCCTCCTTCTTTTGACTTGAATAAGAATTGTGTCAAAATTACTTATGGAAAGGATGCAAATGAATGCTGGGGGCTGTTATGCTCAAACCCTGCCAAGGTCATGCATCCAGCTGTCAAATCGTGTTTAGGACTAATCGTTTATGTGCTTGTACCACTCAGCGCTTGTTGCCTCCTTATTTCTCCGTGTTCGTCACATACTTCGCCCACTCCCTTTCATTCACTGTCTCACCCTTGTTTTTACTCCACTATTTTTTTACTATCCAGTGTCCAATGCATCCTTCATTTGTTTTATCATTCAAGTCCTTACGTATAGTTTTTTCAGCAAAGCCTGTGACCTTTACATAGTTTCATTACCTTTTTTCCCTGTAATGGTTAATGACTTGGAGAGCTAGAACTAAGTGAGATGTCACCTTGAAATCATCAAAATGTTAACACTGCAAAAGAAAGAATGGTGAAACCCATTTTTTGCTATTTAAACGCAGTTACATGTAGCTTTGAAAGCAATGACTTAAGATTGGACATAAAATACTATTTTTTGCAAGTATACAATTACCATGGCCATGGCCACTGCCTTCTCACTGGTCTTGGCCCACCATGTAAAAAAGTGGCAGGTTGCGGAGTTCAAGTCCTCCGAAATGTGAATCGAAACAGCTGCCCCTAATCACTAGCACAAGCTGGGCTTAAGGGCCTCTCAGTTTCACCCCTCATCTGCCTGGAATTTTGAATTTCCTGAGCGGAGATCAAATGGCAGCCCGAGTCAGTGGGACCTTTGATAGGGACACCCATCTCGCAAGGACCTTCTGCATCGGGATTTACGCTTGACAACACACTTGGTGTCACCTCCTCTCCCGACGGATGCTCCGCAACCCCAGGAAACATTGGACCCCTTTGACGGCACAGCAGAAGCCCCCCCTTCTCTCAACCCCCCTGGCGTGCCCAGCAGTTATTTATTAAATTTGTTGTGCCCACCATGGTATGGTTTCAGTAGTCCACTTAGTTTTGGATTGCACCCTGGATTTTTCAATTATGTGGTTCATTTCACCTGCTTGTGTTCCTTTACCCCCCTGGATCAAGTGCACAAGAGATCACATTTAATTATTTCAAAACAAGAGGTCTTAAGCGGCCCCCACAGATCCATAACATCACACTTTTCCTATCTTTTCCTATCTATTGCTACTTTGAAAAAGCTGTACTTTGCTTGTTAAGAAAAGAAACAGAAATTCCTACCTCTCCCTCCGAACATCTCATTACTCGTGTCAATAAGAAAATTTGTCTCCCTAACAGGAGGGTAAATAAAAAGGGCAGAATGTGGGATTTCCAGTACTCCTTGCTTGTTGAGTCTCATATGGAGCGTATTAGTGTCCTCCTTGATTGACAGCTGCTTCTGTGTATAGCCAGAAGGAGAGGCATAGAGATATTGGAGATTATTATTTTCAAAGTAATACATATGGGCTGTTCACAGCAGGCATGAAGATGCTATCTGGAGTAGATGTTAGGGGGTTAGCTGCTCCTGGACAATGTCTTTATCTGTCCGTTTTTCACAATTTAGATACATGATAGAAAATTAGGTAGAAACTATTAATCAAACAATAAAATGATTTTGTCTTGTTTTTGGTTGTTGCTTTTGTTTTTGGGTTCAAAATCCATTTGTTGATCTTAAAACAAAACAAGCAACAACTAGGACAATGTGGGCTTTATAGGGTAAATTCAAGCAACTTTATTGACCAAGGCAGTATCTCTAAAGCCATGTTTCCATGGGAGGTACGGTACGGTTCGGTGGAGGGTCCTCGTAGTCCAGTACGGGTCCGCTATTTCAGTTGAGCGTTTCCATCAGCTGTCGGACCCTCACTCGGCAGGCAGGGTTAAAGAGCATATTTTAAGTTCTTTTTTTTTATTATTATGATAAAACTCTGTCCAAAAATACTATTTGAAATGTTTATTGAGGGTATTTTGTTTTACAATACATTTTTAAAACCATTTTTCTAGTCCAAAGTGCCCCTTTTTGCAAAGCTTCTAAAAACGCTTTTTTTTTCATATGTGGACCTGTGACGTCAGCTAAGGGAGCTCCTAGCTAGGTGGCGCTGCTTACAGTGTTGTCTGATGTAGATAAATAAAGTATTTGTAGGATAATTTAACACTCTGTACGATCAATAATCCCATCATTTGAGCCCTTTGTTGTGTGGAGTTTGTGTAACAGATGCTTGTTTTAATCATTGTGTTAGATTTTTTAAAGCTAAACTACTTTAACGTCTCAGACTGGCACCGCTCTAGTCTGCCAGCTGCCTGCTCGCTGTCGGCGATGAGTTGTTAGTTTTAGGTTAGAGCGCTCTTTAATCGAGTCGGTGTGAATTCATTTTAATAAAAAATGCTAAATTATTATGTTTGTGAATGCCAATCGCCAGTCTGTCAGGACACTGAGTCAACAACGGGACGGCTTCCTTACCGGTACGGTGACTTCTGTTTGGAGACGAAAAACTCCGGTGGTCCTGGTCTAGTCCAGGACTGGATGTGATGGAGTCCCACATACCGACGAAAAACATTCAGTGTGACTCTAAACAGGCGCCGTTACTTCGATCCATTCACCGGAACCGCTGTTAGCACGCAGCAGCTAACAGGAGCTAACGGGGAGACTTGAGTCTCGTTTCCATGCCAGGTTTGGTACGGTTCGTGGTGGGTTCGTGTCCGGTACCGATCAGCGATTTCATGAGAGCATTTCCTTCAGGTGTCTGACCCTCACCTGGCTGGCGGGGTACAGTAAATCCATGCCGCGATGCTCTCCAGACAGAAGGGCTTCCCGTTCCCAGCGGCTCCCAAGAGGGGATTCCCAGCGGGGTTTCCAGCCTGACCCGACACTGTTTCGGTCAGCCTCGAACTGTTTAGCTGCATCCTGTGAAACTTTTTATAAACTCTTTCATTTCTTAACAATCCACCTGAACGCAGCTCAATGTTTGGAGCTCTGATGATCAAACCTGGTGCTAAACGCTGGTATTTTATCCAGACCCGAGTGAGGAGGTGGGTCACGGTCTACAGCTGGACCGACAGGGTACAGCCTTACAGGACTGATTGTTTTTATCTTTTTTTTTTTTTAATCTTAATAAAATAACTTCTCACTATAGTAATAAAGTAATAAAATAACGGCACTCTAGGGGTTTGTTTTGCTCGTCACAAGCAGTGATAAGTGGATCAGTTTTCTATATAGAGAACGAACGGTCTCCCTGAACTGTCGTCACTTCCGGTTTGGTGAAAAAATTGACAATTCTCACAAAAACGAATCCAAGAGCCTAAATAAGCTGAATTTGTGTAAATTTTTATTCAGAAAAAGTTTCTATTATATTTCTCTAAACATTTGTTTAAGGGAGTGTCTAACTTAAAATATGCTCTTTAAACGTAAATGTGTATCTTCACGTCATACCAGCTCTGTCCTTATATGGGGATTTTAATTTCTCCAGCTTGGCCCGACATTGTTCTGCTGTCTGCTCAAATCCTTCTGCTGTATTTTGTGAAACTTTTTTAAAAACTCTTTCATTTTTTTACCGATCCATGTAGCTCATCCTGAACGCAGCTGATCACTGAATGTTTGGAGCTCTGAAGGTGATCAAACCTGGTGTAACTTGCTGGCATTTTATCACTTCCGTGTACAACAACGGTCGGACCTCTACCGACAGACCCAAGGCGCGGAACCGGGTTCCGCGCAAGTAAATCCAACTGCGGTGAATCCGCAGTTGGATTTACTTGCGGTCCGACCCGGCTGGTCGAGCCGAGGCATCGGGTTCAGCCTCGGTGATTCACTCGCAGTCCGCGGCTCGACCTGCTGGGTCAGACGAACCGCAAGGGATTCACGGACCCAGACCTGAGGAGGTGGACACCCGCGATCCACGACGATGAATGAATCCCTCGTGGTCAGCGGCTAGACCGGGCAGGGTCCAGCCGCTGACCGTGAGGGATCACTCACTGATCCAGACCTTAGGAACCGGGTCCAGCGTTACAGGGCGGATTGTTTTTACTTCTCACTTTAGTAATAATAAAATAATGCACTCCAGGGTTTGTTTTGCTTGTCACAAGCAGTGATCAGTGGTCTTTGTTGTTTAACGCCACAGCTCCGCCCTAACCGTACCCGCTCTATGGACCCCCAGCTCAAGAGGACCATTCATGGACCAGTACGGATCGGTTGTATGGACCGGTTTTACAAAGGAAACAGACAAAATAGTGATCCGACCCGAACCAAACCGTACCAACCCCTGCCATGGAGACATGACTTAAGTCGCTAAAGGTGAGGCTAAGAGCAGAAGTTCCCCACAGGATGTGAGCGTGACTGCTGTGAAGACGAGGGATTGGGAATGCAATGAGAGAAAATAAAATGTATAGGACAAGAACCTGTAGCCATTAACTGAAAAAGAATTTGCACAACTTTTATTTTAGATGTGGATTTGTGTAATTATGGTTGAGCTATCAGAACGTTAAAGCTTGGGTTATTCAACCCTTTCAAGCATCCAAATTGTAATTTGACATTTAGCGAACTAAAGAATTGTACATTTTTTGGCTCACTTTTCAGCAAGTTTTATTTATTGTTTGCTGTTGTGTTTTTTCATAAATGTGGTTCGCAGAGGACACAAGAAGTGCATTTTTCTTTATTTCTACAGTTGATGTATTTTAGATAGTAGATAACAAATGGCTCCCTTTGTAACAACTTTTGCAATGTTTTTTTTTTCTTCACTTTTTCTCATTGCCCTGACCATTTGGTTCATGGGAGCCAAATTGTGCTTTGTCCCAGATGAAAATTACCACCCACAATGTCTTGAGTATGTTTGTGATTTAAGAACTTGTTTTTAAGAGTCTCCCATCAGTAAAATAATTTATTGCCAATGAACATTGGAGCCTCTACAATGAATCAGATGGCTTTTTGTGTTTTTGTAAAGACCAAAAGAGTTGTGGGGTTGAGCGAGAAAATGTGTTGTGTTTCGATGTGTGTGTGTGTAAGTGTCTGTGTGTTGTGTGTGTGTGTGTGCGTGCGCGCGCAGTGGTCAATTAAATTACCTCATGGTTGGAACCACAGGGGAGATGTGAAAACTGGGACCCCACTGGACAATCAGAATATATTTCCTGCAGCATACTTGTTTTGTCTTCTCAGTGTGTGGCAAAAGAAATACCACACAGAAAACTGGGGAGTCATGCTGTTCTGCTAGCAGAGTTTTAAAAAGAGAAGAAAAAAATACTTTTCTCAAATCTGCCAATTTCATAAATCAAAGAGGTAAATAGGCATGACTTTGAGGGTAAACCTTTGGAGGGTGGGAGGGTTGAACGGTGACCAGTTTCTGACCCTGGAGTGTGGGACCCCACCTGACCTCCAGATTTGGGTTCAAACAGTCAATTACAGGTCACTGGCAGGGATTGTGGGTAAGGGGTGGGAGGCAGGGTGCCAGAGGGTTTAGAGATGGTAAAGCTCACACATGCATGAAGGCTGCAGGGGACGCAGCCACTGATCACTAATTAATACCAAGAACAAATGTCCTACAGGTTGCCCATTGGCAAGCACTCCTACCTTACTTCATTCTACATTTATGTCCTCACATTGCTCAAAGAGTTTGCATTTACCATTTTACTTACTTGCCTGTACTCCTTCTGTATGCTTATTTTTTCTCTGTCTGTCCCTCCTTCTCACCCTCTTTTATCTCTGTTATCATTCTATCTTTCATGCCATCCATCTGTCTCTCCTGTCTTAGCTACCAGGCTGGCTATCTATCCTTCTAATGAGCTCCATGGACGCCTCTAAAGAGTTGTCAAACACTCCTCACACTGCCATCACTTTTACTGGGCTCAAGCTATAAGGCATAAACAGCAGCACCCCCATGGCAACCTGCTGGAGGAGTGAGCACAAGAGTAAGTGTTGCTTTAACTGACTTAGCAGTAGAATACATCTTACCAGATTACAGGTGGGATAACAAGTGAGTCACAGGTGCTACAGAAGGTCTTCTTGCAATTCATAGAGCTTGCTGTTTCTGTAAAGCAACTACTTGTATTTAAAAAATTTGAGGGAGTTTAATCCTGTCATTCATCATCTTTTATTTTTTCTTTTCATTATGTTTCAATGAAGCTCAATTTAATTATACTCAATTTGAACTTAAGATGCAGTAATATGTTGACACATAAATGATCTTGTATCTTTTTCCACTCTATTAGTTATTTTGTCTAAAAACAGAAGTCTGAGTCTGAATACAGAACGCTGACAGATGGTAAGAATCTTGAATCATCAGAATTCAAACATGACCGACGTATTAACTCAAAGCAGTGGGTGAGAAACTACAGAGCTTTTCTGTGCCTTTTCACCTTCTCCTAATTTCTCCATCCTCATTCCTCTTGAGACCAACATGAGAACATCATTCAGAACATCTGCACAATCCAAGCACCCAGTTCATCAGAAACACCTTCAATGGCCCCAAGCCTGACCCGCTCTCTCCTGAGGTCAACATAACACGCTGCAGGGCTAAAACACTGGATGAGAAATGGACTGGAGACAGTGGATTGTGTGTGTGTGGTTTCCTGCTCAGCTGCATTTACAATACACGTTTCACTGTGTATAATGTATATGACTAGCATGTCAGAGGGGGCCTGTGGAGGTTACACAAACACAGAAGAGTGTTATTTAAACTTCCCGGAAATTATAGCGGTTTCTGTCAGATTTTCCCACTCCAGCCTGATCTGCCTTGGTCTTGCTCTAGTCTTAACCTATTTCCAGCCCACACAGAGCCAGCGCTGCACAGAGAAGCGGAACTGTGCTAATACGGCTGTCAGTGACAACCCCAGTGGCTAAACTCTGTCAGTCTACACCTCTGAGTCCACCTCCACAGATGGTCCAGCAGTACTTAAAAATTCACCCCCAGGGTTTTACTGCTCTGTTGTATGGAGGACTGTCACAGCACAGGGAGCATGTGGTTTAGATATGGGAACAGCATCCTCCAAGAGCTCTCATGGCTTGGCACAATGAGATGTCTCCACCCCCAATGAAAGACAAGACATGTGGACATGCCCTCTTTTATGGCAGGACACAGCCTACCGGCTGAGGAGGATGAAGATGCTGATACATAGCACAAGTGAACGCTGTCATTTTTAAGCCTCCTTTTAAAGTCAGAGCTTTGATTTGCTCCGATTTTCTGGCTCTGTGTCACATTTAATGCTAATGTGAAACCAGTTTCCTTGTCAGGCAACCAGCCAGTGAGAGAATTGTAATTTACTGTCCTGCAACTGAAGAAAAAAATAAAATACAACTGCCATTTTTCTCTAAATCTAAGGGGAGAGGCAAATCAGAAATCCTCCCTATAAAAAAATATATTGAGAGTGGGTGTAATAAATACCTTAGGCATGACACACTTCTGAGGAAACTGAACATATCCAGTGTCTTTTTTTGCTTTGTTTAACACTGATGACATAAACTTAACAACAGTTGAAAGATACTAGTCCCTGAGGTCAAAGCATATAATCACACATGTCATGTATATGTGTTAGCGTTTGTCATGTTGTATACTTGTGAAATAAGTGATGAACTTGCTGATGGCATCTGGACAGATGCCAGTGTGAGTCATAAACATGCAGAGGATTGAATTTAGGGGTGAGGGGGCGAGAAGAAAGGAAGTATGGGTGCACTATAGAGTGTGTCTGTCCTTGCAGGTCTTCTGCTCAAATTCCACTGATATAAATTTAATCAGGCATAATCTGCTTATCAACCTCTTGGGGCACTGATCAGTCTGAAGTGCTTAGCATTATTCAGGGACACAGAAGATGCTGTCACTGGAAAGCATAAGGTGGAATTTAGATGCATTCATTTTATTTTGCTACTTAATTGCATTCAATAAAACATTTTGTTATAACTTCTTAGCCCCCCTTTTGCATTCATAATGACATTTCCTTTATATTGACATTACAGCGTCACACAGTTGCTGCAGATTTGGCAGCTGCACATCCATCATGTGACTCTCCCGTTCCACCACACCCAAAAGGTTCTGGATTGGATTGAGATCTGGTGACTATGGATGCTGTTGGAGTCCAGTAAACTCAATTGTCATTTTGTGTGTTCAGACATGGTATTCTGCAGACATTCACACAACTGCTGCTCACTGGATACTTTCTTTTTCTCAAATCATTCTTTTTTTTTTTTTTTGTCCCCGTGTCCTGTCCGGCTGTATAGCAAACAGAATTGATGTCTGAGTGCCAGGAACAAATCATTCTTTATCAACCTTAGAAATAGTTGTAGGTGAAAATCCCAGTAGATCAGCGGTTTCTTAAATATTCAGTCCATCTGGACATTCAAAGTCACTTAAATCTAATTTTTTGTCCATTCTGATGCTCAGTTTGAATTACAGCTGTCTTTACTGCATCTAGTAACCTAAATGTGTTGAGTTGTTGCAATATGATTGGCTGATTAATTATTTGTTTTAACATGCAGTTGATTAAGTAATAACTGATAAAGTCACCTGTGTGGATTTATTATTATTAACATTAAAAAATGCCCAAATCAAACAAAAAAAAAATATAGAAGCAAACATGCCTTGATTTGTTAGAAAATACAGAATACAAAAGAGACAAGACTGGAAGTGTGCAGGCTAATAGAATAAGTGACTTTATCTGTAATGGGGTTAAGAGACATAACCCCAGTAATGAGCGATGAAGGCAAATTTGTTCATAACAAAGAATGTGATTCAAACAATGCATGTGAGAGAGCATTGTCTTTGCTGTAACAAAAAGGACGCCTGTTCTGTTTCTATCTCATTCACTCTAATGCATCTGAAACTGTACGATGAGGTCATTTTGATGCTTGATAAGTTCACGGGCCATGTCAGAGCACTTGTCACCTGTGCCCCCTTCTGATCACAGATCATCAGATTAATACTGATGCTTCACAGAGGCTATTCTCAATCTTATTTGATTTGTGAGCTCGGTGGGGGTCGCTGCTGAGGTGAAAGTCTTCTGACCTCCTCAGTGTTTGATTCATTTACACACAATAAAACTGGATTGTCTTGGTTCCTTCCACCTTTTTTCTACATTCATGTTTGTTTTTTTGCAACCCTGCAACCCACTTATTTTTTGTTGTTGCATTGATGTTTCTGTGTGTCCTCTGCCAATGTATTTCCCACTCCCACTGACCTTTCATTCACCTCACACATGTCTCCTCTCTGTGGACAGGTCTTTGCATGGAGGTGTTCCTCATGTTCAAAGTGATCGATACAAAGGGCAGAGACCTTGCACACAAAGTCCCCTGCTGACTAAACGGGAGGGATTAATGTGGTAGTGACACTTTAAGTATGTTTGTGGCTTTCTTCACACATTCCTTTCTTGTCTAAATGGGCATGAGTTCATCTGTGAGCATGCACTAAAGAGAACATCTCATTTGAAAACTTATAAATAAAATGTAAGCTTTAGGATGTAGGCTCATTTGGCTCTTTGGGAGCCAATAATGGGAAAAGAGATTAACAAAGTTAGTCATCACAGGTGGATGGCTGGCGGTTGAAAGATTTCTGCTATGTGCAGTATTGTTAGAAACCTGTAAACACTCTCCAAAAAAGATGCCTATTGTCTGATTACTGACTGCCTGTGGTGAAGTATGGCTCATGGGGGCAATGTGTTGGTTAAAGGGTTAACAGGTGCTGAGGTGATCAATCAATCCAGGGTTAAAGGTTATGTGTATGTGTTGGTCTCCTGTTCTGTTTAGGTATGACCACAGATTCATAAGCTGCAACAGAAGCCAAATACACAACCACATAAGAATATGTTCAGACACACAAAAAATATATTTCATAAAATATTTTTAATGATCTAAGATTTCTAAAATAAGTACACAGTAAATACATCTTTAATCTGGCCCGGGAACGCCTTTGGGTCCTGCCAGATGAGCTGGTGGAGGTGGCTGGGGAGAGGACGATCTGGGACTCCCTAGTTGACCCGCGACCCAGACCCGGATAGGCAGAAGAAGACGAGACGAGATGAGTGTACAAGGGACGCATATGCAATTTCTCATTCACTTCTTCTGAAACACGGGGAAGTCTAATTGTCAGAAGTTCAGATCAGCACACACAAACCTTCCAAACAAAATATGATCAGTTTTCAATCTAGAAATGAACAGAAACACAATATGACTCATTTCTGACAGATGTTTTCTAATTCACATTTATTAGAAAAGAATGTTAGGAATTCAATTAAGCCAATTCGAATTCTGGGAGCAAGCTGTTTGTCTTTTTAGATGCAGCCTGAACTGATTTTCAAATGCATCAAAGGAGAAGATGAATCAGTACATTATCTAGCGAAATGTCCATCAACCATCCACGTTTGTAAAGTAAAGTGGTGCTTGTTTCATTTATGTTGGAAGGTGCTAAATTGTTTTGTTTTTTTTTTTTACTTTAAAAAAATGTGTAAAAAATGAAAGTAAATTAATTATTCTCTATTCCTTTTTCTGATTTTTTCTCCCCTTGGGGCCAATTGAAGTATGATGAATAGATGCCCTCTGTCTGCTCCTTCTGGTTGTCACTGAATGGGGTCCAGCCCTTTCTACTGAGCTTATCATAGGTCAAATTGCAGCAAGGACATACACACTAACTTATGCAGACACATGCTGGATATTTCTAAGCATAACTTCTCAGCGCTGTAGCACAAACCTTGGCACAGGAGGTCCAGTTTGTCATCATATGAATTTACAGATAAAACACTGAAACACTTGTGCTCTTGACCATTCTTTCCATATCTCTCAACTCAAACACACACACACACACACACACACACACATACACACACACACACACACACACACACATGTATTTCCCCTTTTGCTTGCCCTCTGTAACCCAACATACACACTCCCAACTCCCACCTCTCTTGTCACCTCCCATCTCCCAGACCAAGGTCAGCTGTCCAGGCCTGCAGCCCTTGATGTAGAGGCTTTGACCCAACATGGCCACCTCTGTCTCTCCAGAGAGATTAGCAACAAGGCGGGGACAGAGAAGCTGCGCTCCATGTGGCTCCATGTTATCCCAGCCACTCTCCATGTCTCCAGTCTCACTCCTCATTCTGTCTCAGACAACTCCTCACATCTATAGGCCAGGGACCAGGAAGAGCTGCAAATTGAAAACGTCTGGCAGGCAGATCTATGAAGACTCACGGGGGATGTTTGCAAGAGAACAGGAAGTGTAAGTGTCCACATTGTGTCACTAAAGCAACAAACATACAGGAATTTAGAGGAAGTTAAGTGGTTTTTAGCTTACTTGTGGGTTCTGATCTGTCATTGCAGCATATTTTTTCACATTTTTAAAAACATTTTACAAGATTATTAAAAGTACAAGAATTCATCTTTCAACACGTCCAGTACATCGTTTAGTAGCGTTACTGAGTAAGGTGTTCCATTGTTTCTCACGAGGATCTTAACTGCTCCCACATTGTGTTTGTTTTCTTGTTGACCTTCTCATTCCTTTTCAGATCCCCCCCCCCCCCTATGTGTTCTGTTGGATGGGACTGAGGCGTGGCTGCTGTGGAAGTCAAAAGGTTAAACAAAGTGCTGCGCCTGTCAGGCTGAGTGAAACCAACTGGTGCAGAGCTATCAGAATATAATGAAGGCTAATAGGTACATAATGGCTAACAGTGGGGCTGCACTCGTTGGCAGATGCATCATGGGGGACGGAGAGCAGACAGTGCAACTGAACATTCCCACTGCAGCCCTTGCTGCTTAAGACTTATCAGTGAAGCCACACATAAGGAATTTTTGCCCTCTTTTGTTCTGTGATTACACATAGTACAGTATGAATAAATAATATATGACTGTCCATCAGCTCAAATGAAACCAAACAGTAAGAACAAACGTGGGAACCAGAAAAGCATCAAGAGAGGGAAAACATTGACTGTCTTTCATTGCAATTTTAAAACCACAGCAGAGAAATAGCTTTTTATTAAGCTTCGATTCAGCAACATGTTGACTGCACATTCTTTATGAATACATCACATTAAAATGCCCTCTCCATCTGTGGCACTTTGACCTCCTCGGTGAAGAGTTAACATGCTCTAAATTGATGCAATTGAGCAGAAAGGGTCACAGGATCACATGTTAACGAATGTACACGGGCCTGGTTCTCAGAGCTCTGCGAAGTCTCTAGCCAACACTTCCCATCTGACAGCACTTGGTTGCCCTGAACTCCTCTCCAAAGGCTCCCTCTGTAAATAAAGCCTGCTTTTGTTGAGGCCCGTTGCATCAGAACCATCATCTCCAGAGGGCGAGTGGGATATGGAGGAGCAATGTAGTGGTGGGTGGAGAAAGCAAGAAGGAGAGAGGGAGAAGGAAAGTGTTTAGGTGGGGGTGAAGGGCAAGGGAACTGACAGAGATCTGGGTAATTGCAGCACAATGGAGATTGTGTTTGATCTCTGAGGTGTCCAGACCTATTTAGAGGGGGTGAATGTGCCAGGGAGAGGAATGTTGTAGCTCTGAAAGGCTGAGTTTATCAGGAGTTCAGCAAGTGAGAAGAAGAAGGGAGGAGGTGGGGGGGTTAGAGCGATAGAGACAGAAGAGAAATGGACTTAGAGGTTAACCAGGCAGCTTTTTCATTATTGGCTAATTATGTCTTTAAAGCCTCTTAGAACCTCTCTGTACATACTGTTCACACATGTGTGCATTCTGTCACGTGTCTCTCTCTGTATTTGAGCTGAAGTGAGAAAGGCCAGTCTGGTCTGTGGTGCAGTGCAGCAGCCTCCTGATAGCAGGGCTAAACTGCTGGAGAGCAGAGAGTGCCCGCTCAGAGCAGAAGGCTCTTTGAACTCTGTCTGTACTCTCTGCTGCAGAGCTTGAACTGGGTTAATCGCTATTAATATTTAACACGCTGCCAAAGTTCCAGCCCAGAAACTGTATCAAAGCCAAGAGCTCCATCCAGCAGAGGGTTTTTTTTCTGCTCTCCTCTGTAGCAAGCTGGCTGGTATAAACACACTAAAGCTGCCGACATGAAACTTGATAAGGTTATTTAATTCTTTCTGAATAAAGGTGGGGATTATTTCCAAGAGCAATCTATTTCCCATTAATCTTGTTGTTTTACGTTAGATTTCTGTCTGTAGGGATCAGAATCAGGATGCAGCTCTTGACAGTTTGCAGTTGTTAATATTTATGACCTCAAAAAAAAAAAAAACTTTTAGGATTTTAGCCACAGGCTTTTGACAACACAATGCAGCGTTACATACTAAATAACATTATTGACAAAGACACAAAAGCACTGATAAATGGGTTTACTTTGTAATCATGAGTATTGGGAGGATGAGGTCGGTTATGAAACAGCCACAGGTCACCATGGGGCTGCTTTTCTGTAGCCACCGCTCATCTCTCTGTCTGTTTGTACTGTCAGCTCAACATTCTGGATTATTTCATCAGAGTTCAGGCTTCTATTGCCTCTGCCACTGCAGTCTTTTTCAGTCTCTTCCCTCCTCTTTACATCTATCTCTGTATCCCTCTCTGTCTGTCTCTCTTTCCATCTCTCTCCCCTCTTCCTCTCTGCTTCCAGCACCAGGACCTCAAACAGCATGGTTAAATACCCAGGCCAATGTGTCGCTCTTCAAAGAGACTCAGGTAGTAGATGTGCTGGCAATAGGCCAGGATCAAAATGAAGAGTTATTGTAGAGCACTGTGGCTGCCTTCACTTGGACCTCACTTGAACCATATTAAGGGGCCCCAGCTGGGCGAAAACCTCCCCGCAAGGCAGCTGAAATATGGGCCCTAGGTCCCTTTTCACCCCTTTTGAAAAACCCACTAATTCTATGTAGGGACCCATTTTTATTTCACTTCATAAATCAGGACAGCAGAATCAGGAAGCCCATTTGGCATTGAAGAGCTTATGTTAGCTTTAGCCTGTGTCGTAAAGTTCCTCCTCTTGGTGTATCTGTTTGCTTTGTTCTACCACAGTAAAAACAACAGAAAACACTGGCTTTTTCAAATGGTCAGAATTAGCTGTGATTGCTTAAGCTTTGGAAAGTGAGTGGCTGTTTGTTGCTATAAGTCCTGCTTGATAAAATATTAAACCTTAGCTGAAGGGGGAGCTTTGTAGAAGACAGAAAGCTGGAAGCAATTTGTGTAGCTACCAAATTAAAGTTATTCAGCACCAAGGGTAATTTAATTACCATTCTTTAAATGTTTGAATGACTTTGACCTTTGGAGTACTCTGGGGTCAGGCAGGTGTATTTACTTAAGCTAATTCTGAATCAGTAACATGAAACAAGTTTCCAAATCAAACAGGCCCCCTCCCAGAATATCTGGTTACCGAGTACTGAGTCTTTGTGTTTGTAAATTAAATTAATTTCTGTCCACGATGTCATTGGGTCTGTTGTTTCAAAACCTTGAAATCTCTTTCAGACCCAATTTATCCCTCAAGAGGAAGAGGGTAATGATGAAGAAGAGGAATGAGAAAGACATGAGCAACAAAAGAAAAAGAGCTGACAGCGTTTCCCAGGATGCACCTCTCCCAGCAATGCTCATGAATGGAAACAGGTGTGTTTGATTGTGTGGTGGGTCTTGAAGAATTGGGACTATGTGGCATGTCTACAGCCTAGGTGATTTGGGTCAATGGAGCACATCTGGTACTAGTCACAACAGAGTGAACACGTCCACGGCCATCAGACACCCCACCAGGCAAGTCGGGAGAGAAAGAGAAGCAAGGGCAAAGAAACATCTGGGTTTCCTTTCTCTCTCACATACACACATGTGCAAACCCACACACGCCTTTGGGGATTCTGTGCTTTTTTTGGGGTTGCTTGGATTACTCCAGGTGCATATGGACTCAGAGAGAAAAGAACAGGAATGGGCGCATATGTGCGCCTGTGGGTGGTGGTGGGGAGCATATTTGACTGACAGCTCTGAAGCAGAAGGTTCCCCATGCTGGGTGTCCAACCCTCCCATCTTTCTTTTATTTCTTCCAAAGGCTCATCCTTTACTTTCTGTATTTTAACATCTTAAAAACATTCATCTTAAATGTTAGAACCTCCTGAGTTTAGCAGAAGTCAAAGACTTATTCCTACCAACATGACCTTTCTGCAGATTACCACACTCACCCATAACTACATTTTGCCAGAAAAAGACTAAACTAAAGTGGGGTTGATGCACTGAAGTAATGATGGGGTGTGACAGTGTGTTTTGAACTATATGTTCCTTAGATTTGTTTTAAGCTCTGATAACTTTCTGAGTTTTGTTCTTTTCTGTCTTTCTAACCCATTTACTTTACTTCACTCACTTACTCAAGGCTACAACAATGAACTGGATTGGCTCTTCACACAAAGGAAGGCGGGCCATCATCTGGACAGGCATGACAAAGAGCGAGCAAAATTGATTTTCAGTGTATAGGACTGTGAGCTATATGTTTGTGTATATATGTGTGTGTGTGTGTGTGTGTGTGTGTGTGTGTGTGTGTGTGTGTGTGTGTGTGTGTGTGTGTGTGTGTGTGTGTGTGTGTGTGTGTGTGTGTGTGTGTGTGTGTGTGTGTGTGTGTTTTCACAGGCTTTTATTTTTAAGTTTGAGCAGAATGTTGAATATGAGAAGTGATGACATATAGAACAGAGCCTCTAACAGCCTTTTCTGAAATAAACAGGTTTCTTTTCTTGAAACAAACAATTTGAAGAAAGAAGTTATTGATGTATAAAGGTTTCTATTGTGTTCATGATTGCCTTTGTGTTTCTTATGTGGAACAAAACATCACCATTTGGCTCTTTATAGGGAAACAAGAAGATCAGATCATTAAAAACCTGATACATAAAATGTATCCACTTGATGAAGATCAAATTTAAACTATTTTCAAATCTAATGCTGTACTAATGTACAGCCAAAGCTCTACACATGTATACTTTTACAGTATTTGATCTGGATGAAATTTTCTATGACCACCTGGTTTCTTCTGGCTGAAAAGATCATCATATAAAATATTGTGCTTAAATTTTAAAGCATTTTTTTATTGAAACTGCTGGATGTAGAATCATAACATTGATCAGAATATAAAGTCAAAATGAAAAAGATGATTATATACATAAAATGACACCAACATTTGCTAGAAATTTCAAATGGTTGAAACTCAGCAATCTGTAGAAGGAAATCAAATAGAAGGATTAATGACAAGACAGCTTCCAACCTTCTATTGGTCCCAGTAATGGCTATAGATTTACAATTCAAGCCACAGAAACTATATCAGAAGTCTCTAGTGTTTTGCATTTCTCACTTGCTATAAGCACAATTTACATGAACACAAACAAAAATGTCATAGGATAAAATTGAAAACCTTCATTGCCTATTTCATAGTTTGTGCAACCATGACACAGGCTATTTTAGGAAAACATGTTTTAAGGTTATATATTTTTTTTCAATTTATACCTTTTATTTTGTTTTAGTTGTGTTTTTAGAACAAGTTTTTCAAATTGTGATGGACTTTGTAGGGTTATACTTTATGTAGGGGACCACATTTTGTTCATTCAGAGCTACAGACTGTAGCCCAGAAAAACTAGCCACAGAGTCCAACTAGATAATATTTTATTCAAGTCAGTCTGATTGGTGTCTTCAAACAGAGGAAAACTCACTTTTCAATGCACTGGAATTACTGTCATTTTTTGCATGTTTCAACTTTTGGGGCTGAAATTAATTCTTTATTCAGAATGTTTTGATTATTTTATATTATACGCTCACAGTTTAACTTCACATTCACTTGGGTCTTTTTTCTTTTACATCATTTGACCCTGCCAGGTGAATCTGTGAACAAATGTCAAAAATGTCAAACTCCAAAAATTATGATTACATCGTTTAAAAGTTTAAATATTTATGTTTGAATTCTTCTTTTCTGTATAAAGATTAAATGATTTCCTCAGAATGATAGGAAACAGTTTACAGATAACCAATAGAGAAAATAAAATAAAGAGAGAAAAGTTTGAGTATTTGATTTCAAAAGCTTGTTCATAGTTTGGGTAGCCAGTCAAAGAGAAAACACACGTTCCAGCAGACCCTGTGTAACCTTTCTAATGAATAACAAAGTTTCTGGATGTCAGCTCTGACCAGTCAATCATCAGGTATATTTTGAATTGAGATTTGTAAAGGCATTACCCATTTAAAATGAAATATACGAAGAAAAACAAAGTTAAAAATGAAAGAAACAAGCATTTGAAAATGTTTCTGGAAAGGCCAGAAAAGCTTTGCTTTTTATTTTGGTGGCACCTGACATTGTAAAAGGAAGTTTTGTTTTTTTTTTGTTACACATGAAAAAGTGTTCCTTACTGTTTTCCAAGATGTGATCTGAAAGGACAACTAATCTAACAATTTTTATCAAGCTAAGTATCTTTCACTGGTATGTTGGGGTCATGTAACACAAGTATTTTTGCAGACATTAATTCTTCCTTAATAAAGTACAAAAGACACCCTCATAAAGCTGTATCTGGTAAATCACACAAAAAATAGACATCTTTGCTGCAGTTAGGGATGTGCCGATCAGGTGCATGTGTATTGCTCCAGGCATCAGCACTGCAGCAATCCGACACACCTCCTCTCTCTGGACAGAGGTTCAGGGCTTCCGGACCGCGGAGCTGGTTGTTGCCGCCGTTTGAGGGCCTTTGACAGTTCTGTGTCTAGAGTCTGCAAGCTTCTTGAGTGTGAGCATTCCTCCGCCACTTCCCACAGTTGGATGCACAAGATGCATGATCCACGCCACAAGGGCACCGGTCCGCAGAGGCGTGTTCGGGTGGAGGGGTGCGATACTCACACATGAAATCTGGTGCACTTGCAGACTGGCAGAACAATTATGTGCAACCCTGACTACAGATGTGCTAAAAATAACGAGAATATATATTCGAGTAGGGATCAGGAGGTAACGTCCGATTCAGATTGAGTCTGAAACCATGTGACCGGGCCCAATTTCCAATCACATAATCGACTTGGGACATCCCTAGCAGCATCACTGTGTGCCTACTCACAAACAACCTGGTTTTGCAGAGCGGCCAAGCTTCAAAAAGAATAGTTTGTAACGCAGAGCTATTACCGGTAGTTCAAAAGTACTAAAACATGCAGTTTTGGACTGACTCTAGCTCCTGGTTTCAAAGAGGACTTTTTAAAGAAAACTTCACTCACTATAAAGATAGTTTTAACTGAAGATCAACTATTTTCTACTGAATGTGTTTTAAGACACGATCCAGTGATGCTAACTAGTGTGGTCACTTTTAAAAATTGTTTCTCTTTAGCTTTTTTTAATTATTCTACTGAGAAGTTGTCTCCATTTCTACTATGTGTGTTGTTTAGTGTTTTAACCTTTACAGAAACCTTTCATTTAGTTGTCTATAAGGCGATGTGTCCTATAGTTTTCTAACGAGCTCAGGCCTGACTTAATATTGATCACTCTTCTCCTGAACAGTCGATATGTATACCCACTTAGTAAACACTTCATACACACCTTCATATCTCCGCATGGATTTGCCAACTGTCCTTTTACTGTAATTACTAGAAAGTTTACAGGACTCCTGACATGTTCATTGACTCCCGTCTGTGTGTAATGTGAATTTTGGCCATAGAAACTCACTGTGAACTTTTGAACTGCCTCCATTAAAGCAGCAATATGACTTTGCTGTAATTCTGTTCAATGTTACCTTTAAGCCTTCAGTAAGTGGGATTTGGAAAAATAATGCCCTTATGCAGGCTGTTTACACAAGATCCCTGCCATAGCAGCCACACTCCTGCCGCCTCAGTCCCCCCCACTCCTGCTTCAAATCACATTTAATAGGGCCAGTTTGATCCCACGCCAGCATAAGCATACACTTGCTGTGACCTTGGTTGAATTTAATGGGGGTTAAAGAAGTTTTCTCATTGGCAGTGCACACATTAATGGTTTGATGGTGGATTTGGTAAATTGGACAAGATAGAGGTGGAGTCAGAGTGTCTGATTAATTGGCTCTGCACCCACCACCTCCACTTCTTCTAAAGCTCTTCTGTAACTTCTAGAGTCTTATATTCCACCTTGGAGAACTTCAGGAGATCATGTTTAGGCCCAGATTTTTTATTTTTGTTTTTTTATGTGTAGATTTGTACGTTTGAGTGTGAGTATAAATATGACAAGCTAAATAATGTGCAAAAAAGTGTGTGGGGCAACAGGAGAATGATCAGTAGTAGGTTGAAGAGTCAAATAACAAAAATGATGTTTAAAAGATAGAAGAAGAAGAGATTTGTGGTCACTGGACCTGGGATTGAACCCTGATCTCCTAATCAGTGGACAACCACTTATCCCCTGAGCCACAGTTGCCCCCAAAATAGTCAAAATATACTTTATAATGGAAGGTGTAAGTGTATGAAAACATTGTTTACAGCAGATAAGCATTTAATTCACAGTATGTTTAGTCTGAGTGTGAAATGATTTGATATTTCTAATTATATTTCCTGCATGCAGAGTTATAATGCGTATTCATGTGTATTTCTGTGTACTGTCTGAATTCTTTTGTTCTACATTTTACTGGATTTTACTGGATTAGCATCACTCATAGTCTATTAAAAAATTTTCCAGATATGGCAATGCCAGCGTCTATAATGCCATTCCTCCTAAGTATCTTCAGAAGCTCCAGACTGTAATGTATGTTATAATAGCACAGAATGTAGCATCGTAGTGTGAGCCAAACAAGTCTAGTAATCCACTGTAATTGGTTGGATTTTTTTGCAGTGAGTCAACGTCTCTGTCTGCCTTCCTCTGCGCCATTGATAATCCAATATACAGTTCTTTAATCTTTACCCTGTGTGTTGAGCAAATTAATTAAATATTGACAAGGAATCCAGCAAAACCACAGAAAAACAGAATGTCACAGCTAAACTGATTAAATCCGTGACAGAGGTACGAGGGAGACAGAGAGAGATGTAGAATCTATCTCATGCTCTATGAATGATTAAAGGCCATTGATGATCTTTGGATTCTGCAACCAGCAAAACATTGAGCAGATTAAAATTTGCTTTAGCCTAGACTGTCCTTCATCCAGCATAGGTCTGTAGATTCTCTATAAACTACAAGAAAGTGGCACCACTGTTTTTATAAGTATTTTCCTCCAAACGACAATCCCATTTCCCCTTCCGTAAAGCAAACACACCATCTGTCAGCAGGCATCTGGTAATGAGACACAAAGTAAACTCATTGGGTCAAACACACACACACACACACACACACACACACACACACACACATGAGCCTAAGATGCCTTTGGAGATGATTCTAAAGAAGCTGGTGTTGTTTCCTCCAGATTGACCCCTGTCCTTTTTCTCCACAAGTGTAATTGGCCAATCTGGTAACCACACTGTATTTTGGGAAGAAGCCAAAAGGGTTGTGTGTGAGGTGCTTTATGCATGAATAGAAACTTTTTGTGTTCAAAGCCGTTTCTGTCTGTGTACTTGTCTATGTGTGTGCATGAATCAACAGACCATTGATGGAGTTGATTTTATTAGGGATGAAATTAGGGTCATGTTGCAATTTGCTTGGTCTTAATCTTCTGATCTGTCTGTTGGAGTTTTCTACTGCAGAGAGACAGCAGGCTCAGAAACATGATCCAGACCACCAACTACTCACATAGTATCTCAGAGACAAATCAATGTCCAGACCAAAAGAGATTCTCCTAAGACAACAAAAAAAGCGTATTTCTTCTCACATACAGTTAGCATGTTTTGTAATATTAATAAACTAATACTGAGCCAAACACACAAGTATGCATCCTTCTTTTTTGTGGGAGAAAGTACACTTTTTTGTTGCTGTTATCATAAGGAACGAAACAAATGAATAGCTGAGAGAGTATGGAGGTGTCAGGAAAAGCCCTGTGGCTGAGAAAGGTAGGGGAGCTGTGAGCTGTGAGTGGTGGGGAGGGTGGAGGCAGATCCTCTGTACCATCATCATGTGGCTGAAACAAATCCCTCCTCTCCTCTCCTCCTCACTCCTGCTGTGTGTGAGGAGAGAGTTTGGCCTGGGGCACATGTTCAGATATGGGTGCTAGTGATTGGTTTGCTGCCAACAATGGCAAAGGTCAAGTTGCTCTGTGCTTTTTGTTGTTTTTCTCAGAGTCACTGTTGGATTTTGCTCTCCTGCAAAGCCATGTTTCATTATTGCAGTTAGATGTGGAAAACAGAGCTGAGTTGCATTATTTGCACGATTATTTCTTTTCCAAAGCTTCCTTTTTATTTAGTTTCCTAATCTGATGTAATAAAGTAAATGATTCCCCATCTTTAGTGTAAAGTTGTTTGAAATGCATCTGAATACCTACAGTATACTCAGAGTCATAATTTTACGAAGCCCTCCAGCAGGTGCGTTCAGATAAAGGCGTTATCAGTTTGCTGCCAGAAAGAACAAAACATGGCTCTGCTGATTAAAAATTAGGGGAACTAATTAGTCTTAAGGGGAGTCCCAAGTGAAACAATGAGCTGTGAGAAGATATTATTAGATGTATGTGATCAATTATTAACTTGATTTAAAAAAGAGACAAATGAAAATAATCCCAAAGATGGTTTCTTCAAAAAGAAAATACTAGATGTTCACCCCATGTATCAGACACACTGAAAATAAAAATAATAAATGGATAAAATAATGATCAAATTGACCTAATTCTGATTTTGAAGTTGTGATTTTGAAAATGCATTGATGCTATAGCAAGTAATCTAGCCAGTTTTAATTCAGATTGCCTGTATTTTTGGCAGTATGGTGTTTTGTTGATTTTTTAATATAATCTCATTATGTGAGGGCGCTGGCATAGCTCTATTTCTGATCATGCTTTCACATGTTCAGCCTTCATTATAGATTTTTATCACATCACTACAGGGTCACATGTAATGTAGTTCCCTCACCGTAGTACAATGAGCTCTCTAATCTGAGTGTTTGCTGTGATGCACAGAAATGTAAAGTGAGCTTTCCGTCATATAATTAAGCTACACATATTTTATATTTTCAGAAAACACACATAGATTTGAGTTAGTCTTACTTAGTATGCATATTTACCGGTAATTCAAATTTTCATTGTCAGTCAAAGCCAATATTCAGCTTTGTTGTTAATATTTTTAAAAATAATTTTGTCCCAAGTCTGTAGGGAGATGGCATCCTGACATCTTTTTTTTTAAAGTAAATTGTAAATATTGACTTTTTGTCTAAAAGGCTTCTTTAATTTTCAGGAAAATAAGAATTGCACTAACTGGAAAGACTGGAAGACAGACAGGATTTTGCTTAGCTTTTGCATACATTTCTACTGCAGAAATAAACCTCATACTAAATAAAAATACATGCTGCATGGTGGAGCAGTTGGTAGCACCTTAGAAGGTCAGACATTTGACTGGCTGGGGCCTTTCAGCATGTGTTGCTTTTCTCCTGGTATACTGGATTCCTCACACATAATAAAAACACAAATTCTATGTTAATTGGTGATACTTAAACACACACACATCAAAACAAATAGATATAGGAGATGGATGGAATAATGAATGGACGGATGAATGAAGGGATGGATGACATCAAATTTTCCTGACTGTTGGTATTTTCTTTTTAGTCATTTTCCATGAGCTTTTCCATGATTTGGTGTGTTCATATTCTTGCACCTATTAGGAACTGTAAGGGCTATTTCTTTTAGTAAAAGTTTTTATTCACATCATGTCATTTCAGATTCACTGTGAGAGTCTGGAAAGTTGAATATTTAAACACTGGTTTAAATGCTGCAGACTGACATAAGAATCGTTGTCATGAAATAAATGAAATGTTGCTTTGGCTTTGTTCATCTGGTTCACTTTTTCTAACTTTGTGCAAGTTGGTTCACAGTCTCTGGGACCATTTGCTTTCCTTTTTGTCAGTTTACTAGTGTGTTTGCCCTCAGACATGTTGTTTTAACCCCTGAGGTGTGTGTGTTTCCTCCACTGCCCTCTTGACGGGTGAACCGAGCTCTCCTCACACTGATGTGTCACCAGCACACACACACAAACTATAGAGTTTATAGGACCCGTTTTTCTATCATGTTTTCAACAACAAATATGGTGTAGTGTGGTACATGAGTTTTAGATGTTATTTTATAGAATTTTTCTTATAAAATGACTGTTATTTCTGCCCTCAGTCACATCTCCTTGAAGAAATGTCATAGCTCTTCAGCTCACCTTCATTAACATATTTTGTCTGCTCAGCTGAAATGAAGTTTTCCTAAAATCCCCTCTTTCCCTCTGCCATTCCTCCATCCCGTTATACTTTTTCCCCTTCTCCTTTTTCCCATTCCATTATTTTCTTCTCCATCCTCCCTATATTCCATATTGGGTTTTTTGGGGGGTCTCATAGCCCATTCGTACTTCATAGAGCCTGGAAATGCGCTTGAGCGGTGAATAATTCTGAACATGATAAATCCCACCTTAAATCCAGCCATGAGACTCCAACAGGGTTCCACATGTAATTCTAAGCCCTATTATAGACCACTAATGCCGGTAGAGGATGGCGAATCACGGCAGAGCCTGCAGCCATGTAAGAATTAGAAATAAATATGCATCGGTACCAGATAAATATAGCAAGTGGCAAATCTGCCATGAGACTGTGTGTGCGTGAGAGACGCCACAATTTGCAGCCAATGAGTAGAATTTGCAACAGCTCTCTGGGTAATTGATGGATTAAATTCAGTGGCTAAGGGGTTGGAGTTAATGTGCACCATAATTTAGTAAAAAAGAAAGCTCAATAGAAAAAAATTTTGTCCACGTTTTAAATAAATCTGTTCCACTGTCATGTCTCATGCACCTCATTTCAGAGTTTGGATTACGCTGCTCAAGAGTGGCAATGAGGTCTCTATCAGTGGTATTTATCTACTGTATCTTCTCATTGACTCTGGAATTGCTAAATTAGGACTGTAAGCTATTCTGGGTAGAGCTCTTGCGCTGGCTAAAAAAATTTTTTGAGCAAAACACCCCTTTGAAGTCATGAGTATAAGTGTAATATTATTTTACTGAGCCTCGTCCAGACAAATTCTCCACGCATGTTTTCTTGGGCTTCTTTAGCTTCTTAGAGCGGGCGTCCAGGAGCAGATCTCCTCCTACTGCATGGTAAATAGGCAGAATTATTGAAATTCACCACATTTCCTGCACAAAGTATTCTAATAATTCAGGTAGCCAACCAATCATAATACTGGGTTTAATTCAGATTCATTCAGTCTTCTACCATGATTTGCATGGCTTACTTTCCATTGTCTTCTTAGTGAACACATATGATGATGGCGACTTTAAAATCTTCTACCACATATTTTGCATTTAAAGAGACCTATTATGAGATTCTAAGACATATGATGTTCTTGTAGAGCAAAGAAAGACTGAATTATATTCTTTACCAATGAAAACATTGACAAATTTCTTAAATGTGGTTAAGTAAAATTGTGTCTAGGATCTTCACTTGATTCCCATACAGGCGTTTGACCCTCCAACTTGAGTTTTTACCACCGATCTCATGGGAAAAGAGTTTGCCATGATGGTAAAACATGTTTCTCCAAAGTCCCAGTCTACACCACTGCATAATTTGCCATAGTTACACTATTGGGTCAGTCAAAGCATTCTAGGGCAAACAGCGTTTACACTGTCACCTCAAAAGCATGTGTGAGGCTTGGTTGGAGCTCGCTTGGGACTAGTGGCCAGGACTTTTAGCTGAACGAATTCCCATTGGGCCCTACAGGCTGACTCTAAAACAAAACAGTGTCAAGGGGAAAGTAAGAGCTTGCCTTTATGTTGAGATGATGATAGCAGGTGCTCGAGAACATCCAGCAGCTTTCACACTCAGTTTCTTTTATCCACAAGGCTGTTTACAATATCAACAGTTTTGGATCTGAAAATATGTTTCAACACATGAACGTGCAAAATAAATCTGAAAAATGAAGTTTTTTACTGCTGCTGTGTCATGCAACTTTTGCACAGACAAAGACCTGAGCTGATTAAACAATGTCTACATCAACTCACTGTATAGTTGTCAGGTTTTAGGGCAGTTCTGAAGAACTATTCACAAAATTAATGAAATACAAACAAAGATGGCAAAAGTACTTGCATTCTTTACTTACTGGGTAAAGTAAAGAACCCCACTGAACTAATTAACATAGTTAAAAGTTAAAAAGTACATGTTCTGAAAGTACAAAGTATTAAATAAAAAATATTTTTTTTACCTTCATTGACAGAATTTCTTTTAAAAGAACATCTAAAACAAAAAAAAATAACGAAGTTCTAGTAACACAAAATAGTTTTTGCTCTTTTGCTCACAACCTGCACAGTGTTGGAAGAGAGAAGATTTTAAAATTATTCAGTCTAGTTTTGATGCAACCCATATTTCAGACAGGATCTCAACAGAGGTCCTGCATCAGCAGCGTCAGACTTTTTCAGAGTTTTGGTACTCTCAGCACTGAACTTGCAATTAACAGAAATTAGTTTGAGTACAAAACCAAAGAAGGATTTTATGATTTGCCACCAACTGCATCCCCTTTGTCAAACCTTGATTAAAAGACTGTGATGGAATCAAATTACAATATTTGCTAATTGTCATGTCCTGCCCCCGTGTTCATTTGTGCCTGTCTTCTCCCGTGTTTTCAGTGTTCCTCCTCCTGTCTCCATGCACTAATCCTCCACAGGTGTGTCTGGACTCCCTGAAGCTTCCTTTATATTCTGTTCAGTCCAGTCACTTCCCGTGGGTTCCTGCTCTAGTCTACCTGTTTTCTTCCTGAGTTCTGTGACAGTTAACTTGGCTCTAATAAAAAACCTTTTTTGAGTTGACCTGCTGCCTCCTGAGTCCACTTTTCCACCTGCATCTGGGTCCTACACAACAGAGCAAAATGTTACACCAATACTTCTAACTCAGATATTATATGAAGAAACTGATTTGCATTCCTCAATTCATGATCTACCAAGTGTGAAATAATCACATATAGTCATGTGACCTGATCATTCATTTCATTTCTTTGTTATTCATGATATATCCTACACTCATTCAGGCATTACATCATCATGAATACTGGACCAGTTTTTCTTTTTTTGCAAAAATGAATGTGACTTTTACTTGTTTTTGTAGGACAAACAATAATCCAGAATTTTACAGATACTTCAGATTAAATACATTCCTACATCATTGTCAATGTGCATTAAACTTTTATTTAACCCTTAACAAGATTTAGGACATCATTGTCAGTTGTACAACTACCAACATGTTAGTCTTTAGGGTATTTGGCATAAAAGTATTTTCTGCTCTAAAGCATATTTTTAAAATCCAAGTCACCATTTTACCCATAAACCTTCCTAAGTGGAGCCTTTTTGCCAGAAAGCCAGAAAGAGTCACGTCTCCCAACAGGGGCAAGTCAGCAATGAATTAACAGTTATCTGGAGAAAATTAGCATCGGGTCTATATGATGTCATTACCAATGTTGTACAATTGGCTCTGCACCTAAAATTACACGTGTTTTTTTTTTTCAGATTTTACGGACAACTCTTGAACATCAGAAGCTTGTGGTTTTTAGGTTAGCAAAACACAGAGTGCATTAGCCATGAATCATTCTTGGAGCCAACGTCAAAAAGTTATCTTAAATAAGTCCATGGATGGGGAATGTCTTGCTTCTCTGAATCAGTTCTGTCATCATTTGCAGCGTGTTCCAGTCCACTGTCGTCATCCATGTTAGTGTCTGTGTCACAAACCATGCCTTCTCTCTGCGAGGTTGAATCTCCCTCCGTTCTGTTACTCTTACATCATGTTGTTATTGATAGATGGAGAAGTAACAAGCCAGTTTTGTGAATGTAAAAGTAAGAAGTACAAATATTTGTGTTTAAGTGTGGGGAGTAAAAGTAAAAAGTCATCAGACAAATAAATACTCGTGTAAAAAAATCTACTTAAGTACAGAAACAAAGTATAAGTATTTTGTTACTTCCCACCTCTGAATACAAAGCAGCGTTGGCCATTAACTATTAGTGATTGGCTCTAGCTTGGACTGGTCTGTGCAACTGCAGCTAATGATGCCTTCACACCAATTTAATACACCTGTATTCTAAAAATACGACAGATCCTGGCATTTGCTCCTTTCACTGATCACAGGCTGATGGCCATTCTCATCTTTGACATATCAAACTTGGTGTCTCATTTTGCAGAATCAAGCAGAGAAATGAACGAACATAACATCACCACATAGTGTCCATTTCTAGAGTTTATATAAGATTCTACCCCTCATTCTGCCTTTGCGTGTGTGTTAGAAGTCTCAGACCCATTTGAGCATTTGATATCTGTGATCATACACTTGTTGCTGTTAACTTCTGGATGATGATACTTCCTGCTGGGTACCAACCACTTTATGACACTCTTCTATTTAGTGTTTTGTTGCATTTGACACTTCCATTCAAGCTTCAACGGCCTTATTAGGTAACTTTTCCTCCACATTCTGATGCAGAAAAAGTGAATTCTGTGGATTTTTTCCTTCGTTTTCTGAGGGCATATGCTAATTTATGTTCTCTAACAGTGTGTTGTGGCATTATGACATGGTATTTGAAAATCTCCAGTTTTGTTGACTTATTAATTGCTCGTGTCTTCTATCTGAGAAGTGTGAAGATGACACGGCATGCTGTGCCATTCTCTTTAGATACTGATAGTAGTTTCGGTAGGGGGTTGGAGTTGGTGGGTGGAGGGGTTCTTCTTCTCTCTCTTCTCTCTCTCGCTCTCTCTCTCTATCTTGCCTCTCCCTCAGCTCATCAGGCTTCTCCGTGGAACACTTAGCCCCGAGGAGAAGCTGTGGGTGGGGGTCTCTAACTTTTGATGAATGAATACATCTCTGACTCACTCTTCTTTTATCTGACTGTTTAATCTTGACTCTGTTTCTTTTCTCCATCCCTCGTTTGCACCATGTCTAAATCACTTCTTCTCTCTTTCTGGCCTCTGCTCCTCGCTTAAGACAGTGGTTGCTAATTTAATTGGATTGTGCTGAACTCTGGCTCTCAGTTGCATTTCTTATGATCATTTGTGAACCCCTTTGACTCTAGCTTTCTGTGAAGTTCAGCTTTCTAACATTGTCTGAACTCTGCATTCTGTCACTGGTACGTCTTTTCCCCAGGTTTTCTTTTTCCTAGGTATTCTACACAGATGAATTTATCAATTGTATGTAGCACAGACTGAAAGAAGGAAAAAAGTACCAACAGTCCTGAAACTTGTAATCAGTGCAGCTAACATGAATGTATTTACAACAAGTTTAGACTGAGACTTAGACACCCAGGGAGAAACGAACTATCTTATGCATCCTTCTCTCACACATCTTGCATCCCTCACATCCTTGGGCTGCCCCGTTGCCTCCCTCCATACCCTCTTGCCTCTTCCCCTCCTCTCCACTGTGCTCTGCTTTCCCCCAACCTCCCTGAGCTCGATTGAGGGAGATGATTAAGACATCAAAAGCCGTGCCTCGCTGTAGATCAAAACTCAGGGCTGACGGGTGGGAGCTTGATCCCACATAGACTTCCGCTGCATCCCCACAGTCGGAGATTTGCCATTCCCAGCAGCTCTCCTGCTCCACTCCATTAGTATCTCCATGCCAATCGGAGGCTCCCCGAGGTTCGACATGTACCCAAGGATGAGTCAGGGCTGTGCAATCGACCCCATCCATGTACAGGATGGTGCCCAAGTGGTAAAATGCAGTATGATGATCTGTACATGAATGTTTGTTTATCAGAAATAAAGATCATTATTCACTCTCTCTTTTTTTCTTACATCCCCAACACTGAACAGTAACAGCTTATCACACTACTTCCATTTTTTTCTTCATTCACTTTCGCTCTTTTCCTTAAGGGGTTTTAGTTCATGTGATTCCACGCTGCAGCTTTAGCTCAACTTTGCCACTTGGCAGTCTTGAAAGATTTTTCTCTGCTTGTCTCTTGTTTTGTTCCTGCTGTTAAAGGGGTGATAAAGAGAACAGAAAAATGCATACAGGCTCAGGAGAAGAGACTGCTTGTAAAATGAAGTGCTTCATTTGAACCACTTAGGTGGAGATGGATACGGGCTGGAGTGTGTGTGTGTTTGTGAAAGTGTGTGTATGTGTGTGGTTTGGATAATCATGACACACAAAAAAGTGAGGTAAATACAATGAGTTTGTATTTGTTCATAACAACATAGGGTTTGCACTGAGTTGAAACCACAGTGCAAATGTTATTATCTTCTTTGTTACTGGAAAAGCACATTTGGCTTTTATATTTTTGAGAAATCAAGAAGAATACACCCACATACAGCACAGTCACAGTCAGGGGGGGGGGGAAAGGATGTAAATGCCAATGTTCTACTCATTCTTAATTAATCGCCAATTATCAGCTAATCAAGGTTTGTGTAGCTCTTCCCCTTGACGGTAGGTTTACAGTCATGTGAGCAATGATTTGGTCATTCAGCTTTAGCCAGTGAACCTGGAAGTCAAGCCCGGGGGCTGAGCTCATTAAAGTAGGAGAGATCGCTCCTATCCCTGATTCCTGCTTAACACCTAAGGGCCACAGCTCCTCCATCAGCTCTCTGTTTTTAATTGAGTTCTCACTTGTCTTTAGTCTGCATCATACCACTTTCATTGTTTCATTACATCCTTCTTTGCCATTTTTGTCCATCTCCTCTTTTTCCTGCCACCATTGACACTTGTTTGTTTTTTGTAAAAAAGTGAGCCCCCTTTGTTTTACTGTGTTTGTTAATCAGCTGGTAATTGAATCAAATTTAATTGTTTGTGGAACCCTGAAACATCAAGTATCTCTTATTGCTCCTAACATTTACTGTAGGTAGGTGAGATTCCAGGAGTGACTACTTGCATGATGTTAATTCACATAGCTGAACGACCACCACATGGCTGATACTCAGCCTCCCTGAGATGATACCGTATGATGCAACTGGATAAACCAGAACCAGATGGAATGAATGCTCAAAAAATGCTCTTGAGCCAAGCAGTGGCTTTTCTTGCATGATTTTTCATCATGGCTAAATGTTTGTTTTATCCCCCCAGGAACATTAGCGTTAAGAGATCATGACCATAACTGTGGATTTAGATGTGTGTCAGTCCTAAAATCACCATCTAATTTAACATATGCACTAAAACGACATGCTTACATATATAAGCAGACAAGGACTACTGCATGCATACAAATGCAAGTACACACACACTAATGTTTGAACACTCATAAAGGACTTATTCTCCTTGTTACTTGTGTCATAGAGCTAGTTTTACTCAATAATAAAACACTGACCTTGAATTTGACAGCCTGTGCAAAGAGTCTGTGTCCATCTCATTTGCAGGCTCGAGGATGACAGACGAATCTTAGGGTAAAATTTTAAAGTTCAGCTTTTTTCTACTGTTTAACATGTCAGTAAAATTATCTATGAGCAGCACAGAAACGTATTACATTTTAAAAACAAAAATGCATATGAGTTTCTTATTTTAGCTTCTATGACTACTCATTTTTTTGCCATTGTCAAGTTACCCTAAGTTTTTTGGTTCCATACCGATTAGATACAACCCTTGGGACCTACAACCACTGTGTTGGTATTGTGTACACATTGTCTCCATCCAGGTTTTAATCAGTTTTTAAAACTGCTGCTAAATCTTTGACCTGTACATTTACAGTGCTTTGCAAATGTTTTAAACCACTGCTAACTTTTATTTTATTTTTTTACAATTGTAATTGTATAGCATTTTTTTTAGTTCGAGGACCCCCAAAGCACTTCACACTACATTACAATCATTCACCCAGTCACACACACATTCACACACTGATAGCATTTAGCTACATTGTAGCCACAGCTGGGCAAATGATCAGAGGCTGGAGTCACTAAACAATCTGGTGCCACTGGGCCCTCCTGACCACCACCAGCAGACAAGGTGGGTGAAGTTTCTTGCCCAAAGACACAATGACAAGGTAATCCAGCCGGAGCTAGAATCAAACTGGTGACCCTCCAGTTGCCAGACAGCCACTCTAGCTACTGCCGCTTTAAAATATAAAGAAAATGATGGATGACTTCAGGCTATTGCACAGAACTTCAAATATTACCTTTCTTCACTGGAAGCAAGCCAGCCAAAATTTTATTTTTTGTCTTTGTTGATCACCTGATGCCACATTTTTTTCAAAAAACAAGATATAATACACCATAAATAAAGTTATAGAACGATTTTATTTATATTAGTATCATATTTAGCATTACTAAGAGTAATCTCACTCATTTTGCTTGTCCTTTCAGGGTTGCAGGAGTAATGTTTTAGTGGAGAGGGACTGAGACAGAGCAAAGGGTCAGGGCCCATCTCCTCGCCTAAAATAGCCTCTAAATGTGCAAGGCAAGACTCCCATTATTAAGCCCTCCAAGGTGCAACGAGGTGGCCAATGCCTGTTTACATTCACCGGTGATACTTGGAATGAGACAACATAGAGAGCGCAAGGAGAGGGAGAAAGAAACTTAGAGGGAGGGGAAGAGGAAATAAATTACCAGGCTGGTCCAGGAAGCACACGGCAGGTAATTGCAGTTGACAGTCCAGTCTGCCACACAGTTAATTTGAGCCTGAGCCCAGGTCCCCTCCACTATAGCGTGCCATACTTATACACTGCACAGTCTGTCTGCATAGGTACATGCCCAGACACCATCTCTGCATCTCTCTTTCTTTCTCTTTCTGACAGCAGAATTATGTCGTCAGCAAGACATGAGCCGCCATGTTTCTCCAGCTGTGTGCACTTCCCATGTTCTTATTTTCCCTATATTTTATTTTCTTCTGAGAAATATTGAATATTGGGTAGGGTGATAGTGTAACTGTCAGTGATAGGGCGTCATCCTTAACTCCCTCTGACAGGTGGACTCCTATATCTGTGAGGCAAAATAATCTCGGTCTACTTTAAAACCAGCAAATTTCAACCCTTTGCTTGGCAAGGAGCAGAAAAGAAAGGCGTCTTAACCTAAATCTGCTTTGATCAGTTAATGAAAGACATTATTCCGAAAGCTGATTGCTTTTTTTCAAAGTGAATATGCGTGGATGTTTATCTCCAGCTTTTTTGAAGCCATTTTGGTGAACTCAATTGTGAGCATGCTGGGATAAATATTTGCATATTGCTCAGTGTTAAGGCAGAAATCTACCTACAATAACGCCGTTTCTCAGCTCCATCATGGTAACTTGAAAAGCATGCATTCAGTTTTTTTTTTTGTGAAATTTTTTCCCTGAACCACAAACCTGTAAAAAGCATGTAAGTGTTCCACATGCAAACCCATTACAAATAAGAGTTTTTGCTAAATCTGACTTCTCTTTCAGTTTTTTTTTTTTTTTTTTTTTTGGGGGGGGAAGGCAAAGATACAGCAGAAGTCAAGTAAATTTTTTACAATTAATGCATTTATTGACTTTTATCTTCTTGCACATATGCTGCAGTTTTGAATCAAGCTGAAAATTCCCCCAGCTGCCCTCAGTGCTAAGGTTGGGAATGCCCAGTGGCCCCTCAGTTTACCGTACCATGGATGACATCAACCCCTCTGGTCCCACATCCCTGCAACCACTTGACATTTCTATCGACATTTCCCACGGTGCTCGCACATTAAAGGGCGTGACATTTCATTTGCACACGTTGTTGATTAAAATACACCCTTATGGTCTCAAGAAAAGAGGGGTACGAACCCTTTTTGTTCCATGTTCTTTGAGAAATTGAGAGGAGATTAGGGTGTCAATGGAAGACTGGCCGGTTAAGCAGGTTATGAAAGACATGTCTCCGATGTTTTTTGAAACTCGCTGAGATCCATGTGACAACATTCCGTCTTGTAATGCCTCGTAATGTAAATAAATCCTGATTTCAATCAAACCGGATTTGCTCCAAGCCCGTCAGTGGCAGGTCATATTTACATCTGTGTCAGACCACCTGCATTGTGCTGCTGTCTGCTGATGTGTTAGCCCCAGCTGGACTCGTATGATCTGACTTCAGGCCAGGTCTCACCTGCCAGCTCCTATTGTTTCCTTCACTTTCCACTGGCCTAAGGCCTGTCACTGATGGGCAGCCTGCCGTCCGCTCTAAACGGCTGGCTTCCAAAGACATTCACTGATGTCTTTTCTTCTCTGCCTGAAACAGCTTCTGACAAGACACTAAGATGTGTATTTCTTATTCAGCCCATGTTCTGTCTTTGTTAGCTGTGAAGCATGGCTTGGACTATAAGTTGCAAGCATCTGATGCTAATGATTTTAAGGACAAAAAAAACTTCTGAAATCATTAAAATCACACTAAAAATGTAGGTGAGAGAGCTAGAGGGGTGTAAGTCACATTATGGGGAATTCCACTCATGCACCTTTAAATTTAAGCCCTCAAGATTCAAAATATTTGTTAATCAATCCTAACCTACCTTTCCATTATTCCTAACTAGATAACTTTTAAAGAAATCATGATCATCTATAGCTCAATTAGTTCAAATTAGCACAAAGGGACATGTATTTCCAAAGAAATAGGCATTTATGGTATACCTTTACCCCTAAGCATCCAATAGAAATCCAGAAAATGGTAACATGGTAACCTAATTAAAACTGGTGATATAATACTCAATGACCGCTCAGTTGTTAAACTAGGAAAGGTGCAAGGGTTAATCATAGCCTGTGAGCAGCTTCGTGTAATAGAGCCGTAACGTGATAATTAGTTCAGTTTTAGTCAAACTTATCTGTGTCAATAAAATATTATAGCAAAGCACTTAGCACGCAGAATCCAGTATAATACAAAACACTCTTTGTTCATTTTTCACATAGGCCCAATTAATGCCAGAATTGTGCAATAATGAGAGAGCTATGAGATTTTAGATCAATAATGTGTCTTACAAATAAGCTAATTTAGCATCCATTATAAGCATGCTGCCCTTCCACCTTGGTAGTTTTTCTATAATTACTGAAGTGATAAAATCATCCCACATAGTTACAGAAGTGTCTGTTGAGAAATTATGTTTGAAAAGTGATGCAGTTATTTGTGCACCTTTTATTACGAGGAAATAAAGCAATCCACAAAAGTTTTTTAAAGCAATAAAACAATTGCATTGTTCTCAAAAATGTTCAAGCTCCAGATGAGATTTATAGCAGCAGCTCACTACAGTTCCAGTAAAGCTATCATAGATGGCTATCAAGTTATAAAAATGACATTTATATCATCAAGGCCATCAGACCTCCTCAGTGAAACAATTTGCAATGTCTAGCGGCGCAGACACAAGCAAACAGTTTTCCTGATATTCCTTTCTCAAGCAGTTTGGATGCCAGAGCCATCCAAGCTAAAGAGAGGATGGCTTGTCTGAAGAGAAATGGATGTATATATAGAGAGAATAGAATACGGAAAGCAAGGAGAAAGACTGATAAAGCAAAAGTGAGAGGCAGAAAGACAAAAGGGGAAGAGAGTGGAGAAGTGAGCCTAAATTGGGAATCTATTACTGAGGCATGTGTGGAGCAGCCCCTCTCTGTCTCCCGTAAACACACAGAAATGTGTTCAAGTGCAGGGGGCTTTATAAGTTTCCCCTTCTCCAGAGTAATGTGCTTTGAATGGCTGGTAAAATGGGACTGGGAGAATTTCATTCCCGCTGCCTCCCCAGGCGACTCACCTTTGGCCCGGCGATGATATGAGCCCTTTTCTATTTTTTCCACTTTTACTCTCCCTCGTTCCCTCTTTCCATCTACACAACTGATGGAGAGGCTGAGGAATAAATGGAGAGCAGGGGCACAGCAGGAGATGGAGGGATGGGGTGTGGAGAGATGCAGGGACGAGGACTGGGATGCAGGGCTTATTTATTTAGTGGAATGAGGCAGGTGCCTTATCCACAGCTCAGATTAGCTCATCTGTTTATGCGAAATGCCACACCACGGGAAGTACAGTCATGTCACAGGAAGTACCGAAAGTCATTTTTCTCTGTGGCTGCTGCTCCTCCACCAATTGCCTCAAACGTGGCTGTCAAATCTAGGATTAGAATTTGAGATATGGTCACCAGATCATTGGTGTCTGAGATGTTCTGATTAGCAACACTTAACCTCAGTGTCCCTTTGTTGACGCTGATAACATGGACTATTCCTAACGTGAAGTCATGACGTCATGAGTGTTGGGTCTTTCAGCACCTACTTATGGACTTTGAAACATGATGTTTAAAACATAATATCAACAGAAAAAACATAATTCTAGCTCTTTGTTTCACATTTTAGATGGGAGTCAAAACGTGGGTGTTTAGATGTGTATGTTTTCTGTTTTTCACACCCTTTCATTAAAAAAATCAGTTTAGAGAGCAAGTACACTGTGAAACACAGGGTATTCAATCACTAACATGAGATATTTGACTTTTCTTTCATCATACTGTCAATGATGTGTCACTGATTGGGAGTTTTGGATGTTAGTGCTAAATATCCTGTTCATGAAAACTGCTGGATTTTTTTTCATCATAAAAATGTACTTTAAAGGAAAATATTCAATAATGGTTTTCTATAATCTTTTGATTTTATCATAGTCGGCTTTCCCTACAGGTAATGACAAAACTAAATCTCTACATCCACACTAATCATTAAACCAGCCCCAAAGAAAATGTGTGATTTACATTTTAGTGTCTCTTAAAATTAGATGAAAGATTATCAAATGTTAGAGTAAAAAAATGAGATAAAAAACAGAGATAGAATAATCCTCTGCTTTTTAAGTTGTTGCTACAAGAAGGTCACATTTTCCTCTATTATGCCTGCACCTTTTCATTAACGCATGATGTTTCTGCCGCTATATACAATGAAAAGAGCATGGCCAAGCGACAACCTTTCACCTTTTTGTCCTCATGCGGAAAATCCTTCTGATAAGACATGTAATAGCTGAGACGTTATTGCATATGTGTGTATCTTTGTGTGTCCACCTTGTGCACGGCATGTGAGAGGGTCACAACCTCGCCGCATGTGTGGCTCCCACCCACACCTTCTCCCGCCTCATCTTTTTTCTATTCACTGAGCTGTGAGACTGATGCGGGGTATGCTGGTGGTTTTTTTTATTTATTTTTTGCCGCCATTAGAAGATGCGAATTAATGCATCCGTGATGGCACCACTCACTTCTCCGGTGGTGAGAGTAAATGGAGCAGCCTTTCACAAACAATAAATCCCTGAGGGTCTCTTTCACCCCCCTTCTCCTTCTCACCTCTGAGCTCTGGCTTTTCATTTGTTTTATTTACATAGCCGCCTTTATGAGCTTTCATCAGCAGGTCTGCTTATATATGAAACTAATGGCTTCACAGAGCAGTAACTCGAAAGTGTGTGTGTGCGTGTTTATGAGAGTGCTTGTTGGTGTGCACATGTGCATCCATCCATATATTTTATGTGATATTTTCACTCTTGGATTTGCTTCTGTGTGTGTTTTCGTCTATCTGGAAAAATAAAATCAGCATTTTCATTCAGTCTTAATCTTTGACTTTCCTTTTTACGCTCATCTAACTTTGTCTGTGCTTCAATTTATCATACTTGCATCTTCTATTGATTTTCTATCATCACTAATTTTTTGGAAGGAGGTCTTCACCATTTTTATTTTTATTTTGCATCTTTGTATGATTGAGTATAAATACAAATATGTATCCGTTTTATAGTTTTTTCCAGTTTCATGGATTGTTAAAATGCCACTTTTATATTGGGTTTTTCTAGCCATGAGCTCAGAAAGCAACACAAAAATAAACAGACACATTTATGTTGTGGGAAAAATAACACCTTCACCAACTCTGCTCCCCTCCTCTGTCCGTTTAACACCCCTTGTGCCCCCCTCTACCTCCCTCCCTTTTTCTCTTGGGCTAAACAGAAATAGGTCCAGCTTAGGGCCATAATTGGTCTTGATCCTCAGGCTGCAGGCATATTCCAGCGGTGGGTCTGGTTGGGGCGCTTTATGTGTGAAAAGGTGGCAGGGGAATGCCTGGCCAGTAATTAACAGTGTGCAAGGGACTGTGGAGGAGGAAATTTAAAAGTGAATGGGGGAGGCCAGTTTTTTCTTTGGGCTCTGCTCTGCCTCTTCCTCCGCCTCCTCTGTTTCTCATCCATTCAGTCGAGCCTGTTATTGGAGCTGATGGGTTTATAGAGATTTTCACACTTTTGGAAGTTGGGCCGGCATTGTGAATTTGTTTTTGCTTGGCCCTCGTTTCTCGCCCTTTTTGTCCCAGCTTGCCACACACAAACATTACGCACCTGTGTTGTCTCCTTGTTTTTTTTATGCTCAGTCAGATGCTCACACAGTCAGGTTCATTTTTCTTCATCTTTGAAAAGATATTTTAAATAGAATATACACAAACTGAGCACTTTATTGGGTAAAAATAATTGTTAACGCTAATAAAGCTAATCAGCCAATCACATGGCAGACATCTGGTGAACATGACTTGTTGAAGTTCAAAATGAACATCAGAAATATGAAAAAATGTGATTTTAACTGAAAGTCTGAAGCATTTCCCAGAGAGAGAACTTTTTTAATCCAACGTACCATGGCCCCTCCCAAAACATCCCTTCTCCCCCTCCTCTCCCTTTAATCATTTCCTCTACAATTCTGCATGTGCATCACTTTGGTCTCTAATGCATCTAGTCACCGGACTTTTCTTTGTTTTTCCTTCTGAAATTGATGTATTCCTCCATAGCCAAGGAATGGTTAACTTTTTAGCAGATCCACGGTCGCATTCTTCAGGTATGGCGACTGTAAACAGGAAGACACGGAACGTCCTATGCGCGTGCACGTTGATTGACAACCGACAATGCAGAAACTCAAATTTTATTGGCTTAGTAATTTTGCTGGTCAGTGTGAATTCGTAGGGGTCTATGGGAAGAAGGAGGGTCTTTAGAAGAATACCAGATGTTGTGGAACTCTACCCATATATCATAGTTTAGAACTGAATTATCATTTGAAACATTTATAAAACTTTGATACATAAAAAAATGCTCCTGACTTTAGCTTTAAGTGACTTTGAATGGTTGTTGGTGCCAGACAGGCTAGTCTTAAAATGTCAGAAACTGTTGATCTACTGGGATTTTTACCCACAACCATTTCTAGGGAGAGAGTGATCCAAAGAATGATAAAATATCCCGTGTTAGGGTTGCGTGGGTGCAAATACATCTTTGATGTCAGATGCCATTGTCTCACTGGTTCAGGCGTTATTGTCTTGGACAGATTATCTTAGCCCACTTTGAACCCCTTAGTACCAACTGAGCATTAAACTCCACAGCCTACATGAGTATGGTTGCTGACCATGTCCATCCCTTTATGACCACAGGACCATCTTCTGATGGTACTTCCAACAGGATAATGCTCCATGCCACAAAGTTTGGATTACCCGTATCTCAAACTGTTTTTTGAACAAGACAATGAGTTTACTGGACTCCAATGGCCTTCACAGTCATCAGATCTCAGTCTAGTTCAGAACCTTTGGGATGAGGTGGAACGAGAGATTCCATCCATCAATTTTCTTGCACTTCATCCTCTGCTGAAGGTTGCAGGGAGCTGGTGCCTAAATCCTGCATCAGACGAGAGACCAGGGACACCCTGGATGGGTCTCCAGTGGAACAAGAGATTCACATTATGGACATCCAACAAATCAATAAAGTGTGTAATACTATCATGTCAATATGAACAGGAATGTCTGATCAAGGTTTTCAAAACCTTGTTGAATCTACAACATAAAGAATTAAAGCAGTTCTGAAGGAAGGAGGGGGTCCAATCTGTAACTACCAAGGTGTACCTAATAAAGTAACCAAGCTGTATAAACCACCAGATCCTAAGTTCTCATTATCATTATCAATAACTTTTTCAAATGATGAGTTTTTCTGAGAAGTTTTGGGAACACATTTTCTCTCATATCTCTTTTTTCCTGTCTGTAGCGTTGACTGGTAGTCACAGAACCAATTTATTTATGTTTTATGCCTCAGATCTGGCAGACTGGAAGGCTCACTCATCCACCCACTAAATCTTTATGCTGTGTAGATTTAGTCTACATAATGTTTCTCATGACTGATCTGTCTAAACAAAGAGAGGAGTGTAATATATTTTAAGGCAGTACACATACATATTGATATACCACCATGAAATGATTAATGTGATCCAGTTAAGTTACAAACAATTTTTTTTGCATTTGCAACCTTTCGTTTAAAGAAAGCTTATTTTTGTTTTCTGAAACCTGCTGAGTTACAGCTTCGGAGCTCTAAAATAGTTTGTTGTATTTGGTTAACAGTTGGCTGCAGCAATAAGTAAGAGACAGAAATTTATAAACCCTCATATTTTCAGTCATGCTTGCAAACAGATTCCATCTTTCAAAGCATTATTAAGTTTTATTGGAATGAAAAAGTATAAACAAATTCCCCAAAAGAATTTAGGTACAAGACAGTTAAATGTAAGCAAATGATTTTCTGAGGTCACAGTGTTTTGCAAAACATGTAAAAGTATTTAGACAGTCCTGCTAACTTGGCTTCTTTTTAATAATATATTTGAAGGAATTTGAGTTTTTATCAAAAATGCTGAAGAATCTGGAATCACTGCCTTCATCTACAGCCAAGCACTGATTGAGATGTTAAAAAATAGTCAACACACTCGAGTGTGTGTGTGCTTTGATGTATGTGTAGTATCCTGGCTTAGGCATGAGAAATGGTTTGTGTTTGTGTCTTGCTTGAGAACACTAGCGTGTTAGTTTGCCCATATTTCCTTAAACCCTCTTCGCTCTCCTTCTCTCCAGCCAGGCCTGGCTCAGTCTAAACACGTCCCTCTGAGAAGCCTGTTTATAATGTTTTGGTAGACAGACAGGAAGTGAGCTAAGCAATGAGCAGCTCCACGACAGCCCTGGAGATAAATGGATGCCTGGCTAAATGGAGTAAGAAGAGGGCTCAAATGAGCCAGTAAAGAGAAGCACCCTTTATGCTGTTTAAAAACACTCCTCCAACCTGTATGTGTGTCCAAAATGAGTTTTATTAATGTGCTCATCCATGTGAGTGTGTTTCATAAGTAGGTCTCTTCATCCAAAAGCATGTGCATGCCTCTTTGAGTGTGTGTGTGGTTTTAGGGGGTAACAGGTGGGAGGTATGCCATGTCCTGGTTAACAAGAGTGTTATTGTGTTGTTCTGTCCTGCATGACTGACCGTCATCTGTGCGGGGTCATCCTTCCTCCCCCTTAACCCCAGAACACTAAGATTGCAGCTACGCATGCCCGCACATGCACAACACACACACGTCTCAGACACAAAGTCAAGGACACACAAACAGATTCAGTTATGCAGCAGTTGGTGGCCTGTAATTGAATTGGGACTTGATCAGTGATATTTCCGATTTGGTGGCCCGATGCACCCCAGTGAAGAGGCATCTGCTCGCTTTCTTTTTTTTCTTGCTGTTCAAGGCTTCGGCCAACGTGACACATGGCTTGAGAGGTTCACACACACACACATTTAGCTTCACTTTGTCACTTATACACCGTGCCTTAGGGCAGTCTTGCATCTCTGTAACACAACCCAACAACAATACTCCCTCAACTGCTTGGCTGTTTACTTTTTCAAAGAATTAAAGTCTTCCACTTAAAGGATTACCTTACAGTTTCCCAAACCCTCTGCCCTGTGCTCTGGCTTCAGTGCCACATTTATGCACAACTTCACACAGGTTCTCGTGCACAACCACACACATTTAAAAAATGTGTGTCCAACACAAAGACGGAAATGGAAAAATATAGAGCAGGCCAGTTCTTGTAACCTGATTGCCTTTTTCAACAAGGCAGCAAAGGTCTGTCAGATAATTGTACATTCCATTGTTTAGTTTTGCTTTATTTTAACAAATGATTTTCTCCTTTTTAAGTTTTTTACCAGAATAACCATGTTTATTGTCATATGTTTCTAATAATTTTACTTTTTATTTGAGAATGCACATTTTTAGATTTTTTTTTCGCTCTTCAACTAGATTTGAGGTACTTCTGCTAACTCTCACAAACGTAGGGATTGGAATTCTTCTGTCTGCACTCTGAAGTGGAGCTCAAGTGGTTTGACAATCTCCACCTTCTCTTACAAAGCACCCCCTCCTGGGTTGGGTGGGCTGATATAAGCACCAAGGCGGGGATTCGGTGTCCTAAGTGATGGACTTGTTTACATTCAGAATAATTGTTGCCCTCACTTGTGTTACACTTTGTGACGCACAGTATGCCTCTCTGTTCCATGCAAAAGGGTAAGGAGTGGTGTTTGAAGGACCAAAGAGGCTGCAGAATCCCCTAATGTCTGCAGGCTTTGACTGCCAGGTGTGTGCTCTAAGCCGCATCGCTGACATATTCTCAGAGGCAGTTGTGTGCTTTTTTTATTTGAAGGATTTCTCTCATTTACGAGCTGCGTGCACATCCGTGTTGGCTTTTCTCTTTCTCAGGGAGCTGTTACTGTTATCTCCTCCTGTAGTCTCTTGTCTCATGGCTGAACAAAAGCCACATAAAGGTCTGGGGGATTCAGACTTCGATGCAGTCCAGCACGCTCTTAATTACAGCTCTCATGGTAGGAAATGCCAGGCTTATGGGGGTATCAGCCCCTGTGGGTGTTGCACAGTGATGTCTGTTTTCACTATAATCCACCTCCCTGGATAAACATCCAGCAGGGATTGATCCACTTTGCACATCTATTTGTAGCCATGTCGAGTGCTAAAACGATGCAGATGGATGATGCACTCATATCTTTGATGATAAACACAGAGTTTGATACGGAAGTAAAAAGATCTAAGAATTTTTTGGAAGTAGTTTTTTTTTTCTTTAAATTTAGAATGTTTTGGGGATAAGTTGACTTACATTAAAAAATATGCATCTGGGTTTCATCACACACTCATATTAAGTCACAAAGTCACTGAGACACACCTTGGAGGCCCCCCGAATTAACATAATGTCATGCCTGCCCCTTGGAGAATGCAGTAGACAGCTGACTACTGGAGCTTATGAGAATGCTCACTTGTCAAGTGGGAAGAATTTACATGAAGGTGCCGCTTCCAGTTTATGTGCTATGCATGACCCCTGCATTCCAACTAGTGCACATGGTATGTGAGAAGTGGGGTTCTATATATATGTGTGTTTGTGTGTGAGTGTATGTGTGTTAGAGGAGGGTACATGTGTACATATGCCTCTTTTTAACACATTCAAGTGTGTGAGGGTGTTTATGAGTTCTGTTCCTGCCTGTCTTTTGTGTGTTTGTCTTTGTGTTATATTTGTGCATCTGTTGCATATCGAAGCACTTTGATATTTCTTTTTCAAGCGACTCTGTGCATGTGAGAAAAAGAAAACTAAAGAAAGTCAGAGAAAGCTTGATCTTGCTAGGACTCAACAAGCTGTTTGATGTTACTCTTCTGACCGACAAAGTGAGCAAACGCTTAGCCTGTTCAGAGTTAAGCTGAGGCATGAGGGAAATATCTGTTTCACTATTTGTTCTATATAAAACCAATGCATAGGCATGTCTTTCTCTGTGTCTGGGCCATAGTTTGTTGCACAGGTGACAGAAATTAAGCTTTCCAGAGTGAGCTGCTTCTTTGAGTTTACAACATCTTAAAGAACCATCTCACTTTCAGATACTGTAGCTCTTACTGATTGGTTCTTTTCTATCTTATAATTTTGTAACTTAAATTGTAAGTATATCATTTATTTTATCTTGTTTGCACACACATATGGTTAATGTGTAAATTGTCAAAAGTATTCACATTATCCATGAAATCTCTGCAAAATACAAACTTTTTTATTTCTAAGTTGTCTTCTTTTAAAGGAAGAATCTTTCTGTTGCACTGCACTCTCACTGCCTTTTATTGTAATCCTCATCTGACTGGTTGAATAACAACAGCAGTCAGTTAGCACTGATTTGTTATTGTCAAATAAATTAGCTTTTCTTTTACTGATGTAAATAACATGTAATGTAAAAAGATGAACAAATAGAAACTAATTGTTTTCCATCATGTACTGTATGTAAAGCAAACTGACATATTCAACACTATATCAAACCTTATAGTAAAAATCAATGTTGCTGTTTGTTTCCAAAAGAATGTTCCTTATCTATGGTTGCAAATACGTCCAAAGGTCATATGTGAGCATTTCTGTTCCAGGGTCACTCATTTTCCACATGCAGTGTGAAATAGCACGGACCCTACCAACCCTCTGACACTAAAGTATGGCATGTCACAGGTCAGCCCAATGACATGAGACACAGAAACACACAATGTATCAACAGGTAAGTGTGCGGATGGAGCAGTAGCAAACACTGTGCAAATACAGGGTAAATATCCTCATGTTGGATGAGGCTGCCTACTCTGTGTAGCACCTTGGCCCTGGTTCTTGATTTAACTTGTTGGTTTTAGTGTGCTGCTGCTGTTATTATTTGGTTTCACTGTATTTTCATGTTGTTTTTAACTGGTTTTATGGTTTCTTGTTGCTATGTTCTTGTGTTTTATTTGTATTGTGTCTGCACATGTATGGTGACCTTGGGTTTTAGAAAGGCGCCCTAAATAAAATGTATTATTATTATTATTATTATGTAAAGTGTTTGGCAAAACACATTAAAAAAGTATTAGTTCTTAGTTCAAATTATTAATAATTTTGTAGATTGCCTGTTTTCTTAATTCCATGAAAGCTTACCAGTAGGAGGAAACCCCCGGGAAGACAGGACATGCTGGAAAGATTAAGTATCCTTTCTGGCCTGGGAACACCTTAGAATCCCCCAGAGTGAGTTGGGGAGTGCAGCTGAAGAGAGGGAGGTCTGGGCTTCCCTCTTGGACCTGTTACCTCTGAGACCTGATCTTGGAAAGGTGGAAGAAGATGGATAGAGACATCACAACTAGAACATAAAAGTCCCAGAAATGTTCACACATTAATCACAACACCTGATAAATTCATGTGGTCATTTATTTATTTATTTGTTGCTAATTTGTGGATTCTTTTAATGATTTGCATAAAGAATTCTGAATGAAAAAAGTAGAAAAAGTGTCACTTTTTCAAATACTTGTTTCATTCAACTTGTGACACTTTTTGTTTTTAGAGTTGAGTTGATACACCTTATCACATGACAAGGACAAACATGGACATTATCTACTAACATAAAAACATCTGCTGTTTGACCCCAGGTTATTTATGAAATGACATTCCATTTTCTCTTGTCAAAATAACTGATTTTGTTTCACTTTTTTCATTTATTTTACTTACTACACATTTAGTTCTACGTTCTTTATCACAAGCCATACCCTTACTTACATTTACTTTCCCAACCTTCCAAAACCTCTATAACTCATCCAGTATCATGTTTATTTCCAATACATCAGCTTATTTTAAAACCAATTCTCTTTTTAGCACCACAATTAGTCATTTGGTTCATATTCACTTAAAATAAATCAAGTAAAGTGGTGAATTTTGGAGATCGATGGCATTAAAATCATCCTTTTGTGAGTGGTGAGTCAGTACTCACTCAAGAGCAACACTGTCCACCTCTGTTTCACCTGGTGACTCAACTTCCCTCTCACTCCAGCTCCATTGACCGTGCCTCACTTACAAAACACCAGGCCATTTCCACTCTCTTCTGCACTCAACAAATATGTTCTTTGGAGCTCTTCCCAGAAAGGTTTGGCATGCAGCCATGCCCACTCCCAATCTGAAGTCTTGCTTGACACAGATCCAGAGGACAGCAAGGGGGCAGTGAAGATGGTGGGGTCACAACCAGGTAGTCACTGAGCAGTCATGGTGCAACTTGCCCAGAAGAAAAAGAGACACTTGCTCCTCAATGCTCACTCCCTCACTTAAATAATTCAACATGTTGGTAATGTTTGTATTAGTTTAATTTCTATGCAAATAGTGCTCATAGTGTGCCCCTGCACAAAAATATCCATGCTTGGTTTCTTCTATGGAAACGGTGGCTTAGGCAAACCACTGCTCTGAAGTTATGAGCAAGTGATGAGAGGCTGAACGAGAGAGAGTTGAGAGAAAGATGGGAAGGGGGTGAGAGAGGGATGAGAGGCAAATGGGTGGGGGAGGCAGAATGGTAGGGTGAAACAGGGTGTGAGTATTGGGGTGAGGAAAGAGCATTAGGGTTCAACATGTGATATCTAAAAGACTAAAATTATTTCTAAAACATTGAAAAAGTACAGTTTAATGTGAAATATATTGGAAAAAAAGACATTTGTTTATTGTTTAAAAATATAGTGTATCTCATACTTTTACAGAAGTTTATGTTTGTACTTTTAAAACTTTTGGTGTCACAAAAAATAAGCAAAGAAATCAACATTATTTGTGCGTCCCACTGCCTTCTACAGAACTGCTGTTTTACTGTATTTTTGCTTCCTAAAATGACTCAAGACATCACCTTATATTGCTAAATAGCTCATCCAGCAGTGAGGAATTATTTCACAATTACTTCTTAAGTAAGCTATCACCTCATTACCTACCCAGTTACTTGGCTGTTCCTGAAGTGATACTCTCTACTCCAGCATTATATCTGCTCCACCATTTTTTCCAGCTTCCTCTCATTCTGTCCTCTCATTTCTTTCTCACACTACTTCAAAACTGCTCACTCAGGCTTATATAGTGTCTTTAAGTGGACTGTTTGCCTACAGGGTCGAGGGAGACAGTCTGCAGTAGAACAAGTGAGGCTTGTTACAGTGACTGAGCTCATATCCAAAGAAGCTCAGTCATCCACTATGAAGACTGGATGCTGGATACTGAATTCTGACTGTAGTCTTTGAGCTAACAGTCAATTTAACACAAAAAAGAAAGACGACTATACAACTATATGTCATTCTTTTACCATGAATCCATGTCAGTACCTTTATTCTGCATCTGTTTTCAGCCTCGTGTGTTTCTCTGTGTGTGAAGTGCACGAATTTGTGTCTCCTCTATGCGAGCCCTGATGAATAATAATCATCCTCCCTCTGATTCGATTGTTACCACAATAAGTTTACCCGAGTGCCCCTAAAGAATTACCAGACCTCTTCCTTCATCTCTGCTTTAAATTTCTTTTCATGATTTCTTTCAAATTTTCAGTGAAGCTATTTGCTTTTACTTGGCCATTGATAAAAGCTACATTAAAGTGGAGTGACTTTGATGCAGAGGGAGAGGAACCTTTGGCAATGAGCCTTGATGAGACAGCCAGCCTGCCATCCAGCCAGGTTTTCATTAGATGAATGCCATGTGGGACTCGAGCCAGATAAGATGGGCGCCAGCACACCAGAGCCAACCAATATAGTTATACCAAGGTGCTCTTTATTTTACTTCCTCTACGTCACCGTCTGTCTTTCAGCGTCCGTCCCTCCATCTCCATCTCTCCCTGTATTACTTGAGAGGGCAAGGGTAAACTGAACAGCTTCTATGCCCTTTGCAAATCAACACACCCACAGCAGTGATTTCCATAAAGATGTCTGGGCCCAGCTTTGCTTAGGAATAGGTCGAGTGAAATGGGTAGCTTAGTGATAAATGTCAGACGAAGATCCAAAAGGCAGAGGGAAAGAATGAGAAAGAAGAGCGTAAAGACACTGTCTGTAATCATGGTTGTAATCTGTATAGAAATATTAAATATAAACTCATTCTCAGATGTTTTAGGTATATATATGTCAGCAATCTGATACAGTTGGCACACACTGTCATCACTCAGAGTGTGACGTTGACTAACCAGAACAGTGACAAACATGACACATTACTTTATGTTTCAATATTATTTAGCCAAATTAGTTATTTGCATTTTGATTTGACCAAAATACTATTGTATTGCTTATTTAAGATACAATTTATTCAAATCTGAGTATGAATAATCTAACTCTCCATGTGTAAACATTGTTTTGTGTGACTGAAGTCCAGTTGACAGACATCCCTGAAATGCAGCTTTGTTTCTCAAAGGCCATCCTTCTACTGGTGGTCACCATTTTGCCCCCAGAGCATTTAGGATTCCTTGGATTCCCACAGATAATAATAACTGCAGAAAGATGTGTTGAAGTGTACAGCTGTGACATGTATTCTCCTCTCTGCCTGGTGACAACACCATTTAAACTGACACACTGACAGTGCGCTATAGTCTGAAGAATCATGTTGAATCAACTAAAGAAAAAAAGGATTTTATTTACTGTGACTCAAAGGGATGTCACTCGGTATCATCAGGCTGAAAAAGAAAGAGTTCATGTTAAATAAAAGTTCATAAAAAAGACATCCAATCTGTGTTAGCTTTAGTTAATGGCATTGATTGACAGCACAGGGATAATTCCTCCAAAATGTGTCATTTACAGAACACATCTCACTGACTTTTAGGCTTGAATCAATTTAGGCTTGAATCAACTTTTTTTTCTATATTGGAATCCTGCATTTCTCTACAGAGGCCTTCTGTTTATTACTTAGTAGAAAATCATGACCCAGACGGCAATTTTACTTCTCTCCTTTTGTTAATGCAGCACCTACATTCTTTGTGTGTGTGTGTGTGTGTGTGTGTGTGTGTGTGTGTGTGTGTGTGTGTGTGTGTGTGTGTGTGTGTGTGTGTGTTCAACTTAAACGTTCTCATATACATTAAATGTGCACACACTGTCAATTGCATCCACAGGTGTATTGGGGAGATGAATGCGTGTTGTGTTGTGTTGTGTTGTATAGTGGGCCGGTTTGTGTATCATAGCATGGAAAATCCTTTCACTGACTGTTTTAACTTTGAAGAGCCTGTGTGTGTAAGTGTGTATGAGATGCGACAAATAGCTGATATCTATCAGAGCGTTAAACAGATTAGTTTGAACTGTGGCCAGGTTCATTTGCATACATTTCTTATCTCATTAGATTGGTATCAGCCTTTGTCACTGCGCGAGGCCTCGACCGATACGTCTTCGTACCTCACTGTGTGAGCACACGCAAATACACACGTTACCCGGGATGCCCCTGGCATGTAACAACACTAATGTGTAGCAGCAGCCAAGAAGTGCAGCCTTCACCTGTTTTTCTCTGCTGCGCTTCTACACTGATGTTACAGCAACACATCACGCTCCCTTCTTGGGTTTTCTGTGACCATGAGCAAATCCAGGTCAACTGTGAGCTCTAAATTTACTTTACATTGTGTTTAACTGAAAAAAAAATGTTGATGTAAATACCTGTAGTGTATGCATAAGTAACACAGTTTGAGAGTAAAATCTGCTTTTTAGCATTTAAAAAATGTGTTTATTTAATTCAAAGTGAAAAAACAGAAAATGCATATAAATACAAAGATTTTTAATGAAAAGGAGCAGATAGAAGGAAATATTTTATAACTTCTACCACTTTTTACAAAAGAAAATTATCATTACCTTCTTTACTTCAACTTTCAAACAGATTCATTTTTTCAAACATCTTACTGCTCTAATTGTCTGATTTAATCATAGAAATTCGTTTAATTTACTTTTTCATAATTACCTAATACACTTAATTTGATACATTTTTATTTAATTTATGAAGTGATCTTGATTTATTTATTTCTCTGCTAAGGTTATTCCACAATTTTACACTATTTCCAGAAATACTCTATTCTTTAAATTTGCTTCTAAGTCTGGGTTTTTAAAGACATCAGTTGCTTTCAACATTTAACCACTTACTCTCTTTTCAAACATTATTTAAAATATTACTTTTTAATTAATTTATACAACACTGATACAAATACTTTTTCTATAATTTTGGAAACCTGTGGATTGGCACTGGCTTTGTAGTTAGATACATTTTGTTTATTACCACTCTTAACCTTATTTAGAAAGGCCTGGTTATGTGATCGTGGCTGCCTTGTTATACTGTCACTCTGAGTGATTTAAAAGGGCCAGAAGAGCTGTTTTCTCTAATAAACACGTGTTTGCTGTTTTCTCAGTCTATGCTGATGTTTAACTAATGCATCTCACTGTGCTGCTGCAGAAAATAAAATGTAATTTACCATCATGCCTTTTCTTACCAAGAGCAGCTTCAACACTTTGCTTTGAGAGTTCAGCCAACACAATAACAAACCATTGCATTGTTCTGATCTGAGGGCTCAAATCTTAGCTCACCTTTTTACTCCTGAACCTGTTTTAGGTGTAAACACAGGATTTAGGGGTGTTCCCATTTTCCAGGATAAGGACAAAAAGGTAGGACTATCTGTGATTTTTTAAACTGACATTTTTCTCATGTCAAACGTCAGCCTATGGGAATGGGCTGTGCCAGCAAAGAACCTTACAAACTTAGGTATTTACCCCTTTTAAAATATTATATTGTTTCGGCAAACACTTTCATTTCTAGTTTGAAGCATTTTGATGTTTTAATTTTGGTATCATTGTTGAATTTATGTAACAATATTTTAATCCTCACACTGTCTTAGGGGGTCAAATTGACTCCAAATGAATTTTTTTAAACTCCATAGGCTCAAAAATAAGGACAGTAAAAGTAATTCATTTATGTTAAGTTACTCATTACTTTCAAAGTAACTAATTACTAGGAAAAGTAACTATGTTATAAAAAAGACATTTTATATTATAAATTACCAGCCTAAATTTACTGTGATTTATTTATTATTTATTTGTATGTGTATATTGGACCATCTGTCTGCAGTTTGGTGTACAATTATTTGTATATACAACCCTTTTCAATAAAGTTTGTAAAAAAGAAAAAAGTCCACCACGGAAACTGTGGTCCTGGTGTGTTCAAGTGTACTAGGAACTCAGAAATCCCGCCTATCAGGTAGGAAGATGTAGATGAAGCACTTGTAACTCCAGGTGAGCTGCATATGTGTTTAGTAGTCTAAAGTAGATATCATACTGTTTTCGAGGACGCTGCCACATTGAAACCGTGAGCTGCACAGCTTCTCAGCTGATGGCTGTGTGCTTCATACAGTGATGTTAATCACTGGTGTCCAGGCCGAATCTTTCAGGGGTGATCGATACATCAATTACACTTTTTTTATTCTGTCTTTCTGACGGCCAGGTATCAAATAGACCGGTACGTCAACAGTTATCACTCTTAACTCATTTCAACTTGCCTCAAACAAAAGCTTTGCTAGCAAAAGTGTTCAATCAAAACAACAGGATAGTCTTTAAATCAACGTATTAAAGCCGCACTCTGGAGGATTTCATCAGGAGAGCAGTTTTTGAATCTAGCGTCCAAAGGCTCCTCCTCAAAACATCTCGACACGCGCGTCCGGTCGCGTGTGCGCATGTGCACGCGGCGCATATACTTTGGACATGAACTGTACCGCTCAATGTGTAGGGTTTAATCACTCACAGTTCACAATCTTATTCCAACAATACTACGAGGGTCTGATGAGCCCTCTCTGTCCCTGCTGCTTCTGATATTAGCTCTGTTAGCAGATAGCTGCTGCTGGACTCTGAAGCTGAACTTGACTCGGCCCTGGATGAACTTTCTGACCAAAATAAACGCATAACCCTGTCAAGCCTTGCCATTCTGTGAGGTGAAAGGTTTAAAAATTAAAATAAATCCATCTTTAGCTGAAGAATGGGTAGGTTTTTAGTAGAAATGAGCTGTGAGTCCTCAGTGAACGGCTGAGAAACACACGGAGCATCCTGTACGACAGCGCCCCCTACTGGTACAGGTTTGGTCGATGCGCGTGCATGTTGAGAGAATGCAGACATTTGAATTTCATTGGCTGAAAAATGTCGGCGGCAAGAAATAATGGAAAGGGGTCTCTAGGAGGAAGGAGGGTCTTCATCAGAATGACAGATGTTGTGGAACTCAACCCATAGGTCATAGTTTAGACCTGAAATATCATTTAAAACATTTAGAAAACTTTGATACAGAGAAAAATGCTCCAGAGAGCCGCTTTAATGTTGATCCACCCTACCTTAATTTGGTAGAGCTGCTGTTTTCTCATGGCTGATGAGTTTAATCTCCTCAGAAGTAGATCTTAGTTTCCACTGAACTTCGACCGCAGGCTGGCATCAGAACAGAGAGGAGCTAACACGGTTTTTCAGAACCATGGACAGCACAACTATGTCCAAAAAATCGACGAGCAACGATGAACTCCGACTCTTTCATCTCTGTTATTAAATCCAGTGGTTTCACCTTCTCACAGTCCAAAAACGTATAGGATGCTAGCTGTCCAACTTTAACAAGCCCTTCAAAGCAGCCTGCGGTCCAATGAAGCTTTTGCCACCTGCTGTGTTCAGATGGCGTAGCCTCGCCGGCCCGGGGGATGAGACGTCGTTCATAGAGGAGAGCGCAGCGCGATCAGCTGTAGTGGGTCTGCCGTGTTGTCAGGTGGATTTGATAAAGATGAGAAGCGAATGGAGAGCTCCAGATGAGGCGGAAGTGATTCCAGGATCCGCGGGCGGTTTGATTTTTCTGACCCAAGCCACCTCAGACCAGGATGGGGCAGATGAACCACATCAGCCCAGTAGAGGTGAAAACCTGGTTCCTGGGTCTCTCGTTCCCATCTGAGCCCAACATTCTGCGGGATCGGAACAGGCGCAGAGGTCGGGGGAGAAAGGGCGCGAAGCTGATCCACATCTCAGCAGGACCACCGTTGTAGCCTACAGCCGCCTCAGTCGCCCCGACAGGACTGTTCTCAGCCTCTGGAGTTTCCACCGTACAGACAATCGAACCATTGCTTGGTCCAACTCTGGTTGACATTGACGTCGCCAGCAGGAGAGTCGCAGTGGTGTCCTCCTAACCTCCTGCAGCGTTTCACGGAGGAGCGCTCACAGGTGTGAGGGGTGCGATTCGTGACCAGTCACCCCCCCCAATTATAAGTCACACGCTCCCTCCATTTCTTCCCACTGGCACCGGGCCCGCCTGCCACAAAGTAACGAATAACAACCCTATATACATCACAGTAACGAGAAACGTGTTCCTGATTTTGGCATACTAACGCGTTTCCGTGCTTGTTACCACAGTAATAACGCCTAACATTTAGTAGTAACTTCATAAGACTTCATAAGATGTCACAATTCAACTAAACATGTTTAGCTGTTTAGCTGAAACTTTTGAGGGAGATCACACTAGAAAATGACCACCCTAATTTCTTACTTAAGATCAGCTGTCCAATCTTAACAATTTGACTCGTGATACATGCAATTTACCTCCTAAATGCTTCTTTTTCTTTTTTTATTGTACCGCCTTAGTGATAAAAAGAGTACATGCACATGCCTTCAGGTTAACTGTTAGTTAAAGTTAGTGAGGAAAAAAGAGCTACTGAGACAGCCTCTCACATCTCTGTTCCCTTCAAGAGGCTAATGCTTTATTTATAACACTGCACCCCCCTAGGTGCGCACCTCAGGTCCCCATACAGCCCCTTCTCTTCCCCACAGGTATACTTTACGTCTCTGCTTCGCACTGTGCTACCTAGCGCACCTTCACACGCCTTCGCTTTCAACATCCCACTCCTGCGGCTGCATTTGAGGAGGAAGTCGGAGAGAAGAATACAAAGACTCCACATGATGCACATATACAATCTGCAGACTGAAGCGGTTTCACAGCCGTGGTCTCCGATGTCTCGCTGAAGTTCTCTCATGTGTTGGAAGGAAAAGAACAGAGTCCCCTATCCTCTAGCCCTGCTCGCTCCCGCCGAGCCGAAGAAACGCCACAGAGGAGTACGAGAGAGCAAGAGATGGAGAAAAAGAAATGTGGAAGAACACCAAAGGACAGGAGAAGTAGAATTGGAGGGGAGGTGAATGGAGAAGACAAAGAAGTGGTAGGGGGTGCGAGGAGAAAAGAGAGATTGAAGAAAGCGCGATAAAGAGAGAAAGAAATATTGTCTCGCTCATTTTAAACTTGGAGATGCTGAATCCCTTCTTCTCACTCCAACCTGCATTTCTGGGTCACTAGAGACATTTAAACTGCACTTATAATTAACAGCTATTTTTAAACAGGGAGGGAGAAGTGGAGCGGTGGCGAGGTACAAAAGCATTAAAATTGCCCCAGATTCGCTATTGAATAGGACACATCAAGGCAATATGCTGGCAGATCAAAGTGAGCGAGGAGAAAGGAGACAGGGCCGATCAGTGGGGATAAATTGTTCCCTTTATAATGGCATAAGAATAGACCTCTTTGCAGCTGAAACAATTTAATAACTGCATTCATTACCTCTGTCCAGCTTGTCTGTCTGTCGGCTGCACAATGTGTAACCGCTTTTGCCACGCACTACCTCTCTTTGTCTTCTTTTTTCCCCTTTATGCATCAAACTTTTCACCTTGTTCTTTTTTATTTCCTCACACATCAGTCCTTGTTTCCTCACCCCTTTTTCTCCAATACCCATCCTCCACAAAGTCTGGTATCCTTCCACCTTTTCCTTTGCCCTCTGTCCCTGCTGCCTTGCCTCTTTTCTTGTACATTCCTGCTACCAGCAGCAACAGAATTTCCTCTGAGCTGATGCACTGCAGGCCCCACAATGAAGATGTGCAATGTCTGACACTCTTGGAATGAGAGCTCTAATAGAAGGGGAAGCGGTTATCACAGAGCTCCCCCAGGACCAGCCTCTGTGTGCCTGACGCTAATTATGGCACATGCAAATGAATGTGCAGCATTAAGATCAGAAGTCTGCCTGTGTGTAGAAGGACTGCGTGTCAGCGCATGCATGTAGCTAAGTTTTGTGTGTGCAGCAGCCTGAGTACATGTGTGTGTTTGTAGATCATGTGCTCACAAAAAAAAAGAGCTTAGATGCTTTCACATAGGCAGACTTAGTGCATAAAATCATGTACATAAATAAAAAGCCAAACAGAAACCACTGGGCCTTTTACCTTTTCTTTTGTTCTTTAATTTATTGTTATAAACAAAGGGGTGCGGCATGAATCAAGGATTGGGATGAAGAACTAGCAACAAGTCAACCCCTTTTGCTCACACACTCTCTCTCATGCTCAAACGTGAGGTTGAGCACAGAAGATCTCACAGGAGGATTCCTATAAATACATCTCCCTCACATTCATGAGCAACCTCTCCAAGAGGGCGTTTTTATTAAAACCATTTTGTCTTCTCTTTGTGTCCTTTGTACACAAGCATGTGTGTGTGTGTGTGTGTGTGTGTGTGCGTGCGTGCGTGCGTGTGTGCGTGTGTGTGTGTGTGTGTGTGTGTGTGTGTGTGTGTGTGTGTGTATGCATACACACATGTTTGGGCAGTTTTATGTACTTACCTGTGCATGCAAATCAGAAGTGTGTTCATTCGTGAGCATGTTGTGTTTGCTTGTTGAGACTTGGTGCTGTTTTAATTGCATTTTGCTGTTTGCTTATGTTTTTGCTCTGGCCTCTTTATGTGACAACCTATATCTTCATTGTTATTGTTTGTGTCACTGTTGGTGTGTGTGTGTGTGCCTGAATTTGTGTGTCTACATGTTGACCATCTTATCTCCCCATTAGCCTCTTGCGCCCCAACCAGTTCCCTCTCTCTCCCCTTTTGCTTCCTCTAATGGGTAATTTAGCCATGCTTGCCTGACATCTAGCCTATTCCTTGTTTAGTTGCCATGGCTACACAGGCCTATGGATTGCTCCCTTGCTCCCCTTGGCCTTGCTGTGGATGCTATAGATGTCTCAACTATTGGACGCCAGAGCTGCTAAACACAGAGCGCACACACAGACTCTCAAACATTAAAAAATCACAGATGGCAACAAACTGATGGCAATGATGTTTTGATCAGAGGTTAATACCATGACTGCAGCTGGTTAAGCCTTTATGCTTTTTGGGAATGTATATATTGATAAACAGCCATACCAGTAAACCAGAATTATATCATTCTGTTACCCTGCTGAAAAAACCAGCATAGACCAGCATATGCTGGTTCCAGCATATGTTGTGTTTTGGTGCTGGTATGCTGGTCCATAGTGATCCATTAGTTCAACCAGCATAGACCAGCACCAAACCAGCATAGACCAGCAACAAACCAGCATAGACCAGCAACAAACCAGCATAGACCAGCATTGACCAGCAAAGACCAGCAAACAAATCATGATGGTCTTGATTTATATGCTGGTCAATGCTGGTCTATGCTGGTTTGGTGCTGGTCTATGCTGGTTTGGTGCTGGTTTAGCTGGTAGACCAACATGATTCAATGCTGGTCAATGCTGGCCTATGCTGGTTGAACTAATGGATCACTATGGACCAGCATACCAGCACCAAAACACAACATATGCTGGAACCAGCATATGCTGGTCTATGCTGGTTTTTTCAGCAGGGAGGGCCACTATCCTGCATGTTTTTGTGTTTCTCTGCCCAAAAACACCCATTTTCAGTTGTTGGATTACATGTTTATCATTTCAACAATTTCTGTAGAAGTTTCTTAATAATGCACTGATTTAAATTAGGTGTGCTGAAACTGAGAAACATATAAAACATGCTTGACAGTGGCCAAGGCCCAGGATTGGACATCAACTGTACTGATCAAGGCATAATTCTTCTTCAAAAGCACTCAAAAGAGGATGAATTTGTAAGTTTAGTGCAGTAAAATATTGTAGTTTATGCTGTACCAAATTCTGCTTTCTATTAAAATTACACAACAGTTGCAATTGGTAGCCTCATAGAAGCAAACCGAAACAAAACACTTTTGGATTTAGTGTCTCCCTTCTTAATTCATAAGATGGAGGTGGAGAGTTGCAGCAAGGGGCTTCAGGGTCAAAACAAACACAGATGAAGTTTTCATGCTTTTTCAGAGGATCTTGTTTTCTTTGAAGTTTTACTACAGAGAGCTAAAGAGAGATGGAGAGAAAAACGGGTGTAGAAAGAGTTAGGACTGAGAGAGCAGCGAGGGAAGGAGAACAAGTTACAGAAGTGTGAAGCCCTTGAGTTGAAACTGTGCCTGCCTGGGCCTACAGAGAGCAGATGACAGTAGCTTTGGTTTCGTTCGCGGAGCTTGCAGTGCTTTTGCCTTACATAACCCCTCCCATTGTGCTTTTTCAATTATTTGGGGAGAATTCTTAAGTATGCACTTTAAAATTTAATGCTTTTATGTGTTCAGTGGTAGGGGGAAAAGAAGGGCACATCACAGATCATGCATAAAAAAGACGGCTGTGACAAGTTTTGAAAAAATATCGACAATTATAATATTCTATAAGGTACATCAGCGAAGTTTAAGAGTTTGCGGGCATGTGTTTTGGAATGGAAGAAGAAAGAGAATAGACACTTTGACAGAGCTAGCAATGTAAAAGCACATGCAAGCCGTGCAAACACATTCTTATTTTTTACCCTTCCCCCCATCCCAGATTCCCCCTAAGGTGCCCCTTGCTCCCCTTTCTCCCCTCCTTCTGCTTCTCTGTGAGGTTAAAGCGCACCTTCCCACTAAAGGGCTCGGGGGTCACGCATCTGCATGTGAAATGTGAACCCGCTGACATTCCACGGCAGCCCTAAGCCGTGCAGTCCTTTTGTTCACTAGGGTGCCAGTGTCAGGCCTAACAAGCCCAGAGAAGGTCTCTAAGAGAGGAGAGTGAAAGACAGAGAGTCACACTGGTCTGTTGTGGATGCCCCTTCAGACATCACTTACATGCACCAAAAAAATCTGAGAATTTATGGTAATAATAATATTTTGTTATACTAGACGTCTTCCATTCTGCCGTAAGCTGGATGATACGCCAAATGACATGGCTCTCGGAATGGTAAAGTTATGTGTGGAGGGGTGAGAGGGTCCATATATTGAATGAGGTCAAGGCAACCATGAAAAAACAAGTTAGGTTACCTTGACAACAGTGCAGACGTTAGTGACAAAAAGACCAGTGTCGGCACTGGAATTGATCGTGTTCACAATTTGATACCAAACCAGAGTGTTTAACTTATAATAGAGAGTGTTGTTTTCATCCCTGGAAGCCGGTGATTTTTTAAATCTTTTGAAGTTGACTAAAGTTGGTATGTTTAACCTAATGGAGGGCTTTTAGGGGGACCTCACTGGACGTACACATGCTTTTAAATCAGGCAGCACACAGAGGTGCAGGGCTGGGGTCCTTTCAGCCTGTGAATTGAGTTTAGAGGCACAAAGGGCAGCTATTCACCAGGCAGTGATGGACTTCACACCAGCCTTTATGTCCTCTTTGGCAGGCGCAGAGCAAGAGGAGAAAAGTTTTTAAAAAAGAATAAATAAAATCGAAACAGAATGCTGAGAGAGTTTGGTCTGGATTGACAAACATTTAATCAGAGAGCACCAATGAAGCCACAAACTTCTCAAACTCAAATATCATAAGGCTACTTCTGTTGGCCAACTCGTGTTATGGGTGTTTGCAGGACAGGTGGCTGTTCTTTGGAAAACTCTGATTGGTTAGCACACAAGTTAAATAAATTCTAACATGAAGGAAGTTTCTGCCAGGAGATAAATACAAGTGTCACAGTAGATATTTAGATAAAACACACAGTGAGCATGCTTCCATCTTATGTCAGATTTATTGGAATTTTAGTTTGTTTGGGATCTGATTTGAACCAGAACGAGGAGCTGATCTGCTGTTGTCTGACACAAACACGACTTCAAAAGTTCAGAGTTTGGTTTATGCTAAACTTTCCAGATTCTCTGCTCACACTTTCAGATGTGCACATTTTTAGGTTTACCCTTTTATTTACTTTTTCACCTTATTATAATTGAGTTCTTACTCTAAACTCCTTCCTTCATACCCCTCAGGGAGCTTGGTGCATCGTCAGTGATTCTGTTAGCATTACTAGATTAGAACTGTCCATCCATCCGGTCTCTGTTTCCAAACACATTCATCCCAGTCCTAGTTAAAACACTGGGGGATCTCCTCCACTCCACCTCCACCCCGCCAAAGTCTTTTATGATGTCCATAAAATGGAAGAGTGCAGCTTTACTTGAACTAATAATATCTGAGCTTACAGGGCTGTGATTGATGATCTTTAAAGCCAGCCCGATCGGTCTCATCTTTCTTCAGATTTTTATCACTGACTTGTTTGCAGTCATGTGCAATCACAAGCACCAGGAGAGGTAACAAGTGCTTGATGTATGATGCTTGAGCTGCTTTTGTCAGCTACGCATTTCCCTTTCCCTCCCTTTGCTTTGTTTTTTCTTTTCTTTTCTTTTTTAACCCAAGGCTTTTATTTGTTGGATCTCTAGGATTGTTTTGGACTGTTGGTTTACTGTGTGTTTTCTCAGTCTGTCTCTTTTACTGCTTGTCTTTTTCTTTCTTTGTATTTTTTATAGATACTGGAGATGTCTTCGGGATGGTGCAAGAGGTAAGCCAAACATTTTCTCCACATTTGGCCTTGAAATTGACTCCGGGATATTTTTATACATTCTATGTTCTCTGGTTTCCAAAATTTCTTTTTCTCAGACAAGTGTTCTTCAGTTTTGAGACATTTTAAGAAGATACATTTTATTATTATTATTTCACAGTGGAGATTAAAACATTTTGAGAGGGATCCGTGTCCAAGTCCTCCCTTAGAGTACTTAATATCCTGCATAGTGTGCCAAGAATGCACATCTCTTTAAATTCTATAAATCATTTTTATGGGATCTGCTGTTTGTCCATTATAGTTCCTCTACTTCATGTGGACAGAGCAGGATATCCTCTTAGTGGAGTTTTCTAGCTTATGTCCCTTTGAACGAGCAAAGTATGTGCATGTTCACATGTGCATGTGTGTGTTTGTTGGCCCTGTTTTGTCTCTCCTCCTGCTAGATAAAGAATCCCACCTGTCACTGAGGATTGTTCTGGCTGCACCGTTACAGAGACCTCAGGCAGGGTATAAAACCAGGTCCAGCTTTGTTCCCTCTGCCCTCATTTGTCTCTGGTTCTACTTCTCCTCATAAGGTGTTTATCTTCAGGGTTATTTGAAGCCATAGCCAACATTTGATCACTTTTACAATGTGATGATACAAAGCTTTGCCAAGACAGTGAAACAAATTGTAGAGGGAGGTTAGTGGGACAAGGGCAGCAATGAAAATGTTAGACATCAGATGTTATGGGCTTTGACATGGCCTTGGCTTTCACACTACATTTTAACAATGTAGGTCCAATCTACCCATTGGGGTTTCATAGGCATCCTCCCATCTTTAGCAATCACAGATGGGAGGATGCAAGTCTTATTTCCTTTTCCCACATCATCCTCTTTCTCCATCTCATCTCCTCTTTTTCATTCCTCCTTCTTCTCCCACCATTTTCTGTCCCTCCATGTCTCCTATCTTCCTCCCTCACCTCTCTCTCCCTCCTGTCTTGGAGCCATTCTGATGATTGATTGTTTCTCTGTGGAGTCTGACAGGATGTAGAACACTCTCGGCCCCAGGGGCCCCCATACAGACTGCACCAGCTGATTAAGACTCCCCCCTTTAATCAGTCGCACAGTGCCACACCAAAACCACTCCTGTAAACATGTAAAAAAGTAAGAAAGGTTCCACGTGCTGAAAGATAACGGGGTTTTTTTTCTAAAAAGAAGTTAACTTTTTTAAACTAAGCTGATACGTTTCTCTCTCTTGGGCTTAAGGACTCTTGTGTATCAGTGGCAGCAGACAAAGAAGAAAAACAAAAGACCTTAAACTTAATAAAGTTCTCCATTTCTTCACCAAGTTAAACCCAGCCAGCGCTAAACCTATTACAGCCTGTAATAGTATTACAGATAGAAATCTCATTGTTTTGCTTCTATTGAGACTAAAAGACTGACAGCCATGGTTGTATCACATGATTGAGGTGAGAAGGTATTTGAATGATGTCAGAGAGCATGTGGCACCACCAGAACCGATATGGTGACAGCTAATAGTAGATATTTTGCTGAGGAAATAATCACTTTTACATTCAGCTATTCTTATCTAAATAGCAATGAAATAAGAAAAATGTTGATATCTAAAAAAGTCATTACCATTAGTTCACGCTGAAAGATTGAATTAACCGGAAGGCCACTGTAGTTTCTGCAGAAATCTTTTTAAATTGATTACAGAACATGTACGTTTTAGGGGCGTGTGTTGAATTTTAATGTCAACTTTCAACTAAAGTTTAGATTTCAGCTGGTCAGAGACTTCAATGCTTTTTTGGTACATCTGCTTCATTGTGGATATTTGCTCTGTTTGTAGATTTTTTTGTCCTATAATGATGAGGTTAACAGTCTGGTATGACGGTGCTGGAAACCCTGGGCCCAGTTCCAGTAGAGTTCAAGCCTCATCAAACTTTGGGCATGTTCCAAATTGGTGCTAATATGGTGTGGGTGCAGTTGTAAGTGAGTGTTACACATGCTGTTTTTTTTAATAACATAATAGTTTGAAAGTGTTTTTTTGTGCATGTGTGTTGCTTTGTGTTCATGTCTGCTCATCCTCTCAAATGCGAGCGTGAGAATCATTGCCTGTGGGTGTGTTTAGTATTTTCACCATGCTCACATTTATATCTGTCTGTGTTTTCCCTCTCCCTTCCTGCTGATGCCATCAGTACACACATTGTGACTGATGACAGTCGTTGCCACAGTCTGATGCTCTGCAGCTTAATGTCCTTTTTTGTTTATTAATTAACTGCAGGACATATATGCTGAGAGACACCTATTGATTCTACTGCTGCATTAATTGATTTTGTGCTTCACTAATCATATTGTTGCTGTAAAATCATTACTTGGCCTGAGCATTGTCTTTGTAGTCTTGGCCTGTGTGTTGATTTGCTGTGTTGGTCGTAGTTTTTCTAGGCGGAGTGTAGAGTGGGGTTGTCATTTGGAGCTAATATGGTTTATTTTTCTAATGCTGTTCATTATAAGATTAGAACAGAAATTTGATAATAACAAGGAGGCCAGTTCAAATAATCAGATATTAACACAATATGAAGTAGTTTTTAAACTTTTCTAATGTTTTAATCTAAAGTTTAAACTGTAGATAAAAGTTACTGACATATCTATAATTACACCTGTTCTAAAGGAAAATATTAATGCATATTTTTCTGCTATTAATATAAAATAAAAACACAAAAAATCATAGCAAGAAAATATAATGTATCAGACTGAGGATCCTTTAGGTCAAAATACCACCTAATTAGATATAAAGTAATTATTAAAGCATAAAAAGACTCTAAAAGAATTGAGTTATAATTAATGTAAATATTTTTGGAATTAATTAGCTAATCCAGTATTTTTCTTTTATGATTTCATCCATATACAGTATGTTTGTTCTGCAGCTAAAAAATTATGCCGCTTTGTCAAATTCTCCTAAAAACACTTCAGTTTTCCAGTAATACTTTCAAATTTTGTTGTTTGCTCCTGAAATATACCTTTACATGCTACAAAATCACATGTTCTAATATTTTTAAGCGTTTAAACAATGCCATGACTGCTAAAATTACTTGACTTCAAGGAACAATAACTTCTAAAACCAATCATCTATTCTTCTAAATCTCAAGCACCTAAAAGTACTTGAGCTTGAACAAACTTTGATGTATACACAGATGGAGAAGAAGTAAACATTGATTATAATATGAAACAGTAGCAGGAAAGTCTAAAGATAACAGAACATGAGATAATTCTCCTACAGTACCATTGCATCATTAAAACAAACAGATTCTAGTGTTTGTGTGTGTCTGACTGCCAAGGACTCCCTAGTGAGTCTGACCGGAGGTTACAGTGTAACCAAAGCATCTGTCTTCTGCTCACCACCCAGATCAGCCGGTTCAGCTTGACTGGGCCCAGTTGTCTTGGTTTCATACTGACGACTGTCTGGGAAAGGTCTGTCTGGGGTTCAAGTACATTAAAGTCATCCGCTCCCCTCCCAGTGAGACGCAACACAGATGGCTCCAGATGCAGCTGGCACAGCATGGAGCAGCACCTGACAGTGCTCCTTCACTCAAAAAAAATTTACACATCTACAAATATAACCACACGCATACACACAAACTCAGGTAAACCCACTAAACGTACCTAAATGCATGTAAATCTGCCCACTCTCTCCCTCTCTGATGGAAGCACAGACACACTCTTTAAATACTTAGATGCACATGCTCACAGCAGGAACATATGCTGCCACGCATCTACAAATCCTCACAGTAGCACACATACGAATATGCAATTAAAAAGTCAGATTACTGCATGACACACATACACTCAAACGTAAACCCGTGCATATTGTGCTAAATTTCCAACATATGTCAGGGCATGTTGATGTGCACAGTGCAGAAACCCTTTATCTCTGCAGAAGAGACAGGAAACAGGAGGAACAGGACAGCTGAATGAAATCAAATTGAACACGCTCACCATTTGTAAAACAGAGGAAGATGTAAATTGAGAGCAACATGTTCTGCTGAACTGTAAGAGAGGGTGCCGCTATACCACAGCTTTGATATGAATAGGGACAGTAAATGAAACATGTAACACTTCAGGTGATCTGTGAGTTATTTAGGGGAGAAGACATTAGAGATTAAAGTTAGGCTAGAAAAGCTTGTGTCACACATAACTGGAATTTTTGTTTGTTTTTTTTAACCCGAAAACCTGGGAAATAATTAGATCATTGTAAACTTCAAATTCAAGCAATTTTCATTTAATTGCATTAATTAATTTAATTTCTAACATGAGCACCTTAGATATAAAAAGAACATGATGTTAGCTGCTTTTAACTAGATGATGTAAAATGATAATTACCACAACTAACAGATGAGCCAAGCATACAATATGAAATGAATAGAATGGTTACAAATCTATTTAGTAGAAGTAGAGCTTAGTATTTTCCACAACTACATCTCCTAATCATAAAAAACTGAGGGGAAATAAATAAATTTTAAGTTATTGCACATAACACTTCACATTTCGTCTCGTAGCATTTAAAATATTTTCTGCATTCAGGATAAAAGTATTCATGTAATTTTTCCCTTTTTCTAACTTTATTTACTTTCAATTTGGTGAAAAAGAATCTTGAGCATCAATGTTGAGTTTTTATCACTATTTAAAAATTCTTCACACTTTTTCTATTAGTACAAGGTCAAGTCTGCAGAGAGACAGTCCACATCTTGAGCCTTGCTTTGGTAAAGTGTGCAGACTGCACTTTTGCATGTTTTATTAAAAGTTGTCACAACTAAATACGAAATGCATTGAATTCATACTATCTGCAATCAAATTAAAGTCAAAGAAAATGTGAAAAATATAGTTTTTATACTTGCAAAATTGAAATTAATTCACACCTTTAAAAAAAACCCTAACACTTAACACAAGTGTCTCTCATTGTCTTTAAAAAAATCTTCAAAGTTGTATTCGATTTGCGTAATACACAAAACAACTTATTAACTTGGCGCTTGTATTTTCCCAGTTGTATCCCTCGCTGTGGCTGTTAGCCATGCAAATTTTTCATCTACATCATTTCATTGAGTTTTAATTAACACAACAAGGATTCAGTGTCCTCAAATGACATAACTCGGAGCACAAATTCAACCTCATTAGCTCTCAGTGTCTCTTCAGCCAAATGTAAGTGTGGATCTCTGCTCCCAGTTTCAGTTTTATGTTTCAGATCATGTGCTTAATGAATTGATTTGTTGTTCAACCAGCTATCCCTAAACTGCCCTGCTAAGATCTATGGCTATCCCTTTAGATACTTTGTTATTATTCTAACTGAGAGATATTCATTTAATTTTTTTGCATCATCTTCTCCACATTCTTGCCTGAAATTCCTAAAAAGCCTTTATTGGTGCTTTTTTTTACTAGACTCAAAAACATTTAGTATGAAATGGTTCCTTCCTAAGCTTTCTGCTTAATTCTCTGACAGTGATTATTTCCAGCAGTCTTACTCAGCTCTTCTGCTTGATATAGAGTCATTGAAGCACCACCAAATTAGCTCTAATACATTTGCACCACTGCAAAGTGTCAGACGAGCACATCTCCTTCTGCTGCTGTTTGCATTCTGTTAGACAGCTGGAATTAAGGTGGTTACACCACAAACGCAACCCATCACGTGTTTCGGAACCAGGACATTTACAGCCTGCTCCTGCATAGCAATGTTCTGTTAAAAGAATTGCTTATTGTTGAGCAGAGACGTCTGCCAGCGCCACGCGCACGGTTTTGCTACAAATGTCACTGGTTCATTAAATGAAGTGCAGTAAAAACACATTCCATTTGTCCCATTTGAATTCTTGGTGCATTCGTGACTTATGTGGCGAGCGAGGCCCTATACCTGCCTGTGGTACAGTTATGTCTTTAAGTGATCTATAAAATGTTATTATTTAAAACAAGCTCTTTATGGATTGCTTACGAGACATGCTTAGCACATGATTGATCTGACCTTTCACAGACTGTCGTTCTCAGGGAAAACATCAGCCTTAACCTTTTTTAGCTGGATTACTCTGCACTTCTATACATGCACGTATACGTGTGTGTGTGTCCAGGTGTGTGTGGCTATGTGTTAATATATTGGAAGCACGTGTTTGTATGCATGGTAAAATGCCATCTAGCAACGCCTGTCTCATATGCTTTTATAAGGTTTGCTTCACTGAGATGAAAATAATACATTGCTGATTGATTGATCAATCATGTCTGAAAGGGTATCTGCGTCTGTACACAAGGGTGTGTGTGCGTGCGTGTGTGTGTGTGAGCCAAGGCTATGTACAGCTTGATGCAGAATAGAGATTGATGGAGGCTTGCCGTGAGGAGGATACTCAGTTATCTCCTTGTAATTAAAATCCACCTCATAAAGATTATTGACTCCCCCACCGCACAAACCAGCATGCCGCCTTGCTTGGCAGAGTTTGCAAAGCGCTTCTTAAAAAATGAAAAATAGCATATTAAGCAGCACATATTTCCCATTTATGCGTTACATTTAGATGTGGTTAAGTTATCGTAATGTGCAATAAAACCTGGATGTGAAATTTGTAATCCACTTTGGAAAATTGCTTGCTATATTGCTTTAACATTCCCTGAAAGAGCTTTTGAGATGTGTGTGCCAGGTTTATTGTACGCTATAATTTAAAAGTCCTCAACGCTGGCAGTAAATATAAATTTATTAGTGGTGGGTTTAAAAAGCCAGACTGAGGTAGAATGAATGACAGGATGTTTGAGTGTTTACAATCACTGAGTGCGTACAGTGTGTTTTTGATTTGTGCCACATGAGGATGTCTTTCCTCTGAGTTTGTGTTTGCAAAGTGAAGAGGATCACATCTCAGTGCACTGCTCTTTAACAACTCCTTCTCTGAACTAAACTAAAAGGTGATAATGACTTTCTGATATTACTGTATCTGTTTCTTATCTAATTCAAGTGAAATCAGAGTTATTTAAATAAAACAAACTTATCTGTTTTCTTTTAATTTGGACAGAAAATTTCTGGCGCTTACCTTCCCAGCAAGGCAACACCAAACTTTAATCCAGAACAACATGAATACTGACCTTGCTGCACTAAATGTGGCTGGATTGCTTCAGATCTTTAAAACTTTCACCACTAAATGTAATTATTCTGCTACACTCTTAGTACTCAATAACTATTTGTTTCCCTATTTTTTCCTTTAAGTTTGAAAAACAATCCTGCTCATCTACTATGCTTTTTAAATCTTACACATTTAAACATTACACATTTTTAGGGTGATTTTTACTCACTTTTTATCTTTCTCGCAATGCTTTACTCTTCCATATAATTACATACATATGGCCAGTATTTACATTTAAAGTAATACCATTTAGTGACTTCTAGCAAATTTCACAGCAGGTAGCTACCTTCCAAACTGAAGACTTAGCTGTGTTGCCACCACAATGATAGATCTCCACAACCTGGTAATGGAAGTTGTATGCATGCTGAGAGCCACAGTTAGCCTATCGTGTCCTGCCACATGCAATGAGTTCTCAAAACATACCTGAAGACATCACTAAGACCCTGCAAAGACCAGACACGTCAACACTCTGAGTGAAGGCAGTCTTAGTGAGAACATACCATCTCAGTCCTAAAAGTTAATTTTTCTTTTCTTTGTGAAGATAATATGCATCTTGGTGACAATGCATGTATTACTGCTGTATCTGTCTGAACTTTTGCCCTTTTGTTCATATCTTCAGCAGGTGGGGAGCTGCTTCTCTGGGGTCAGATCCCCTGTGTTTTCCAGGTCAGTTATCACGCGGGCCTCTAAAGGCTCTGGACCCCCCAGTCTGTTCCGCTGGCAGGCCGTAAGGTATGTGTCAAAAAGACTGCGCAAATTATGTTTTCAGACTCTTCAAACGTAGAGCAGATGAAGGCCCTGACAATTTCTGAATAAAATGGATTTAGCTGGAATAAGCATGAATTCTTTAAGGGTTCACCCACAGTTAGTTCAGTAAGTCTAAAAGCTGAGTTTGCATTGCTTTTCAGTTCCCACTTCCAGTTGTTACTGAGAGCAGAGATGATGAAATTTGTCTTGAATTGTAACTTGACATAAATGACTCTATCCTGTTTATAGAGTCAGTCACTTTAAAAAAAATTGCATCAGTTCGTTCTGTATCAACAGCTCCATTTGATTCAGCATGACACAAAATAACAGCCCAGCATAAGAAGCCTTAGAAGAACTTTCAATTTTGAGAAATGTTTTTACACAATCTTTTACATAATTTAGATTTTTTTTTCTACTTTAATGAGGAAAAACCACTATTGTAATGTAGGTGTGAGATATTCCCTGCGGAACGTGGCACGTGAGAGCTTTTACCAGTACCACACGTGAGTAACCTGCCATCCATCTTTCAATGCTCAGATTTCCCTGGTCAATTGTTTGTGGGTCAAGGAGAATGCATCGTAAAAGTTCTACCAGCTCCTCGTTTTCTCCCTCCGTGCTGTATTCTCATCCTCCTCTCCAAATTATGCCGTTTTCCTCCTCAGAGCTCCTCCTCACTCACTTTCTCACTCATCAAACCATAATTCACTTCAGAGGGAAGCATCATTAATGCACAGTAGGACCCAGCAGCTTGATGTGTGCTAATTATATTGTGTGTTTTACACGCTGGATGACTTTTGCTTAGTCAGTGATGAAACCAGGCTCTGGTAATTGTTTTTTGGGTGTGATGAGTTTATAAAATTGTGCATGAATATGCAGGAATGCAGATATACATAGATAAATACATATATATTTATATTTATGTAAACTGTGGGTCTATTATCATGTTTCTGCAGGTGGATATGTGGAAGGTTTTTAACATTTGAGCTTAGAAAACCACGTTTATTTGCACTTATGCGCGTGTGATTATGCATAAGTACAAGTGTCGAGCATACACTGAAGCTAGGAGGCTAAGATTATTCTGCAGCTTCACACATTACACGCTTCTGTGAACTTAGTGATGATTAGCAAACAGTCAAAAATCACAAGATCATTGTGACACTTTAAAACTGCACGCAGTTTAAAAAATCCATCACTCCCCAACAAAACTTTGACATGCACATTCGACCATGACACCACACTCTACATTGCTCGCATTCTTCACAACCAAGGTGATCCGTTTAGCACTGTACATCAGTCAGTGCCATACCTGAAAACGTAGCTCAGCCTGGGGCTAATCATGCTGATTGGAGGTGTCCTTTGGCTCACCTGGGGGCTTCCAATCCTATTAGGCCAACAGGCCTGAGCCTAACGTACCCAGCAGCTGCTCGTGTTTGATCACCGGTGCTTAGAGCCTACACTTGTCCTCTTATGTTGGTGTTGAGGCATAGAAAAGAGGTGCAGCGGGGTGGGGGGCGGGGAGGAGGGGGTTCAAAAGTGATCTCCTTAACTCTCTAGGGGGGCAGAGGGAGCACTTTCCTGCTCCTCCAGCTGGAGTTGGTCTTAAAACTTCTGATATCATGTGAAAGGCGGAACATTGCAAAAAAAAAGAGAATTTATTTCTTTAGCAAAACAGAAAGATAGAGTGAAAAACTGAAGAGGAAGAAACTGAAGTGTATTTAAGTTTTTTGTGTGTTTTTAAAGGGAATTGCTGTTAATGCAACTGTTTCTCACATCATCTCCATCAGTTGCTCTTTCAGCTTGAATCTTGACTATTCCTCCAAGCTGCATGCCGATCACTGTGTCCCTCCTTCGTTCCCCATCCCCCATTCTTTTCCAGACCAAGAGCACCCAGGAAGAGCCATGTGTTTCCAAAGTGGACTGGATGGGAAATCGAAGCAGGGCTTCTGTGTTTATCAAGCCACAGCTCCGTCACCTTGCTCCTACTCCCATCTGGAAGCCCGGGCAAATTGGTGACAGCAGCAACAACCCTGCAGCACACATGCCCTTTTTTTCCTGTTTGCACATCCACACACACTCAGTCCTCACACATACACACACATAGAGCACAGCACCTTGGCCTGTTTAGTTTTATTGCTGGTGTCAGGTGAGGAGGCGGAGGTAGGAGTGCTGTCTAATGTTCAGCTTACACACACATATACGCTCACAGATACACTCACACACAGCCATTTTCCACCCCTGCTGACACCTTGGCTAACGAGACCTGTGAACTGCACAGACAGAACTCTGAGACTTGTCAGAGTCCCACTCATTTAATGCCAAGACCTGGCCCCAGCTCTAACCCAACCAGGCTTTCTATATGCACACTGAGCCACAACAGGCTGAACAGTGATAGTCTGAACATGAACCTTTTGGAAACTCTTGCTCCTTCAGGTTAATGTTGTAAAAGCAATTTCACTATAATCCAAAAGAACTCTTTCTATAAAATACAAAAACATGTGCAGCAATGATTTGGAGTGGGAGTTTAATATTTTACAGTTTTTGTTTGATGTGTTTGCTATTGTTCACTGCATAGCTGCATGCATGTGTGACTTAATATAGTATAGTTTGGTTAAACATTTTCACAAAACATGACTGAAAAGTGTCAAGCAATAAATCTGTTGGAGCCAAAAGGCAAATCAAGTTTCCTGGATGTTTCTTCTTGTGTTCTGTATGCTCTCTGGATAACCTTCCTTTGCTCTGATGTGTCAAACTGTCGTGACACAAGACTGTGCTTGGAATGCTGCCCTTTTGGTTGCATTTTTGCTGTGTTTTCTTCTCGGTATCTTTTTCAATGCCCTCTTTTTATTTCTCTGGCGTGATCTTATAAGTGGAGTATAACGAAGAGCTGACGGGAGTTCGAGCCCTGCACGGCCTCGCTACCTTGGAAATTAACTGCACAAACAATGTCTGGCCATTGTGCCTAAGCACTTATAGCGATGCCATTTAAGAGAGTATTGATCCTCCCGATGCAGGGTCAATCACTGGATCAATGGTGTGTGGGCCGGTCGGCTGGAAGGCTGTTTGACTGCATGAATGAATGGAAGGATAGAAAACAGATGAATAGACAGTCACATATTGAATGGATGCATGGATATATGGATTTGTTCGTGGATGGACTCAGACTGATGCATGGAGGGCAGCAGTGTCAGGTCTGAACAGAGTTGAACTTGTGTCGCTTTAAAGATTTTTTTTACTTCTTTGTCCTTTTTGGATGTGATTTTTTTTAAGATTCAACCCACATTTATTTACAGTTTGTAATTTATCTGTCAAAAGGAAATGCTTTTTATAGATGCAGTACTTAATTTAGGAGCATCAAGCAACACATTTTGGACATTTTAGGCATCGCGGTGCAAAATATAAATAAAGGTTGACTGAAAGAAAGGAAATCAGATGCAAAAATCTAATAAACTGACTAACATGTTTTGAAAGCTTGCAACTTAATTTCCATATAAGTTAAAATGCATTGTAAAACAAAGGACTACGACAGTAGGGTCACTCAGATGAAAACAAAAGGAAAAAGTGTCAAGATTTATTTCAAATTGTCAACAAAGATACTGAAAAGTGAAAGGTCAGAGTATTATTAAGCAAGATACATTCAAAATGTTGAACGAAAAAGTACAAATACTATTTCCAGAATAAAGTCTTGAGGAAAAATTTGGGAATAGAAATATTATGTTGACTTTTTTCATACTTTGACCTAAATCTTAACACTTTCTTTTAGTTTTTCTTCTTCTTTCTAAGTTGCCCTAATAGAAAACCTTAAAAACAAACTGTTACAATTTGCAAATATGTTGATTTAATATGCAATCGAAATGTGAAAATGAAATATGTAAAATATTCTCTGTGATAATGTTTCTTGTTTAGGCAATATTCTGTATGATATACTTTGTTTTGTTTTCAATGCTATCAACGTGTTTTATTTTTCTAAAAAGTGGGAGACTCAGTAAAAGATTTAAAGGGTTGCATGGCTTTAAATATACACTAATAATAATAATAATCAATTTTTAAGCACAAAAATGTGAGCTTTCATGCACAAAAGTTGGAAATTGTAAAACAGCAATCCTATTTTGGATTCCTCACACATTTTTGTGTAGCTACACACATTCTTTATACTTTTTAAGTTTTATTTGGTGACATGAAAACTAAAAAATTAAAGGGCTGTCAAAAAATTCAACCAGCCAAGTCCATCATTTCTCATTGCTGTCATATTTAGAAAGAAAACAAGACATAAACAGAGTTTTATTTGGGGAAATGACTAAATACATGTTAAAAGTTCCATCATTCAGCTCAACCTATCACAGGTGTTGAACTTGATTCCTTATTTTTACTCTCTATTGCTTGAGGCATTTTTCACTCAGAGTAGTCGTTATAGCTGCTGAGGAAAACACATCACTACAACGCAGGAATGACACTCAAAGCTGTCCTAGAGGAATACAAACTGGTAACTGTACAGTTTCAGATGATCTGTTTTACTTTTAGACGTTTTCTGATTTCTTCATGAGTTTTGATGGACTTTACAGATGTCTAAGTAACACGCTTGCTCATGCACTTATTCCTCAAGCTCTTTTGGTTTTACAGCTGCAACATGCAAACATTTACAGAAGTCAGGAAGTGCCCAACTAGCCTGAAAGACACATTTTTGACCTCACAAAAAGTGGCCATAAACTTCACCTAATGGTGCTTCTGGTTTGACTGGCCAGATGTTGACTACTGGAATTAACTAGTGTTCTTTTCCTCCTAAAGTGTTGCCACTTTGGAAGTTGCCCACAATTTTGAAAAATCTATGTATTTTAAATGTAGCTAAATGGAAATAAGCAGATGCAGTGCTGTGCTGATATTATCATTACTAATATTAATTATATTATTGAGCCCTTCAGAAGTTTGCATAATATGTGTCTAAAACTGTTATTTCTAAAGGCTCAACTTCTTGGAAAGATTTGCAAGTCTGCATGGATTTTTCATTATATTAATCAGAATTCACCTTAGGTTTTTTTGTCCTTTATATCTGCTCATTTGCAGAGATCTTTTAACAAATCACCACCCAAAAATCCCTGCCCTTACCTTTTGTTCCTTTGATCAGTTGTAAACTTGAAGGTTTGGCTTAGCTGAGCCTTTTTCTTAAGTTTGCCTGCTCAACACTGAGGGGGAAAAGAGTAAATAGCTAAATTAAAGATGAGCTTTTCATATATGCAAATGGAAACCTCTGTCAAGGTGTTCTACTGTATATTTAAAGTTATATTAGTGGCACAGAAGAGAGGGGATTGGGAGGGGGATATAGATCAAAATTAGCATTTTCTTGGTGGATTGTTTATACCAAGGTTGATTGACCTACTTACCCATCCCCAGGCAGCGCAACATGAAGAAATGCAGCATAATGCAACACAAGGGAGAGGTGTAGATCCCTTTATTATTCTTACATTTGAGACACATGTGAGTGAAAAGACACACACACATACACAACACTGATCATCAGGGGCTCACAGAGGTCGTGCCTCCTGATGAAGCAAAAAGAAGGAAGAAAACTTGTTTAAAATTCTGTAAGAGATGTCAATTGTGCCCTCTGCATATTTCTATGTAAAATTTGTAAATAGATCCTTTGTAAATAGCATCTCTCTTGCCAATCACTCTGTCTGCTCTGTGCGTAGCAGCATTAAAAATTGATCTTTAGCCGCACCAGGGTGAAATGCTAACATCGCTGCCAAATGTCTGATTAAAAAGAAAAACCTTTAATCTTTGCTTAAAAGTGTCTACTGCTTTGGCATGCCTTTCCCCTGTGCTCCTCTATCTTCCAAGGCTATGAAGGGAAGGAGGGGGTCGCCATGGGTGAAACGGGGTCACGTTTCATGTAGAGTCAGCGCTCTGCGGTGATATAGCTCGAGAGGTGAGGGATTTAACTGAGGGGAAGATCTAGACATCGACATACGATGCTCTCGTCTGAATTTAACCTTAAGCCAAAGGTTAAAACCATGTTTAAGAATACCACAACAGGGGATAAACGTCTTGGCAACCCTGCCAAGTGCTTGTAACAAAAAGCATGCTTAAACATGGCTCCATGACTAATGTTAATATGGTGACATGGCAGTTATGAAACAAAGAACCATGATGGAGATTCTGAATTAAGGAAGATAAAAAGGTTATTACATCATGCAGGATCAAAGGCAAGAACAGACCATGCACCCACACTGAAAACAGGGGAAAAAAACACCTTTTTCTGGTCTTTATCAACATTGCAAGCAGCTCTTTTTGTATCTCACTTTGCAAACTCAACAGTTCTTGCTGGAACACCTGATTTTTTTTCGCCCCATCCATTGTTTGTTTCTCAGATCCTCTTTAATTATTTTTGTGTGTTTAATGAACGCTTTAGTGAAATATATCAGTAATAAACAACGTAACAGAATTCACTCAAATAAACGGAGCAGCCCTCAAAACATTTAAGTGGGGAATAAATATTCACGCACCTCTCAGAATAAATCTGCGAGGGCCACTAAATTGTCACTAAGAGTCACACACTCTCTCACAAACACACACTCCTAGCCCTCCCCGTCTCTCTATCATTCAGGTGTTTACTGTCATTCATACTCAGGGTTTTGTATAATCCTCTCACCACACCTGAGTGCATCTCTCTCAGTGTCAGTGGATTTACACACACACACACACTCGCACACTTTCCCTCTCCTCCAGTTCGCAGCCTTTTTTCATTTTGCATCACAGTCATTCTTTTACACACGCTGTCATTTCTTATGTAAATAACCGCAGATAAAGAGACAGTAACAGACATTTTAAGATTTACACACACCGCTCAGCGCGTATGTTTTCAGTCATCCCCTCTCATCAGCCAGTTTGTTTGGAGAAGTGTCTTTGCCTGTAGCCATAAATTAGGGGTTGTGATTTTACTCATTGAGACAAAAGAGAAAGACAATGAAACATGCATAAAACAAATGATGTGGAGAAGGTGAGAGAGAGAGAGAGAGAGAGAAAGAGAGAGAGATGGAGGAGAGAGGAGGGTGGAGTGGAGGAAGAAATGGGCCAGTATGCATCTCTGCTCCACTTTCTCCCCGCAAAAGGCTTCATTAAAAAGTCTGTTTTCCAGAGCATGCTGGAAACTGTTTGGGTGTGCGCGTGTGGGTGTGAGCGTGCACGTGCTGTATGCTCCCAGGGTTACTATGTGTCAAAGCACATGCACAAGCGCACATGCCTGTAAAATTATTTTTGTGTGTTCAGTAAGAGAGATCTCCTAAATTATTTACACACAGAAGTCTCTAATTGGTATCAAGTTTTTAAATGGGGTCAAATGAGCAGTTTCATGCTGCGTTTCTTTTGCCTTAAGTCTGTATCATTACATTTGGAGTTTCCATGCTGCCGCTTCATTGGACTTGAACCTTTAAATGCTGTGTTTGCCTATTGACTGGGGGTTCTGCTCTCAGAATGGAGAATATGGATTCAAAAGAAGGGAAGCATTTTGTTTCTTTCTTTAACTTTAATAAAGATGTTTTAGTCCATCTATCCGTGTCTGTTTATTATGGAGAAGCATTAACATCAGAGGCACACATATACACACACGGAGCCACACACAGACGCAGAGAGCCAAAGGCAGCAGCACACAGAGCTGGTATTAGATTAAAGCCCTCTAATAAAGCCAATTAGAATTATACTCTGCACTGATGAAAGCAACATTACCAGGGCAATTCCCTCACCTCCATACATAAAGCTATGGAGATTCTCACTCCACACATGTCACACAGTCACTTCAGCAGACATCAAACCCCAATGTATGAGGTGCCTTTTGGCATGGATTGTCAATGTGCAGAAATGTCTTAACAATTAAATATTATGCAACTGCAATAATTAAATATTTATCTGACAAAAATAATTTTATGACTGAGCAAAGCATCAATGATCCAAACATCATTCTTACCACATTCTGCACATTATCTCTGGCACAAGGAACTATTTCTTTTAAAATTAGATTCATTTAATGGCCAACTAGCTTAACTTTGCAGAATGCACAAATGATGCCGCATACTTTTATTGCAGCCAGGTCATCAACTTCCAAAGCACCCACTTGTTAAAAAAAACACACTTTCATGCTAAGTGGTGGTCAGCAGTGTTGGGGAGAATACTTTGCTACCTGCTGCTACCTGTTGCTACCTTGCTATGCCGGCTAGTCAGGAGTGTACCCTGTGTTTCGGTAGGGTTTCTATGGTAACATAGGCACGTTGTTTAGGGAATTATGGAATAGATAACCTACACAACATGGAGATACACTGCCCGAAATTAATTTATTCATCTTTCTGGAGGAAAGTGGAAAACACAAGTATTCCAATGGTATTACGAAAGTAACTGTATTCTAAATACCATGTTTAAAAATTGTAACTGTAACTGAATACATTAGTATTCTAAATACGTATTCTAAATACATGCATTCCGGAATACATGTATTTACTCCCCATGGTGGTCAGCTAATCAGAAACTATTTATTTGCATATATTTGGGTGTTTGATGGTATACTTGCACATAAGCACCACATTGTGTGTCACTCCATACACTTACTTGAGTGTCATTAATATTCTTATCATCAACAGGTCAAACACTTGGTAGAGCATACTTTAGTTGCTACACCTTTTTGAAGTATGCTAAACTGAAAAAAATTACTAAAGTTAAAAAGTCCCCAAAAAATATGGATATAAAACAAACATTATTATCTTACGTTATCACCTAAACCTTAATATTAATGTTTGCATTTTTATGCCATTAATAATTTACATTATATTATAACCCTATAATGATTTTTAATGCAAACAATTGTATTGGCATTGCATTCTTCTATTGGTTTGTACATTAAAATGTTTAAAAGTGAAATCAAAACGTAGAGAAGAAAACCTTAGGGTATTATAATTTGTGTATATGGAAATGTTAACCCTTTATAGTCCATGTTTGATCCTTTGAAGGTGCTTTGAATTTTGATTTGCAGCCTAAACCTGAAACTTTTAGAAAACAGTTAAAAATTATAAAAATAATAATATTAAGTAAGAAATTGTTGCAAAGTTTTAAAAAGTTAAAAACATACAAAGATTTTTAAGTTCAATAGGTAAAATTAATTTAAAATAAAAATTCAAATTAAAAAGCAACAAAACAATGTCCTTTTGACAATCTCCAATAGCACTCAATGGTTGAAACTTTAATTATTTTGTTTTTACTTTTTAAAAGCTTTGAGTAAAAGACAAAACACATATAATATGAATATTTAGCAATTTAGAAGGTAACCTTTTGCTTCCAAAAGCTGTTTATACTGAATTTTGAGCTTACCTGCCCTTAAACCAAGCAAATCTATGCTCATGAATACTGAACTCACAGAGAAAATCTGAAACCTTCAGATCATGAAAAACGTTAGCATAAATAGGCTGAACTGGCTTCTCAGATATGCACATAAAGCAAAGTTACCTCAAGTGCAAAATCTTGAATTTATTTAGCAAAGAAAATGTTTCTCACATTGTAAATGTTCTAATTAGCGTATTGCACATTTGTTCTTTACATTCTGTTTATCTGCATGCATGTTTGTCTTACAATGACAGGACAGGCAAGGTTCAACAGCAGCTGATCCAGGGTCTGCAGAGACCATAAGGCTCTGAAGAGTACAAGACAAAAAGAAGTGAGAGTGCAAAGTCAGAAGAAAAAATAACAAAAACAACGATGAAGGAAATGGAGTGTTAAATGACGCAGCATTTGCCATAGAATTCTGGGTCCAGGATGGACGGGACAGGAAATGGCCACTCATCAATCACCTCCGAGCAGAAGGATGAAAGAGCTTTTACAGAACAGTGGGGTCGTGGGAGCCGAGGAAAGAAGCAGATCTTCTTGTAATCTTCACTACATAGAAACTTTTAGCACTGTCTGCGGGGGAACAGGGCTAGCACCTCACCTCAACTATCCAGAGGAAAACAAGATGTTTTTTCTAAATCATTTGTGTACTGGGTATTGCTATTTTGTATTGTATTAACTCTTTTTTACATTTTTATGTTATGTTTTGCCTTTTTTTCTTATTGCTTTCAAGAGAGATCTGCACATCTGTCTGAACTGTTCCAAAAATCTGGAAGCGATAGCAGCCCGTTGCAGAGTCGCAGGCTTGGGCTCAAACCCAGACCTCCTGGAGGACGTACAAGTCCTGGGGCTCAGAGGATTGTCTCCAGTCTCTGTTCAAAAATTAGACTTCACAGTGGTCTTAAATCAATGGTGTCCAATTCTTCTCCCAACCTCAGCCCTGGAGAGCAACTCTAGATGGCCTCTGCTTCACCTCAAACCCAACCACATTTTGAAACTTTGGTCTCGTCAAATCCTTCCTCTTGTGAAACATTTAATCTCTGTCCCCAACACAAAAAGGGTTTCTCTACTTTTGGATCATTTTAGAATTAGCTCAAATGTATTAATAGGATGCCAAGATTGCTGCACAACTGACTCCAGATCAGAATGAATGAACTCTACCTCACCCCTTAATGTTATTCTGTAAATCTGCTTCTTTGATGAACTACATCAGCCAACAAGACGCACCAACCTTGACCTCATCTGAAGACTTCAGACTTTGCAGTCAAAGCCATGAAAAGGAACCCACATTTCAACAGAACTTTAGAGTGTTGAGGTTCTTATTTTACTCAACTGAGCCACATTTATTTTAATACGTACAGCATGTTGTTTATTAAAGACATGACAGAGCCTCAGATCTCGGCCTCTTGCTAGACGTTCCGGAGTGAAGCATAACCACAGCTGACCGTCTGTGTGTTGGAAGTCAGACGTGCTGTTGGTGCTTTTTCTGAGAGTGAGGGGAATTGATTTGTTGCAGAGATAATACTGTATCTTTCTAAGTAGTGCAATTATCAGAAACTGAACTTTTGTCACTTTTTTCATCCTGTATTGTTGCTTTTCTTCATTATTCAAGGATTGTTAATTACTTTTTTACTACGATGCAAATCACAAACACATTTTTATAAAGCCTGTATGAGAATGTAACTTGTATTTATATTTTTAATCATCTAGTGAACAAAAACACATTCTTTTACACTTTGAAACATCCTTCATGTTGTGTTATTTTGTGTCTGCTGAGTTGCTTACCTCAAAAACACAATAAAACAATGATAGTCATTTCTTGGTTAAATTAAATGTAATATTGACATTAAAAACAATCTGTGAAGGGAAAAGCTGCATGTGATGTCTTCATTTTGGCTCAGAAGGCCTTTTTGGGAGGGAAAGGTGAGATACAGCATGAGAATCTTGGCAAAACGATATTGGAAGGCGGCTCCAGAGAGACTAAAACAATAAAACTCTTCTTGATTGCATCTTTGTGTGTTTTTTGAGTTACATACCTAACACTGACAACATACAGGCATGCAAGACTGATGGCATTGAGAGATTTTCCTCCCCTCCCCCAACGTCCTCCCCTCTTCCCGTGGTTTGTTTCAGTTTGAGTAAGTGTTGGTTGTGTGTATCACGTCTTTGCCCTGCAAGACTCCTGCCGATCGATTCAAGGTGAGACCTGTCGATTAAACACCCTGAGCCGTGCTCTCTACCTAACCCCGGGGTGATTCAATCCCACCCCTCACGTGCACTCACACACACACCCACTTCACCTGTCATCCATCAATACCTCCATCAGGGCCTCTATTGATCCCCTTTCCGTCCTGCATTTTCACCACACATGCACTACAACATGGAAGCTATGTAACGTCCACACAGGTTTAATTTCTGGCAGATTTACAACAAAGCTCGAGTTTATTATTTAACTCTTCCTGCTGCAGTGCGTTCTTTGATTTAGCACCCCGGGAGGGGATGAGTTACAGCTGACACCGAGAATCTGCCGGGGCTCCAACGGTAGGCTCCCCCCTTTCATAACTCAGCCGCTGAATGTGTAGTTAGTCAATCACTTGATCTGTAATCACAAATGCTGCCAGAAATTACATGAGTGATGAGCTGTAATAAAAGCACTTACTTTTCCTGCTCTGTCTCTTAAGTGTTATTGGCAGACCCCTCTCTCCCAGGAGGCCAAAGCTGTGAAACAAAATCCCGATATAAACTGCATCATTGGTCCTTGCCTCACGCTCTGCTTCTATGGTGCTCCATGAGTGTGTGTGAACGTGGAGCGCAGTGCAATACAAGCTCTTTTTGACAGTCGTTCCTCAACTCCTATCTTATTTCAGAAGAAATTATCCCCACTCCACTGAGAAGGCAGTCATTCTCATCCGCTACATTTACAATCTCTGTAGGGAAAAACTCTGACATTGACTCAACAGGCCCGCTTTATAATAAATACTAATAAAAACTTTAAGAAAGGCTTTCAAAGTGTTCAGATTCACCGGTTTAGCACTTCTTTGCATCAAACCTGACTGTGTGTGATTCCCATCTCTTCAGCCTTTAGCAGGAGGTCATGCACGACAGCTTTATTGATACAGACCTCTGTAATAATTACACAGCGTCTTGCATGCACTATCGATTAAACCTATTGATAAAATCATATTTTACTGTAAAGGTCTGTTGATTTGACGCATTACAGCATAAATCTCTCCTCACAAGCAGCTGAGTAGGAACTCCTTCCTCTGAGTGATGGATGCTCCCACAGATAATCACACACACACACACACACACACACACACACACACACACACACACAGGTATTTATATCTATTGTTTGATTTTGAAGTATAAAATACAGGTTAAAGATAGACAGAGATGTAATGATACCCATATCTTTAGTCCATCCTTATAAATAGACCGACCGTCCCTCGGAGACGATGAGTGAGATCCGCTATCCGGTTCTGCTCATATGATGTGATATATAAGCAAGGGTGTTTATGGAGTCACTCCTCCATCTTATCATGATTTGTGTTGTCAGCGGGGACTGAATCTGCATGGCGGTAATAGATTCTGATGTGGTTCAAATGTCCCATGGTGAATGCGAAATAGAGATGAATGTGACAGATCATACAGGACCTGTCCCGTGCATAAATGCTATTCAAAACTATTGTTCACACAGGGAGGGAAGGACAGATGTCATAATAGCTGGTGGGTAAAGATGTATTATTGCTGCTTTAAAAAATATAAAAACTAATCCACAAAGTTGAGCGCAGCAGTCAAATTCATGAGACTGAGAAAAATGTTTAATATTTTGGCGATGAAAGTGTCTGGTGTATTAATTTTTTTTTTTTTCAAATTGAAGTTGAAATTTAGAATAATAGTGAGCTAAATGGAAAGTGTCAGGTAATACGCACTGGTGCTCATGGTGTCCCGCATTATCACCCTTTGATCTTGATATGGAAAACCATAATATGTGTAATAAAGGAAAAGAGCTAATTTATTACCATCGAAGGGAAGGAAAATAGATCTTTATGGTTCAGGTTAAAAAGCAGCTTACTAAGCCATGTTTCCGCTTTGGCCGGCAGTTCAAAAGCTTGTTTTCTTTTTGGACTTTTCCCTGGCTGGAATCTGAGCCACCCGGGGGTAGTTTGCAGAGGCTGTGGTGCACTAGTGTGCCTGGCTGTTTTTCACATTTAAGGAGCCAAAGAGACACGGAGAAGACGCTCATGTTCAAGAGCCTCACAGTAACTCTAAAAGCCAGGATGTAGAGTTAATTGCTGGCCCAGTCAGAGTCAAGCTGCTCCAGCGGAACACTAAACCGTCCGTTTGGCTGCAGCAGAGGACGAGAAAGGGGAACTTAATGTTATTATTATTATTATATAATTTTATTTTTTTAATGTTTTAATTTGCACTAAAATAACATTTTTTTCTCCTTCTTTATGGGAGGCACATTGGAAAAGAATTAAATAAAACAAACACTTCTACAAGGCATAGAAATGAATAGCAGCAAGGGGGCAGTGTTTAAAGAAGGAGACTATTTTCTCACCTAATTAAGTGTGCCTTTTATTTTGAAAATACCCTCTCTTTTGTCCCACATGCTTTCTGGAACACTGATGTATAATCTTGTGAAAATCCAACAATACCTCGAATGTGTTCCCCGGAGCTTGAGGGAGAAGGCAGAGCTAGACAAAGGCAGTTTTTTAATCTGAGCAGGAAGCATACAATGGCGATTCACCGTGACACGGTGATTGATATGAGTGAGTAGTGTATTTACCGAGTCTGACAGGATAAGAGAAAGAGAGTGTTTTCTTCCCATCTTTACATTTATCTCCCTCCATAAATCACTGCCAACGTGATGCATAAATGTGGATGAGCAAATGTGGTATTGCTGCGGCTCAGGCAATTCCACTTTGACCTTTACGTTTGGCTTTGGTCACTGATGCTAAATGTAAGTCTTGACCTTATGTGACCCTGGACTATTCATATTTAATAGCCACAAGAGCTGATGGCTCCACACAACATACAGAACATCACAAGTAAATATAATTCAAATATGACGTTACTGGTGGTGGCAAACGGCATTTAATGCCTTCATTTCTGACCACATCTGCTTCTGTACATTTTTATTTCTTTACAATCTCCATACAAATGAGGAGGAAAATATGATCCTCATCAGTCTGCATATTTATTGCTTTGATTCCATTACCCTGCACCCAGCAGCACCTTATGATCTCCTGCATCCTTTCTAACCTTTGACTCCGGCCAGTGCTTTAAAGGTTCTGCACTTTGCCCTCTCCCATTTGACCTGTCTGAAGTATACCTTTATAATTGCCCCTGTCGCTATCAAATGCACATATGAGAGGGTGCAGGGGCCGGGAGCTGAAGTCTGTCCGGTAACCTTTTGGCCCCTTGTCCATCCATTCTGCTCAAAGCAAGCACAGCAGCTTTCCTCCCTCCCCCCATCCCCGTCCACAATCACATACTGTATTAGTCTAGATGTCGCCGTTATTGATGGCATCCAAGAAATATTTTATTGGTCAGTCGTGACCTTTGACTGGGGCAATGCAAACACTAACCCCCCTAAAGCTTCTCATCGACATGGATATACATATGATCAGATGGCTAATAGAAGTATAGATCTGGACTGGCTGAAGATCTACTCATTTGGATTTCAACAACATGAGGTCAGCATTGCTTTTTCCGCTGTGCATATGGATCAATACAAAAAATAGTTTGTTTTAAGGGAAGAAATCCAGGGTTAAAAATGTAAAGCACAAAAACACAAAGGAATGAAACAGAAAATAGTCTTTAAGAATGTTAAATCCCTTCATCATCCATTAACGTTTTATCACAAAGGTCTCTTCATCAAGGGAAGTGTACCTCGCACTGAAGCACCTACAATTAAGATAAGTCCAGCCACAGCCGGACAATTACCTGCCCACTAACCTTTTCTGGAGGCACTTAAGATCCTAAAGGCCCCTGAGAATAGATATGTCCTAAGTGGAACAAGCTCCTCAATGGTCCAGAGAGAGGGAGTTAGGATGTAATGTATGAGAATGAAGGGGAAGTCAGGGAGTGTCAAACGGTGGGATGAAATGATAGAAATAGAGAAAAAGGCAGTATCGTGGTGAGATTACCTAATCCTCTGTCTGAGAGGAGTATTTGAAGGACCTGGTGGTGTCAGACATGAGGGGGCTTTGTGGAGGTTTACCCAGGAGAGGCCAGCTTAACGGGGGAATTCAGTGGAGCACCAGGTGACCAGTGTTCTGTCCCCAAACACGAACCTCTGCTTGTGGCTTTGTAAACATGCTTAAATTGATAGCAGGGAGCTGATAAGATTTCCCTGCAGTCTGTGTCATTATCACATTGTGTATCAGCTCTAATTCACCCATACCGCGGCCTCTGTGGGCTATCACTCTGTTTTACATTGTCATTTATTATATAAGTGACAGTGTTTTCTGTCATAACTGCATATCTGTCAGCTTCAGCGTGAGCACGCAGGGATTTCAAATATGCAATGAATTTTTTAAAAAGACTTTACCCATTCTTTTTTTTTTTTACTCTGGTAAGAGTGTTGCTTTCTACAATCCCACACAACGGGGTAAGTTTCAGCACTGTATGATATCTGATCCCAAAAACCCTGCAGGGTAGCCACAGCAAATCAACAGTGGATTAATGGATGCAGTTCAGCTCATAAATCTCCACGGGACTGGAAAGCATTCAAGGACAGTCAGTCGGTAGTGGTGTTCTTAATGTTACAGGCAGTTTGGATTTCCCATCGTTCAAGGCAGTGACAGAGTAGTAAAGATGTGACAGCATCTTATGTCTGCGTTAAATCAGCGAACGTCAGGAATGCTAGATTGCCGGTCGACGAGGCTAAAAGACTGACTCGATAGCTGGAGATTTGTTTAGAAATAACTCCATTGCTCCTCCGTATAGGTTTCGCTGAAATACTTCAAGCATCAAAGAAAAGACAGGGAAAAAAGATATGCTGCACGGACGTACCTTAATTCACCGGTGTCAGGACAACCCTTCAACCCTAGCGCGGTGCGGTAAGGCCTTGCTATAGATCATGGTGTTTAACAGTTAGCTGTTCCTGCAGGTGTGTAGGGAATGGCAGTAACAGCTTCCATTACTGGAGAGAATGGCCCAACTCCCGCAGCCCCCTCCAGACAGCGCTGTCATTACCCATCCATTGTGAGGCCTGAGAGGGAGCTGTAAGTATGGCAGACTTATGGCTTTGTTAGAGTGACCGGATGGTTTCCTCTGGCTCAGCATAGGATAAGAAGGGAAGGTGGTATGGGGAAAGTAGCCAGATAGAGCGATAGAAATGGAGGATGAGGATGAATCAAACACCCCCACAGATGCCCCACCACCGTCGCACCACCCCCTGATGTGCTTGCAAGTAGAGTGCAGGCTGTTAGGTGGGGTGGGTTATTTGGTGCTATTTTTACAAGAAACGGGTTGATTTGTCTTAGGCCATTACCGTCTATTACAGCTGCGAGTCTTGGGGAAAAGGTGGGAAGCGGCAGACGCTGGCATTCTGCCTAAAGAGAAATCAATGAAACAAATTAATCCTTCGCAGGCTGCAGTGACACTGTAATCCATCATTCAGGGGGTGCTTTTACACGCTGAATAAGGGAGCAAGGCAGGGAGGAGGAGAGATTGGCGGATGGGTGGCTGGGTGCACGGTGGTTATGGAAGGGTGGGGGAGAGAAACCGAGCCCCTTGGGGACAGGGGTAGGCATCCGTAGCTCCGTACCACTGAGGTAACAGTGGGTGGTGGCAGGGAATCGAGCAGTTCAAAGCCCTTCTTTTATACCCTTGAGTTGCCTGCGTACATACTGAACAGAACAAGTAGGAAAGGGATGTAAACACAATCAGCTGAACTGCACTATAGATGTGACTATGATTACACACACATGCCTACATGTTCTTTTCTTATTTTCAGCCCCCTGCTGGCTATTTTAACCCTGGCAAGCTGTTTATTGATGATGAAAATGATTTAATAGCTTTATCCTTTATTTATAGTAGAATTACAGGCAACAGAGTGAATGTTGTGAAAGAATAAACAGAAAAAAAACATAATAGGGAGATTTTATTATTCACCATCCCATCTGCAGCTGAACTCTTACTTTTTTGGGGAGATGTTCTATTTATTTTTTGTGCTATATTATTCTTTTGCATCGTAGATCATCATAACAACAGACTGACGTCCAGTTGGCCCCACCCACAGATGTGCTAGAAGCTGACTGCCCTCTTGCCTGGAATGACAAAATTACACTGAAGCGCACACCCCACCATCTTTACTTTTTTCAAGCAGAAAGCTGCGTACACACACCCAGATTCGCCATGGTGATGCCCCAGTGCACAGCCAATTAGAGTTCAGATCTAGCCATGTGATTGAGACATGTGATCAGATTTCCTGTGAGGAAACAGTCTCGTCCAGTCCAAGAACCATGTGAAGCAGCTGTACCCTCCAATGAATCACAGAACAGCCTACATCAAATGCTATCACAAATCAAGTAGGAGGGAAGAAGGGAACAAATCACACAAACACACACGTATAGAAATGAGTCTTCTTTTATTAAGATCTTTGCATTGAATTTTTGTTTTCTTACATTATTATGAAGGCGAGTTCAAGAGTGTGGCTCTTGGTGTGCTTCTGTATCAGCCAGCTTCCAGGCAACACTGCAGCTGCTTTTATAGATGTATGTTTTCACAACAGCTTCTTGTCTTTTAAGCTCTTGTGGAGGGTAGTTGGGCTTCATCCAATTAAAATAATTTTTAAAAGTTCATACAAAACAAACCACTTACCTTTACTAGCTTCCAAAGGAGGAGGACCAAAATGTCCCCACTCGTTCATCCTAAAGACACAGGTGTTAGTGACGAGGAAATCAGAGAGAACGGTGGGTGGAGAAAAGAAAAGAGGGGACTCAATGTGGGTGGAGAGAGAAAGAGAGAGAGAGAGAAGCGGAAAGGCTGAGATTAGGCAGGGTGGGGCAGCAGAGAGGGGGAAGGCTGAAGAGGGGATGGAAAGGGAGCAGGGAGGGGAAGAACTGAAAGGATGGAAAAATGTGGGGATATTGCAGCAGAGCGGATGGTGTGAGGGAGGCAGAGTGAGAAATGTTGCCGGAAATGCTAGAGCCAGCAGCGTGTGTAAAAAACCTCACTGCAACATTTCTCATCCTTGACATCACTGACAGGCTTTCCAAACACACACACATATTTGGTGTTTCTCAAAGGGCTGTTATATCCAAATCTTTAGCAGAGCTCCTCTTCTCAGATAACACGCTTTTGTTTTCCTTCCTTCTGTAAACCAGGAAGATGTCAGGGAAATTAAAATCACCAAATGTTCTCGTTCTTTATTTGAATAGCTTTAAGGTTCTCCCAGCACATGCAGCAAAAAGTGCTTCTGTGTAACGAGAACTTCCTCTGCCCTTTCCTCAGTCAGAGAGGAGAGGAGTGAACAGTGACTGATATTAAGGAGAGGGGAGAAGGAGGAGGAGGACAGAAGATTGTTGTGGAATGTTTGCTGCTCTGGTCAGAGCTCGACCATCTCATTTGTCAGGTTTTGACCCCGGCTTGGGGGTCAAAGGTCAAAGGAAACATCTGAGGGAGACCGACTTGGCTATCGTACATGCACACATGAGTCAACACAGAAACGTGTGCGAGTGTCCCTTTTTCATATTTGCACATAATTCAAGGAGATCTGTTGTACATCTGCAGAAATCATCGTCAAAGTTTCAGCTTCAGCTTATTTTTCTTGAAGAGGAGTTTCCTGTTGTCTTCTTGAAAGTAGAAACTGCAAAAAGCAATCTGAAAGCACCTCCATAGATTAATTTCTAGTAAAACTTGAATTCTAGTCATGAAGAAATAGAATAGTGTAATTAGACAAATGTGGCTATAGTACAACCAACTAAATTTAGAATTAATTTGCTTTTAGTCTTATAAATACATGAAATATAAATAACAATAATACAACATCCTACAATAAAACAGCACAGATTTGATCCCACTCCAGCGTCGGTCCTTCGTGGCAGCACTTGGACGTGTCCCCCCTTGTGTCCGAGTGCCAGGCCGCCATGTTTCTCTCTCTCCGCCTGCGAGGTGACAAACAAAGTCGGTTACAAAGAGCAAGGTTAACTCAACCGAATCACTCACACAAACTCTCTGCTTCAGATTGCAAATTAAAGTGAAGATAAAGCGGGCAGCTACGACGTGGGTGGCCTGCTTCACTGACCCACATAAACGCAGGACACCTGTGAGTCACATCACGTTAAGACAATGGCTGACAGCAGCTACACCTTGGACAAGAGAAATACAACAGATGAGCTGCACTTTAGCTTTTCAGTGTTGCAAAAACGTCAAAATCAAAAAGTCTATTTTGTGTCGTTTAAAATGCACCCTGTTTATTTAGTTGTTTTCCCCTTTTTCCCATAAACAGGTAGCACAGAGGCTGATATTCATGCTTTTGAGATGCATCTTAAATCATACACCTTTGTCATTCTTTGGCCAGAGACATCAAACAGGTGCAATGAATAATTTATCTTAAGAGTTTCACATTGATAAGGTCACAATCTGCCAGGTCTGGGCACTAAACGCAGGCCATCTTCACTTCACTGACGTTTAACACACATGTGCTCACACACACACACACACACACACCTTTTTAGAGAAAAAATGCTCCAAATCTAAAGAGACCTCTGTGTGTGGGTGGATGAGTGTGTATTCGTCGTTTCTCTTTAAAAAATACGATAGGTTTTAACAGAATTTCTGTAGAAATATGACTCAAATTAATGCAGAACTTAGATCAAGCTTCCTGACAATTTGTAGGAGAGAATATTCTCAAGTTTTCCACATGCACGACAACACTTCTTCCACTCCAACCGCTCAGGGGAGTAAGTGGGAGAATCGCTTTGCGTTTTATCTGAATTGTTGCAAAGTAGTCTGCAGTGGAGCGCTCTGTCATTCGGAGCTACAGCATGTTGATGGTTCAGCTACACTACCTTTCTAATTAAGCCCCTGCTGTGTGTTGGTTTTGTGAATAAACGGTGCACATCATGCCACCAATTTAGTTACAAACCCAAAGATAAATAAGAAGGAAAAAAAAAGTTCAACCAAAATTTGCCAAACAATCACTCAGTATCAATTAATGCAAGGCAGCATGACTAACAATGTAAACATCATTCTGCAAGAAGCCTAATCTAAACAGATATTTATGTTTCATAATTTGGTCTGATGTGTATTTATTTAAACATCCTGTAAATCTGTGAATAAGCTTGATTTGAGTCAATCTACCTCCTGCTTCACATTTATCTGAACCCCCCTTTTCTTCCCTTCCTGTCCCTTCTTTTTTTCTTGTTCACTCCCCCCCCCAATAATCGCAAAATTTATTTTAGAAAACGTTCTTCTGTGTCGGTGGGTAATCTCACCCCCTTCTGTTTGAACTCTATATTTCTCCGGTGTGTTGTCGGATAATGTGAGGATGGGATGAAAGGTAATCTGCGTGCAGAATTCCTAAAGCTTCCTTATCCTTGTTGAATTTCTCAAGAATTCCACCTTTGCCCCGCGGTTTCCCTGAAATAAATTACTTTAAAGGGGTGATTTTGCGCGCAGCCTCGTTCTGCTCCCAGTTTTAAACTGGAGTCGAACAGGTCGATTAAGTCATGCTTTCATCCACTTTCTTCCTCTGAGGCTCTCTGGATGTTTGACAGCCACCTGAGGAATGAGAGAGAATTATGTTCAAACTTAAATTGAGTTGAACATTTAGGGGAGCTGATTAAATAACATAAACTTTACGCATCGTTTGTTTTTTGTCTCAAACACTCTCCTCTGATTCAGTTTGTGTGTTCGGTTCAGCTGCTGATTGACACACTGGTTTCCCTTCTCACTGCGCGCTGCTGCAAATCACTTTCCTCCAGAATCTGGTACTTAAACTTTGGGTTTTGGGCGTACTACAAAATTACAGTGTTTGCATTGTGGAACCACGAGGGTTTCGGCTCTAATGGATTTATAATCTCCGTTTCTGGGACCATCCAAAGTAATTAGCACATAGGCTCTAAAGAAATGATGGTTAGTGAGCAATAAAGCTATTGCCCATAGCATAAACTGACAGAGGCTCCAACTTAACTCTAACCTCAAGCCTAATTGGGGGAGTCGTTGTAGCTACTGTCGTCTGGAACACAAAAACCCTGGAAAGAGACTTTCACTCGTCACGTGTAAAAAAGATTGAGCTCAAATCTCTGGAGACGCAAGCACAAATTCAAAAAACTGACTCAATAAATATATTTACACACAACTAATAGGTCACACAGTATAGGATCGTGTAATGTTTTGGCCTTTTCTTATTATGAGAGCTTCCTTTAAAAGTTATTTGCAGTGTTACAATATTACGGGGAAATATCATTTAAATGTAATGCTTTTTGTCCAGAAAAACTTTCTGTTTATTTAAGCTCAAATGTAAACATCCTCTGGTTGGTTTACCGTTTTAAATAATAATAAAAAGTTCATGTTACCTGGTTCTAACACTTTTTTTAGGGCAATTAGAATATATCTATAAAAAGTGTTGGATCAACAGCAGAAAAAACTGTTAAAGTTTTTAAAGGTAACCGGATTAGAGGCGATATAAAATGACCTTCGTATCCTTTTCACACCAACCTAAGTCCCTGGAATAATTCGGGGATCAGATTTGGACAAAAAGAAGCTCCTCACCCCCTCCAACCTTCACTTTTCCTCCCCTCCTCCCTCCTCAACACTCAAGCACTCAAAACAACAAAACCTCCAATTCAAACATAACAATCTACAACAAGTTGGGGTTTTATTTCAAGTCCAATGTTACATTTACCTCTACACTGGACATATTTGATTTTGTTTTAAATGTTTGTTATATGTGTGTATATATTTTTATTTATTTATATTTATATATGCAAATATAAGTAATTTTACCTCTAACATATTACAGTTTTTCCTGATTTTATGTTTATGACACAAATATTTTGTTAATCAGGAGAGTTTGTTGTTGTTTAGGATTTAATAAATATGATACTCATCATCATCATGATGCTGATCCTTGTTTTCTGACCTTTTATATTTTAATAAATACAGAGGTGATTTCTGTCACTGCTGTTTTCATACATGATCCTAATTAAAATGACTAAAATTTCTTATGTGACAAACTTTTCCACATGTCCCATAAGCACATAGGCGAGCCTTCTGGGTGCATTTTGTGCTCAATTTAACTATTAATGAGTGTGTTTTTGTCCAAAACTGGATCAAACACTAGAGCTATTTAACACTATCATAGCTAGCAGAGGTGTGTGTTCATTTATTCGTTTTGATTTTACTTTAATTTTGCAGGAAGGTGTGAAATTTTGGGTCACTGGGTTCAGCCTGACCTGACGTCTAGAACCTCTGTCGCCTACAGGAGACCTTTGGAGCTGAGGCCCCTGGCAAGGGAAATCGTCCACTAAACTCTTACAATGTCTTATTGACTGTAGTTTAGTTATAACCCTGATGTGATAACACATAATCAATAATAAACATAGCCCGGACCATTTCTACACCTCCACATCACTTTGTATTGTTTGAAACGTCCTAATGTGTGTTTTGTTGTCATCAGTCCTGGGGGCCCTTGGACTTGTGACCTATGTGTTTGTGCTGTTTGGGGATTTAAACTGAACTAAATCAAATTTGTGGTTATAAAATTGGAATGTGTGTGTTGAGAATATCATATTGATTGCAGATTTAGTAGAACTGCACTGCTCTCCATCCTAATAAATTATTAATTGGGGTATTTTGACTCAAATAAAAGCAGACACAGAAAAATGACTAATTTTATAGTTTAATTTTATTGTTATTGTTTGTTAAACTCTTCTATATTCTAATATGGTGCAAAGCAAACAAAAAATAAATGAAATCATCCAAACAGCATGCCTAATCTTGATTCTTAAAATAACTTCATATTTTCACTAAATAAAGAAAAATGCTTATTTTTATGAACATTTTGAAACTTTAAAAAATATAATACATTTTTCATGCAAAATGATTAATTAGCAGGAACTTTATAGGATTATAACTGAACTCTGTCGTGCGTTTTGTCCTGGAACAAGTTGACCTGGTCCACATTACTTTAGTCTCTTCGCATCAATAATGCTGCTTTGATAAATCACAATGAGTGTCATCTTACATTTATTCTCTGCGGTGTTTTCTGACACATAAGGCGCACTTTTTTCTGTGCGCTGATGTTATATTTGCGGGGGCTGTAAAACCCGGGACCTATCTTTTAAAAGTCTCCCTGATCAGTCGTTTTAATTCGGTGACACTATCGCTGAGACAAACAGACGGCTATCGATCTTTTCATTATGTGTTCAACCAACAAATAGGCTTGAACGGGACGTGCGTAGCGCTCCCATGTCCCGTGGTACACTCCAACCAACCTTTGATAGTATCTGGAGCGCGAATCAGCGCGGAGAACACGGGGGTAAATGAAGGAAAGGAGGCTTAATAACGTGTGATATTATGGAGGGGAGACGCAGCTGTCCGCTATAGTTAAAAACTTTACCTTTTCTGGAGTAAACGAACTGTTTTTTAAAGGCAGCCGTGCGTTTGGAAAGTGAGAAATAAATTATCCCCCCCCCCCAAAAAAAAAAAAAGTGTACTTGCCTCGTCGGTGGTTGATTTGCTCCTGGTTCAAAAGCTGGTCCTGAACTGGAACCTCGCCGTCGCTGCGGTGCGTCTTCTCTTAATATCCCGCCGTCCACTTTCTCCCTTTTTTCTTCCCCAGATTTCTATTAGAGCCTCCAAACACCCCGCTCCTCATTCGCTGCCCCTCTCACTCTGAATCCCCTCTTCTTCTCCTGCGGACCACCTTACCAATCTGCGGAGTTAAATCTTAATGATACACCAAAGAGGGGGGGAAAGAAAAGAGGGAAAAAATCATTGTCCGATTTAATCTTATTGGTTTCACCTTTTCAGAGAGCTGGAGACACGGCCGGAGAGTTTCTATGGAGTGTCCGAGACAGGGACGGGAGAGAGAGCTCCTCTTGTTGAATACTTAAAACAACCCATCCCTCCTATGCGATTTCAAAGGGGAGCTTTAGACATTAACGCTTCATTATAGCTCAGTGTTTAACGATATGCCTGCAAAGACTTTCTTTTATTGTGTGTATTAAAGTAAGAGACACTTTTCCAACATGCCTCCATGTATTTTTTTTAGAGAATATTTAAACCCTTTTTTAGTTTCATGCGTCCGAAGAGTTTGCTATTAAAATTCTAACTACCTCTTGAGACCATTTAATTTGTTGTAATGTAATAAATAATTATTGATGTTCTTTAAAAGTTTTGTTTTTCCTCCTTAGGCGGGTTTAATGTTTAAAAAAAATGAACTTTTATTCAGTTATGAAATTTTTTCAAAAGGGCAAAAATGCAAAAAAAATTGGGATTATTAGTTTTAAATCATATTTTAATGCAAATGTATGTTTGATGAGTTTAGAGTTGTTAGTATGAGGTTGTAATTGTACACTGTACGCTAGATGGCAGCGCGATCCAGACATTTTTGAGCAGAGGAGGCATAAGCCTGCAGAAACCTTGATTCAAGGAGGGGGGGAAGCCGGAATCCCCATGCAAATTCCGAGTAACTTCACTTGATTTTGAATTATTATCATTATTAAGACATAATCTGACTCCAGCTCAGTGCGTGTGAGGTTATAACAGCTCGGTGTTTGTTATACCCACGTCTAATTGCGGAGATTTTCGGGAGCTGACTGAGGCATCCCGTTTGTGCAACTCGGTCTTTAATGCATCATTCTTCCCAGTGACATTTCCCTCCTTTTATGAACTGGTTTGAAAATTAAATTATAAGCTTTAATGAGCAAAACTGTTGCCTGTGAGGGACGGCGCCGTACCGCAATGCGCATAGCAAGGACAAGACGTGTGAACATATACACACAAAAATCCACTTCAAACTATTAAAGGCAGCAGTTAGTTTTATAATAAAGAGACGAAACATTTAGAAACTTTGGGTAAATTCTGACTCGGAATCTTCCGTTCGTCGCTGCGCGCAGATTTTGGTTTTATTTGTCGTGCGTAAAAGCTTTGTGCCCCCCCTTTTTTCGCCTTCACCCCGCTTTTTTCCGGCTATTCTATCCAGGGTTTCTTCCTCTTTTTGGTGACAATAGACGGCCCATACTAATCAGGTTTCAAAGTAAATAGCAGCGCGGGGCGAGCTCAATGTAAATTGTGCCTGTCAGAGACCCCCCCCCCCCTTCTCCTCCTCCTCCACCTCCTCCCCCTCCCTCTCTCTCTCTCTCTCTCTCTTTCTCTCTCCCTCTCCCACCCTCACCAGCCCCCTTCCAGTCGTGAATCGCCACGCTGCAAAAAATATCCACCCGCAGACGGCAGCCAGTTCAGCACCCGGGATCCGAAAATCTTGGATTCGGCGGTGTTTGGAGCTTCAGTGTCTCGCGGTGACGATCTTCGACTCGTTTCCGGTGCCGATCGATCCATCTCTGCGAACTTACGTCTCCTGTCAGCCTCCATCGGAGTCCGCGGAGCGTCTGCGGCTTCGCTTCAACACATTTCCTTCGCGCAAAAAAATCCGCAAATGACTCAGAGCGCGATCGGAGGCAGGTAGAATTCTGCAATCTGCTTTTGGATTTCTGTTTTCTACAGCGCGTCAGGGAGACTATCATTCCTCTTTTTTTTTTTTTTTTTTTTACATTGAGGACCGAATGACTTCTGGAGATAGACATTTTTTGCAGCGACTGAACGGAGGGGGACTCTAACCAATGGAGAGAAAGAGAGGGCTTGGCTATAACCTTAGCCTCCCATTTTCTCTCTCCCTCTCTCCCCCCCCCCCCTTCTCCTCCTCTCCTCCTCCTCTATGCAGGGCTCTGGCCAGTCAGTCCTCTTTGATTATCAGTCTCCAGCAGCCCCTCTCTTGGCTCCTTGACATGAGCACCATATAAGGCGCAGCGATCTCCATAGAAACGTGTCAGTTTCAATAGTAGTGTCAAAGTTCACTATATACAGACATTCGCGCAGATCCCCCGTTTCGGAAACATTGCTCTGCTGGTCCTCTCGTTTAAGCGCATTCATTTTTTGGGTCTCTCCTTCTTCTTGCATATTCTATTAGTAGTTGGTGTTTTTCCTCTTCTTTTTTTAATCTTTTTTTCCTCTTCGCATCTCCATTGCTCCTGCTGGAGAGAGGTGAAACTATACATGGGTCCTTCATTCGGCGACGCGGTTTTCCTTCGCAGCTGGGCGAGATGATGAGGTTTATTTAAGAACATAGATGTAAAAAATCCAGCTCTTCAGTTTTTTTTCCTCCTCCTCTCCTATACGACGAAGACGGGAGTGTAAAGGAGCAAAAAGGGAAGAGAAGAGAAAGGAATTTATCTCCGCAGCACTTTGGATCGCGTCCTTCCAGCAAGAAAGAGGTTTTCTTTTTTCTTCTTTTTTTCCTCTTTTTGTTTTTTTTTTACTCGTTCCTGCCTCCATGTGAAGCGCTCCTGCCTTTCTTTTGTGGCTATTTTATATCCAACTGCATTTTTTTCACGTCTGGACTCGGGTTTTCCTACAAGATTAGGGATTCCTGAATGGCTGACTGCAATATACCTTGGAACTGGCCTCCCGATACTTGCATATCCTGATCGGGTGCCTATTCAGTCGCCCTCCTGCTTTTTTTCCATTATTATTTGAATGTATTGATCGCCTTTGCTCCCCTTTTTAACCCACATGAGACTGTGTGCTCCGGTTTGACTTTGCACTGTCCCATCTTTTGAGATCTCTTCTGTTATTTTTTTTTATTTCTCCTCTACGCTTCACCCTACATCGGCGATCATTTCGCTTTATAGCACTTTCCGGGGCCGAGATATGGCAATGGTAGTTAGCGTCTGGCGAGATCCGCAGGAAGACGTGGCCGGAGGACCTCCGAGCGGCCCCAATCCAGCAGCGCAGCCGGCGAGGGAGCAGCAGCAAGCGGCGTCAGCGGCGCCGCACACTCCGCAGACCCCCAGCCAGCCGGGACCCCCGTCTACGCCGGGGACGGCCGGGGACAAGGGGAGTCAAAATTCTGGACAGAGTCAGCAGCATATTGAATGTGTGGTTTGCGGGGACAAATCGAGCGGCAAACACTACGGCCAGTTCACCTGCGAGGGATGCAAAAGTTTCTTCAAGAGGAGTGTACGGAGGAACTTAACATACTCATGTCGTGCCAATAGGAACTGTCCCATTGACCAGCACCACCGAAATCAGTGCCAATACTGCCGGCTGAAGAAGTGCTTAAAAGTGGGAATGCGGCGGGAAGGTGAATATATGTTTTAAAGCCCACTCATAATCACGCATCACGCACAGGGCTGCCATGTTGCATTAAGGTCACAGGCTTTACGGCTGGGCATGTATATAATCCATCCGCGTTTCTGAGGGATGTTTGCATTAGTGTTTCTGTGTGTGTGTGTGTGTGTGTGTGTGTGTGAGAGTGTGTGAGAGTGTGTGTGTGTATGAGAGAGAGAGAGAGTGTGTGTGTTTGAGGGTAAAAGGCCAGTTCAGCCACAGCAGCTCGCCCAAACAAAGCGGCTCGTCTCTTAAATCCTTTTATTTTGTTTCCCTTGCGGTCGAAACTGCACCAAAAACGACGTAACATCCAGCATTTTACGCAGATGTAGAAGGGCAGACGTGTGTGTGTGTGTGTGTGTGTGTGTGTGTGTGTGTGTGTGTGTGTGTGTGTGTGTGTGTGTGTGTGTGTGTGTGTGTGTGTGTGTGTGTGTGTGTGTGTGTGTGTGTGTGTGTGTAAGTGTAACCCTCTGAGTGTGTGTGTGTGTGAAGTGTGTAAAGCTAATGGTCCCATCCCTAACGGTCCCTATAAGCTTACTAATTTATAATAGTACAGTAGGATTAGTGTGTGTGCGTGCGTGTGTTTAGAGTGAACACACAACAAAGCCACGTCTTTTTCAGGCTCTCATGCTGACTAGACAGCTAACACACACTGAATAATGTGCCTGAAGTTGTTCGAGGCTCGTTGTTTAGTTTGCTGCGTTTCAGGCCATGTAACTTTCCTCCTGCGTGTGTCAAGTGTTTGATTCCCAGCTGATGAAGACATCCCTCAATTTAAGTGGATTATTTGGCACACCCGCGTGCACGATGTGCCCAGATTAGGATTTATTTTTTTTGTGGGGAAATTTCAAAACCTGGTGTGAAATCCTTTTTATTCCCAGCTGACCGCTTGGTTCAGACAAAAAGCGTCAACGTGCTTTTATTTACGGCCAATTATCAATAATATCTGTGCGCGTTTGGGTGGGATTGGAAATTGTTTAAATAATTTAAGACGAGCCTTAAATTTGGGCAAAATTAATATGTCACAAGTTCCTCAAATATCCATAACAGTAAATGAGTTGGATTTGGCATTTAATAGGAGATCATTTGCATATTTTGTGCGTGTGAGTAAATGGATTTTATTTGCATAAGCCTGCTATAGAGCCTGTCTCCTTAAACACAAATAGGGTGAGGATTGAGGGACACAGCACATCTGCTATGATGAGATATTTGTGTCATTGCTGTTTACTTTGGAATATTATAGTGAACAATCCAAATCTAGGAGTTAGGGGGTGCAGATTTATTCTATTTCGCTGTCTGATGTTTTTAGAGGGAAAACACTTAGCTGGAGCACGTTTAACGTTTGCACCACTCATGGACAATGTTTATCAGTCCTGGATGCACATTTCCTCTTTATCTCTTTCTTTTTGTCAGCGGTTCAGCGAGGACGAATGCCTCCAACCCAGCCCAACCCAGGCCAGTACGCGCTGACGAACGGGGACCCTCTGAACGGCCATTGCTATCTGTCCGGATACATCTCGTTACTGCTGCGGGCTGAACCTTACCCGACGTCCCGGTACGGGAGCCAGTGCATGCAGCCCAACAATATCATGGGCATCGAGAACATCTGCGAGCTGGCGGCTCGCTTGCTCTTCAGCGCCGTGGAGTGGGCGAGGAACATCCCCTTCTTTCCCGACCTGCAGATCACCGACCAGGTGTCCCTTCTCAGGCTGACGTGGAGCGAGTTGTTTGTGCTTAACGCGGCCCAGTGCTCCATGCCTCTGCATGTGGCCCCTCTGCTGGCTGCGGCGGGCCTCCACGCCTCCCCGATGTCCGCGGATCGCGTCGTGGCTTTCATGGATCACATCCGGATCTTCCAGGAGCAAGTGGAGAAGCTTAAGACCCTGCATGTAGACTCGGCAGAGTACAGCTGCCTCAAGGCCATCGTGCTTTTCACATCAGGTGGGTGTCCAACATGTCACACTGGGGCACGACGAGGCATAGTTTTTTTAGGGAGGGGGGAGGGTGGGGGGGTCACACGGGGCGACCTACGGGGTCATTATGGCTGTCAGGGTTCGACTGGTCATAGGGGATATTTGTGTTGCCGATGATGAAACAAAAAGAGGAAAAAAACATGTCAACAGCTTGCTTCATATCCACTGACATGCATTCCCATGTCAGTTGTAGCCGCAGAATAAGACGTGTAAACAAATCCAGATTGCGAAAAGCGCATCAAGTTTTCCAACGTATCTCTCCATTCAAAGCTCTTTTAAACCTGACAACGTTTCCAATCGCGTCGTCAATAATCTATAATTTTCGAGTTTGAACGTGTTTCAACACGAAGCCGCGAGCGTTCGCGTCCAAACATTTTGGAACAGGTGTCAAATAATTGAGCGTAAAGATGAAATAGTCTGTCTGGGTGATGTATGGCTGCTGATGCATTTATGGGTGTCGCTGCATGCTTTTAGCCTTGTTTTTTCCTGCACAAACACATGTCTTCGGGGGCAGGAAATAATCCCTAACAGACTGGGATGTATAAAAAAAAAAGCTGATGGAAGTTAACTCAGTGCACCGCCTCTGTAGGACGCGGAGCAGCACTTAATAACACGAGTTATTAGTAGATTAATCTTAGCTGACCCATTAATTTTCTTAGTTACTGAGGATAGTTTCTCAGTCGCACAGCTTTGAAAAGTAATCAGCAGCAGTTTTTAAAAGTAACCTACATTGTTGATAGCTTAATAGATGACTGACTGGGGTCCTAAATGTCCTTATTTACTCTCGCTGCGTAATTTAGATGCTATTTTGGAGTTAGTTGTGTGCGCCTGGTGCCATTGGGCCTGTTATGTCAGGGGAGTCTGGAGATTCTGGGGAAGAAAAAGAAAATCTGAACTCTCACAGTATTTTACAAAACTTGTAAACTTTTCTGAAAGTTTTGACCTCACTTTTCTCAGGTTTGGCAGTTTGCAAAATTCTGAAAGGAAGCTTATTTAAATTATAATTTGAAAGGATTTTAATAGAATACTGACATTAGGTTTCATACCGGTATTTGGATTTTTCTCGAATTACTTGGATTTTTCAATTTGTCCAGAAAATGGCATTTGCTTAAGAACCAATTATTATAATATTTTTCTGTAATCATTATTTATTATTATCTTAACTTTAATAATAATTAAATCTACTATTAATGCTTTGTATTATATTATATTATATTATATTATATTATATTATATTATATTATATTATATTATATTATATTATTTTCAGCTATTTCCCCCAAAATTTTTAAAATAATGTAGACTTTATTTATAAAGAGTTGTATCCTATAGGGAATTAATTCATCCAAACTTTAATTTCTGCCTGCCAAATTTGTAAATAGAAACTTTAAGTTTAAAATACGTCCAGGCATGTGATGGCTTTTAGTTGTTTATATTTATAGTTTTAAAAACTATAATCAATCCTGTTTGGTTTAACGACTTTGCGGTTGTTTTTTTTTACTCGCTAAGATTTGACGGCACTTGCAGGGAAAATATATTTTTACGCACAGGCATTTAAACTTCAGCAATTGCTTTTTATTGTGGGATATTTTAATATATTTTCATTATTTAGAATTAGCCTGCACATCCTGCAGCTGCATCTTTTTTAACGCGTTGCAAAAATCACACCTCTCATTTTCCAGGAAAAAAGTTAAACAACAAAACAAGAACTCCATACACATTAGCACCCCCATGTTTTCTAACAGATCGTTTAGTTACTGTGATAGGCTACAACTGGTGTCGGCTATAGAAAGTCACGTGGCACTTTGCCAAGATCAGCGTGGATTGTTTGCCTTTAATAACAGCAGACTTGTCAGTATTTGATGCATAAATAATGGTGGTCAGGGTGAACTATTTGGCCACAAATCTGGATCATTGTCTTATACATGGACTGTGCACGCCATTGGTGTGTGTGAGTGTGTGTATGCTTTTTGCTTAATTTTACAGAAATAGTCTTTTGGATCTGGAAGCTATCTGCTCCATGTCCCAGCCGTTTGAGGGCTGTGGGGTGTCTCAGACCAGCTTTCTCTAATGCAAACCTTTGATGTCCTCATATTTCAAAATACACAATAAGTTACTGTTGTGTTTTGCTCCAAATTCCCAAATATAATTGATCCAAACCGTATCGGTTTGGTGTTGATTTTAAAAGAGACACTCAGAGGGATTTGCATACATGAGGCACCAAATGGCCGGACTAAGGTCACAGTAAATCACCCGGAGATCTCAGCGTTGCCCCGCTCGGGTTCATAAGGTTATTGTGTCTGCCCAAAGTGAGTTATAGAGCTGAGAAATTAGCAAAGGGCTTAAAAGCGTCTGTCCACTCACTGCTCAGTGCTTTCCAACTGGTCCAGTCTCTCTCCTTCTACAAAAGCTCCGCTCAAATCTTCTGTCGACAGCTCTGTCTTCTTGTGGGACCATATATGCCAGCGGTTACGCTGCTTGCGTTTACAGCACTTCATAAAGCAGCAGAAGACGCACGCTTGGTTTGAGTGGAGGGGAGACATCCTTTTACAGCAGAGAAAAACGCGTAAGATCCCAACAAGGCTTGTATTCTTTTGTCTGCGCTGCAGAATCCACCAGTGGGCACCAAGCGCGTCTCGCCTCGTGTTTTCTGCACATGCTCGCTCTCTGTCGCGTCTCTGTGACTAGCTATTGACTCCTCTTAATACATTTGATTGCTTTCAGCGGCCTGTCCTATAGGCTACGTCGAAAAACAGGCCAGGAGTGGTCTATGGAGAGAAGAGCAGCGAAATCACTTAACTTACTGCAGAGTAATTAGGTCACATTACATCCAGTGTAATTTCAGAGTCATCAGCGCCGTTTATGTTGCCTTACGCTTAAATCCCCCCTCGAGTCCAGACATAAAGAGCAGCGGCTTTTGGGCCTGTAACCTTTCCCTTCACACTCCCATCATTCCCCCTCCATCGTCCTGCTCTTTTATCCTAACAGAGCGCAGAAGCAGCGACACTCTCCACTGCGTCCCCCTGCTCCAGCAGCGGGTCCCCTGTTTATTCTGTATGACAGTCCTACTCGCTCAGTGTGATGTAGCATGTTTGGGCAGCTTGTTTGTTCATTCCACATTGTCAATAACCCGTAATGGCGGGTACTGAATGATAACCAGTGAGCTTTTGCGCGACGTCAATTTGGGTATGGCAAGGTGCGCGTTTGGCACCGTTAACTGGAGGCAGAAAAATGACATCAACCAATCATTAAAACCCGTTCGGTGTCTTTAAAGTGATATAAAATATCAGAATCTCTTTACACGTCGTGACCTGACATAGTTAGAAATATATTTTTAGAATATATATTTTCGCTCTCTTATTCTCGTGTTCCACGAAATGTATCCCATTAGAATCACATTCAATACATTATTTTCTCGCCTTTGCTACAGTTTGGGGTGTTTGGATGAGGATTCTGACCACAGTGTGTGTTTGGTGTGTGTTCCACAGACGCTTGCGGCCTGTCGGACGCTGCTCACATCGAGAGCCTACAAGAGAAATCCCAGTGCGCCCTGGAGGAGTACGTGAGGAGCCAGTACCCCAACCAGCCCAGCCGCTTTGGCAAGCTGCTGCTGCGGCTGCCCTCTCTACGCACCGTCTCCTCCTCGGTAATCGAGCAGCTGTTCTTCGTCCGCTTGGTAGGTAAAACTCCTATTGAAACCCTCATCAGGGATATGCTATTATCCGGGAGCAGCTTCAACTGGCCTTACATGTCCATCCAATGATCCTTATATGAAAGCGGGGAAAAAAAAACAGAAAGGAAAACAAAAAGGACCAAATTTCAGCGCCCCCACCCCCCTCCTCGCCCCATCCTCCTTCAAGAAGACTATATATATAGGACCTTTTCTGAGAAACTTGGAAGACATTACTTTTTTTCTGTCTTCTGGGACTGTGATGGAATACATTATGTACAGAGAAATATCGGAACTGGACTTTACACCTGTAAATCCACGCTCATCTTCAAGAACAGTACTCTTCATTTTGTAAAATACTAGTCTTTATTTTCCTTTTTTTTTGTAAAAAATACAAATAAAATGAAAAACATCATATGCGCAGTAAGAAAAAAAGAATCAAGACTTAGCGGAAAAATAATGTTTCCAAGCAATTATAAGAATTGTCCTGTGTCTATGTACCTCTCTGTTTTGTATTTTTTCTGGTTCTAAACCAGGGTTTCTGTGATTCTATACTAATAATTTTTTGATATAACCTTTTGCTTCTTATAATGAGTGCGATATATGTTGTCGAAGCTATGTTCTCCAAGAATTAAAATTGAAGTGAGAATTTAAAAACAGAAAAATAAAGAAATTTAGACAAATAAGAAACAGTCTAATCGCTGTGACAATATCAACACTGATGGTTGAACTTTTATTATTTTTCTTTTCTTGTTTTTTCTTCTTTT
>SSNR01000009.1:4024318-4223761 GCA_006937965.1 Callopanchax toddi | reverse complement strand
GGGGGGGGGGCGGCATGGGGTTGCCAAAGAGGCTTATTTGAAAGCGGGCGTATATTTGAGGCGAGGGAATGAAAAGAAGTGGACCACAAAGCTCGTCATACTTCAAATACACCCCGTCACATCTTCACTCGCTCCTCTCCACGAAGGAGGCCGGCGTGGATAAAGTGGGGTCTCGGTGCTGTGGCACGGCCTGCGGCGCGCGCAGCAGAAAACACAACATGTGGACCCGAGGGAGGATCACAGAGGTTTAGCTGCACATTTAAAAAAAAAACAGTGTTTCTAAGGTTCTCCCATAGTGGCTTCCTTTGATTTGTGAAAATAATGAAAAAAAAAAAAAGATTTTCTAAATGTATTTTAATGGAGGGTGGTGTGGCTGTCAGAGCGTCTCTTTTAATGATGTGAAGCGGTTCATGTAACCTCACTGGGCTGTTAATGTGCAGAGTGCAGTTTCTGAGATGATGCTTTATGGCACTGGAATGGAACTCTTGCTATGAAGAAAACCTATAATTTTCTGATGACCAGGATCTGCTAAACCATGTTGGTAACAGAGCAGCATTTCAAGGATTTACTACTTATAAGGCAAAAAAGGGGGAAAAAAACACCGAATCTAATATATGTTTAAGCAGAAAAACACTGCAAGCTGTGTGTTTTACATATTCGTTATGTGAATTGCACAATTTTGTATGGATCTCATGTTTTATTTGTAACGTAATAAATCAACAATAACCTGAAGCTCAATACAAACACCAAACAGCATCTGAGACAATCAGAAACTTCCCTTTAAATATTAAATCAATTAATGCACCTCTCTGTTTCACTTTACTCCTTGGGCACACACACACACACACACACACACACACACACACACACACACACACACACACACACACACACACACACACACACACACACACGTACGCGCGCGCGCACACACACACACACACTTATCAGTTCATCTTTATGTGCATATAATAAAATTAGGTGCTACCTCGCAGTGAGAGGAGATATAATTTCTTAATAATAATTTCTGAAACTATATTATTTGGTGCAACCGTTGTTTCTAGATTATAGATAATATTTGAGGGACGGAGTTCACGAATTCCTATGAGTGAAAGAGAGAGAGAGAGAAAAACACTGTCACATGTAAAAATCGATTTATTTATATGTATATATTAAAAATGGAATATTATGTAACGTGTTTGTATGTTTTATGTCTGAAACAAGCTCTAAAATGCTGCACAAACCCCCGATGTGTTTTAGGGTGAATTTAAAAAAGTTCATATTTCCTTTTCATTCTGAGGGAAGGATAAAGGGTTGATCGTGTCAGATTTACAGTCTTTCCCCTCTTCCTTCTTATTGCTCACACTCTATATGTGTCTAACTGTTATTGCGCCATCAGCAGCGATGAGAACCAGAATCTTGTTTGTGTTTGAATGAATGCGCGCGGTGAAGATGACAGGCGAGGATTCCGGCGCGTTGGATCATGCTGACCATTTGTGCCTCTGGTGATTCTGTTCCTTCTTATTTGCCCAAAAGCGCCATTTTTTACACATTTCTCGTCACAAGCAGCTGAGGATCTAAGCCTGTCTTTATGAAACGGACACACTCAGCAGAAGACGCATTGTTTGCTCGTGGTAAACACACAAATCCCGGGTGTAGAACGCTGAGTGATGGCATCAATTGATTTAGTCAAGTGGGAGAGTCGCTGGCACCCTTCCTCTCCATCACCCACTATTACCTTTAAATTCCCTACCTAATTTTTGAGCTTCAACCCCGATCAGATGCTATTCCCCCCCCCAAACTCAACCCTCAAAAGGTGCATTTAGGTTTGGATTCGGTGGGGAATTAAAAGCAACAGACAGTAACACTGATCGCTCTGTTTGGGTCAGGTGTTTCTCTTTGACGAGCAGCTAACTTGCAGAGCAGAGCTGACTTGTTTAATCAGGTTAGAGAGGAATAAAGCGCGGTGTTTATTGCTGCGTCCCTCTTTGCGCTCCTGTGTGCGTAAAGGCAGCCTCCCCTCTCAGACCCCTCCGTGCTGTTATTGTTTCTATCTTAGTTTGCTAGATGGCGCTCTGTGTTGTGGGACCCTCTGACAGAAGAACCGCCCTGAAGCCTCTCTCCCTCTCCCTCTCTCTCTCTCTCTCTCTCTCCCCTCTCCCTCTCTCTCTCTCTCTCTCTCGCTCTGCTTTCAGCCGCGGCGCAGCAGAGCAGCTTATCCATTTTAAACCTGAGATTTCTGCAGTTTCTGATGACTTTTAAACGATTTAATCGTTGGTAATAATGAACTTTCTCATAAAAAACATTTGACAGAGATATAGTTGGTTTTATTAAGCTAGGGGAATCTCATTAGTCACAACCTGCGAGCATTAAATTGTAATAAAAGCAGAAAACACTGTTAATCCTTCCAAATAAGAGCAACTTTCCAGAGAAAATTCACTTATTCAGATTCATTCGATTTATTTTAAAAAGAACAAAATGTTTCATTTGAATTTTCTAATAAAACACATCAATTTAATGTGTTCATTTTTTAGGGGTAAAAATGCAAATCTTTTTGCGTCATTAAAAAACGAGTGAGTTAAACAGAAATAAGTGAGCATAGCTTTCAACAAATATGATAAAATAATGCGTATTCGTGCCAAAAATGAGGCGTATTTATATTATTTTACACGTCAAATTAGATGAAAATGGCTCCTTCGATATTTTAGATTTTTTTCCCGATCATCTTTGTGACTTCATGGTCAGACTGGTAATCACCCAGTGAGTGGGAAGAGCCGCTCAATGGGGTTTGTTTGCTGAGTGGCCCTCTCCTTTTCTTCGATACACTCCTGCAGTTACACTTTCACTAAATAGCGGCTTGTCGGTGTCTGACGTTGATGAATGTGTTGGAGACTTGGAGAGCCTTTTACAGCTGTCTCAAAACGCGCCGTGGCCCCAGAGCTGCCGCAAACAGATCAGGTGCAAGAGCCTTAATGCGGCAGTCGGTGACAAAGAACAAAAAACTAACAAAGCCTTTAGAGGGGGGCAAAGCTTCTGTTTTAGAAGTAAATATTTTATTTGCAAGAGTTCTTTCTGGATTTATATCCCAAATGAGTCGAATTAAATCTATTTATTAAAAGAAATAAATTATGGAAGAAAATTATAAAGATTTAATATATTTAATATTATTTACAGAAGACACAAAGAAAACAGCTCTCCTCTTCATCTCACAGATTTATTTTTATTCACGTGCATTTTAATTATATTTTTTTAAAAATTGGATACTTTTATTTTGCTTTTTTAACAGAAAACAGCTACACTTTAAATTCCATCCGCTTTATAGAAGCAGAAGTTTCAGAACACTTTAAATAAACTCTGTAGAATTAAACAGTCAAACTTCCTCCTGTTGTGTGGTGCAGAGCCACCTTTCTCTTCCACTGGTCAACAAAACACACATTAGGGAAAAAAAATCCAGCAGCATTTGAACAATGAGGCCTGTAAAACATTTAGAGTGAATGAGTTCCACCTGGTATTTGTTTTTCCTCATCATCTCACACATGCATATAGGAGGAGGGGAGGCTCAGATCCCCCAGGCAAGAAGGGGTTGCAGGTTCATTCAAGGTGTAATAATGCAGGAGGACAATGATGACCTCGACTGAAATAGATCAGAAGCAGCAAACTAAAAGTAAACACATAAATAAACAATCACAGTATTCTTTCTTTGTCCTGACTTCCTCTTAATTCTTTAAAAACTTGCTGGGTTTTTTTTTCCTTTTTTGGAGGGGAGTTGGGGGGATTTTAACGCCTTAAGAATTTAATACAACCCAACCTATGTGTCTAGATTAATTCACTCATTTTTTGACATCCCTTTCTTCCCTTCCCTTAATCGAATTTGCCAGTTTTAAGCCGGTTTGTGCGGATTTTCGAGCACATTTTGGCTTCTATCCCCTTATAGATTGAAAGAGAAGGTTTGTCACATTTTTTATAAGTAGAAAACAAGATATTCGAACGCCACAGTGGGATTTTAACAAATTAAAATATCTCGCTGCTTGCCTGTGATAAAAAAAGAGAAAGGTATGGGATTGAGGCGCACGTTTGTTAAGTAACTTGCTGTCAGTATAGTTAGCAGAGCTCTGATATGGACGGTGGCTGCAGAGCCTCATCTCTTGGGGTTTTAATTAACAAGCTGTCTCAAAGCTGTAGAGCTCCATCAAACAGCCACCCCCCCTTTCTCTCCCTCTTTCTCCGACAGTAAATCCTCCTCCCGTCACTGCCTTGGGCTCTCTCTCAAACTTTAGACATCCTGCTTCCTAAATCAACTTGTTACCAGCTGATACTCTGAGACGATTTGCAGAAAAAAATGTAAATTGTTTATTTTCTCTCTTTTTTAATCTACTTACACGCACTGATGCGCACGTTTACTTCACCAGACGTCCCCATACTGTATGTGTTCTGTTGACTTGGAGCCTGGAAGGCATGAAGCATGAGGAACTGTTGCTATTTATGTGACTCCTCTGATGGAGAGTTGTATAGTTTTGTGCAAGACGAATGGAAATCTTCAATCTGCTTCACAAATGTTGGATTATCCCCCTTCTAACCTGCAAAACATGCTCCGAGTGATGGAATAAGGCAAGTTTGTCCAAGTGATGAGAAGTTGCACAAAAAAGTGATTATAAAGAAAATGAGTTTGATGCAGCAGAAGGGAAAAACTTAAATAGCTTAACAAAAAGTTCCTATTTAGTGTTAATTTTTGGTTTATTCCTGATATTTAGGGGCTTTTTCCTGTAGTTTTTCTTTCACACAAAGTAAAGGATTTGAGGAAGAAAAGCTTGAAATTAAATACTAAAGAAAGAGTTTAAGCTGACTATCAAGCTGCAGGAAATGAACGTGTGGATGATTGATCTCTTAAGGATGGAGAGCATGAAGTGAAGTCTTTGTGAAACTGAGTGTAGTTTCCACAGACAGCTGGAGGCAGCCAGCGCAGACCGCCAACCTGCCCCTCTTGGTTTACCACAGAGTTCCAGAGTGCAAGCACTGGCCTCGGAGGAGGTTTCCCTCCCCTCTTGCAGCCTCTAGTAAACTTGTCGGGCTCCCACCGTGGCCCAGACGGGGGGTAATTTGATAGCGAGGCGAGGTCAGGATAGTGCGCTGTCCATGGTGCTGCGGCGGGGGCCGCCTGGATGTTATCATCAAATTAGACAGGGCAAGTTTCAAATCGATGCCACCCTCGGATGTCTGGAGACCGCCAGCAGTCGGAGTTAAAGTCCTAACAAGTCCCCCCTGACAGGTCAACACCTCAGCGCAAACACACACACATCTGAAGCAGCAGCCTGCAGGTCAGCAGAGCTGCGCAGGCGAGATAAGCGCCACTGAAGGCTCGGAGTGGAGGATTACTTCAGGTTATCCAGGAGAACAGCACGTGCTGCTTTAAGATTGAGTTTTTATTTCTATTAGAAGTTTTTTTGTTTATACCGATTTGTTTGATTTTCTTTTTCTTTTTTAATTTACTTATATCGCTCGTGCTGTTATAAAACACACACTATAAATTAATAAGAATGACAGAAACAGATTTTCACTAAAATAAAATTAAAAAAATACGATTTTTGTTCCAGAAAATGAGCTAATAACATTTATTTCTAAGATAATCAAAAATCGTATAATAATGTCACTTCTTCATCTTTAAAATGAGCAAAAATTCACTGACATCAAATATAGACCCTTAAAATGAAACTGAAGTGTAAAAATCAAACCTCTTCATCTGTAAATCCAACACTGAAGCAATTAAATCTGCTTCACAACAAAAAATAAAGTCATTTCCCTCCACTTCCCCTCACACATTCCACATTTAAGCATCTCTGCAGTTTCTGAACCTGCAAAGTTCAACCTGATCTGTATAAGATCATTGAGGTGTGAGCGTGCGTGCGTGCGTGTGTGAGGATGCCATTAGTGGGGAATCTATTTGTGACAGATCAGGAGTGTGTTTGAGTTGAGAGGGGATCTCGGAGAGGAGGGAAGAGGGCACTGATTAGAGATGCTGCCAATCTGTCACTCCCTGACAGGTTTTGCTGCGGGGATAAACAGTAATAAAGCAGAGTTGGCCGCTCGTTAACTTCACACACACACACACACACACACACACACACACACACACACACACACACACACACACACACACACACACACACACACACACACACACACACACACACACACACACACACACACACACACACACACACACACACACACACACACACACACACACACACACACACAAACACACACACACACACACGTATATAGTCTCACCACCGGAGGAGCAGGTAAATTCACTCAGCTCCTCACAAGTCTTCCCTTCCCTCCTCCCCAATCGCCTATCATCGCCTCTGTCTCCCTCGCTGCACGTCAAACTCCCCCCTTCTTTCCTCCCGTCCTTCCTCCGTCAAACTCTCCCCCCTTTTCATCCTCCCTGCTGACTCAGGTAGCAAACACAATGAGGACCTTAGCGACAAGAAAGGGAGCTATTCAACCGGATGGAGAGATTGTGGACGCCAGCTAGAAAGGGAGAGAGAGAGAAACGTTATATTTTGAATGGCTGATAAAGAAACGCAGTAGATGGGAAGAGAGTCTTAAGCCGTCGGGATGGAGGAGGAAGGAGGGAGGGAGGGAGGGTTGATGGGGGTGCATTGGAGCCAGGCTGTGAGGAGACTGCAGACCCTTTAATAACACCAGTATATTAACCACGCAGATTCCAAATGAACCCCCGACTTCACTTGAGGGGCCTCAAAAAAAAAAAAAAAAAAAAAGCAACCATGAAATACACATCAAAACATCCACCTGCCAAATCCCTCCACCTATATCCCTCCGAGCTGCCTCCCCCCTCCTCCCCCTCAGCCGAGCTGTCTGTCATGCTGTGGCCCGGCTAATTTGAGTTCATTGGATGGCAATAACTTCATTTAGAGCTCAATCTCTCCCTCTCTTTTTTTTTTGGGCTGGATGTAATGAGGATGCAGGGTGCTGCCAGTGAAAGGCCGCTCCTTCAGTAATAATAACCTGGATCTTATTCTTCCTACCCCACGCACCGGCGTGTTTATCCTCGGAGGGCTGCGTGCACATGATGAAACTCATCTATAATGTGTGATTTAATATCGCCGCCTTCGTTCTTTCTAACATTTAAACCCAAAAAAGAGAGTGCATGTGTGGAAGTGCTGCAGGAGGTACACCGCACAAAGAGTTGGGAGGTTTTCTTCTTCTTCATGTTTTATGAAAGATTTTAGTCTTTTTGGAGAAAAGTTTTTTCTTTTTCTTAAAAAGGTTGAAACCTTAACGTCGTTTAACCTACAAACAATCAGTTTTGATCTTATTTACATATTTTAGGTTGTTTGCTAAATTTTTAAACAAAATATGGATTTTATAATAAATCATTAAAAGTGAAAATTCAGTCTACATTTTTTTACTCCATCGTTTTTTTTCCTTTTTTAAATAAGAAAATTGTTTTATGATAAACTGTCCGAGTGTTTGTTATTCCCCCTTTATTCAGTGTTAGTCAAGGCCTTTTCTTTTTCCTCTCACCGCCAGCCAATCGATAAGTCTCTATCTCCTGTGCGATATTGATTTACTGAGGGTTGTACTTAACGGATTTGTGGAAATACCTCATTATTTCGTTTCTTTCTGTGCAAGAAAAATGTTATTTTCTTACACAAAACCGACCTTCGATTAATGATCACCTAAAATAAGATCATGCACGAGGCTAATATTTGCCGATCGATCAAAAGAACTTTGTGGAAACGTTTTTAGACGCTAAATATCAGTAAAAGGCTCACATTCTGACAGAACTTATATAGATTAGGTTACAAATAGGACTAAATTTAATGTTTTGATTATTCTAACAAAATAAACGAATTAAATGAAAGTCGGATTGTTATTTTTATTTCTTTTAAAATTGTAACGTTGTTTATTAAATACAGTTCAATGATCGTTCAAAAACTTTTCTAAATAACGTTTTGAAATCCTTTAATGAGGATTAAATAATAATTTCAGGCTAATTTGTGAACAAATCGAGATACTGGACCGACTTTTAAATGTATTTTAATTGTAATATGTGTTTAATATTATTTTCTTATTTAATATATAATTTTTGACTCTATATTAGGTCGGTAAAAAAGAAAACAGACTTATTTTATTGATTTTTATGAAAATTTTTAACAAAATGAATAAAAACAGCTGATGTTTGTGTATTTTATCATCTATTATAAACGATCAGGTTCTTGTTTCTTCTGTTGTGATCTTTGTTTTTAATCGACAGATTTAGGACCACTCACTCAACTTTTATCTTTTTTCTTTCTTTATATTTTTTAATCTAAATAACCATTAAGTGGATAACGTGTGTGACGATCAAATAAAGTTTTTCCACCCTTTAGTTTCTGTTCAAAAACGCACACGTGTGCGTAATACGAATCAAAGTGCGTCTGTATACTTGGAGACGGACACACTGCTGCGTTAAATGACGCACATGGATGATCTGATGGCTGTCGCGTTTTACACCCGAGAAAAAGGGCCCCCGATCACAGGCTCACAAACCGCCTCTCCATCCCTCCTGTCGCTCGTTTCGACCGAATGACCGGTTTCCTCTGGAAGCCACCGGCGGCCCGTTAAAGCTGATCTGTGTTCCACTTCCTCTCCTGCCTTCAGCCTCACACAGCTTCTCAGGAATCATCAGAATAAGACCTCAAACTTAAAAGCCAATCTTCAAATGTATTGCATTTCAGAGGGAGTTTTCTCTCTCTCTCTCTCTCTCCCTCCCTCCCTCTCTCTCTTTTTTATCCCCTCCTCACTTTTCTTTTTAACTGCACTCTTTAGGCCAGCAAAGTATCAGAGGAGGTGTAATTGAAGGGGCGGTGAGGGGATAGAGTAGCGGTCTGCCTGAAAGCTGCTATTAAAGCCAAATGGAGTGAACACCGTAAAACGGCTCTGCCAACAGCTGTCCCACAATCCGTGCATTATATGCCAGGATCCACAAACACACACACATACACACGCACGCAGAGAAACACACACACACACACACACACACACACACACACACACACACACACACACACACACACACACACACACACACACACACACACACACACACAGGCCCTGTTGCTGATGTAGTGCTTTCTTGAAAGTATTAGACAGCTAAGCCAGGAAAAGAAAATGACCACAAGGATATCTCCGATTATGTTGTGTTTTATTGGGACTTGCAGCTTCTCAATGAAAATTCTTTCCCCTCTTTTTTATCTACTGGCACAGAGTTTTCTTACAGCGACAAGAGAGAATTGCAATTTTACCTGCGCTGGCTGATTTGTTTCGCATATTTCCCACATATTAATGTTAGGAGAGTTAAAGGAAGCAGGTGAGAACAGGAGGACAACAAACCCTGGAGTTTTTTCTTCATAAATTTTACTCTTATTATTTGAACTTTTGCACTGATTTTGAACACATTAATCGGCAGAAACGCATAGAAATCCTGCAGAGCATCCCACTCTGGTCTGGGACCCCAACCTGCAGCACCTGCGCTCCCAGACAGTTAAGCTTAACTTGATGACTGCGCCCCCCCTCCCTCCCTCCCTCCCTCCTCTCTCCATCCAAAGTGCTGTTTCAGTCCTTATTACAGAGGCGACTGAAGAGGAGTTGTTTCCACTGGATTAAATGGTTTCTCTCCAAGTCAATGAATATGTAATGACGGCTAACGAAACCGGCCACTGCTCCGGTTTACAGGCCGCATATTAAACACCTCTTCTGCAGAGGAAGGAAAAAACACACAGTAAAGAGTGGAAGAAGAGAAGGGATACAATCTTTGAATGCAACTTTAAGCCAGAGCCCGACATTCCCCTATAGTCAGAGATTAAAAGAAGTATTTGCACAGAGAGAGAAAGAAAGGTTCTCCTTTGAGGCGTGTGTGTGTGAATTTACATTTTTTTACACTGCTTTAGAAATATTGTTTCTGATAAGCAGTCATGCCAATAATGTAATTGAATTGAATTGATAAAAGAAGAAGCGAGAGGGAGAGAAAGTCCCTCCACTATGATTGTTAGAGATATTTTTTCTTCCCCTTAGTATACCCGATAAAACATTGATTGTTGCAGTCAGATGACCCGTAAAATTCGGGGGTTAGTTTTCTCCTCTGAGCTGAGCATATAATTATGCAAATAGTGATCTGACAGTGATCCGCTGGAGAGTTCTGAAGGAGTGTGTGTGTGTGTGTGTGTGAGGGGGGCTGTCAGAGGGGGTGGCATTCCTAACTTTGCTTAATGCCTGCTTCCTTTGGAGAGTTCATCTTTGCAGGGATGGTGTTGCACATCAGAGAGGAGCAAGCAGGCGTGACAACAACTCTCTTGGAGGAAAAATTGAAATATCAGCGGCAGCACGAGGGTTCCCCAACTTCTTTTTTCCCCCTTTTTCTTTAAATGTCATGGTCTCCACCCCTTTCAAATACTGACAAAATAAGACCCCCCTTCCTCAAAGGATTAGAAGGGGGTTTGAAGGTCAGTTAACGCATGCGCCAAAATATCGATCCAAAAACTTTAGATGCAAATTGAAAAACAGGGTGATTTGTTTTCACAACTTTCAGTATTTCCATGAAATGTGTAAAGTAGCCACCTGACAGACTGCAGATTGGTTTAAACATGAACTCTTAGCTGAACGTTTCCTGCTGTCTGGACTATTTATCGCCTCCTTTTGATGGGAGCTGACTGAAGGTCAGACTTTATACAACCATATCATTGCTTTGGACAGGAGGCAGGCGGTTTAATTAAAATAATATAACCAAACTACCGCGAGAACTGATGAATCTCGTCTTTTTAATCTGCGGCCTTGACGCAGCGCTGCTGGTTCCACTTGTTGTTCTGGTGGTTTAATGGAAAAAGATTTCTAAAGATTTATTGAGGGGGCGTTTAATGACCTGATCGGTTTCACTGTGTGAAAACAAATGATGCTGTAAAAAACCCTCGCTGAGCAGGTTGGAAGCTCTAAATAATGAGGAGGGGAAAAAAAGAGAGAATTTATTTGAGTTTTGACACACTTATCGCTTCTAATAGGCTCAGATTAAGGATCTGACTTTTCCTCAGTGTTACAAAACTCCAACCTCTACAAAGCTCTTAAGCTAAATCTCCAACATTGAAAGTAAAGGAGGAAAAAAAAAGTTTTACTAATTCAGAAAGCTGACAAAAGATACGAGTGAATGGTGAGATAGCTGCAGAGACAATGACACAGCTCATTTTACACCCGCTGCTCGACTTTCTCATCTATCCGAGCTCACTTCACACTTTCCGGTCACATCTTCCTCACTTCATCATCGCACCTGTCCGCCTGCAGCTTATTCATCTCTACAGGCATACTGCAAAAAATATAAAGGACACAACTAAATAAAAAACATTAAATATAATATGGAAACAAGGATGCAAAGCTTGTTTTATTTACTTTTTAGTCACAGAACAGAACTCATGTAAAAGAAAAGTAATTGCTTTGCTGCAGAAGTGTTAAAATATTTTTTAGACAGGGTTTCAGATTATAAAATGAAGAAAAAAGATCAGAATTGAGGAAAGGCTTTAATCAACAATACAACAAATACTGGTTTCTTAAACAACTGCCAAAAATCTTTCAAAAAAAAAAAAAAAAAACCCAAAACAAAACATGCAGACTTTGGATCTTTAGTTCTGTTCACTTATGGCTTGTTGGATATTACAAAAATAAACCAGCGAGGAGAGTCTTGTTTATTCCTAAGGCAACAATATACAAATTCTAGAGTGAAAAATTAACTGATAGTAGCTGAGAAGCACATAGAGCAATCTCACAATGAAACTCATCAAATTTCAAATCATAAGCCAACTTCTTCCTGAAACCTGGAGAGATTGAAATCAAATTAGAAGGAAATTAGGCCTGCAACCATCAGCCACACTTGTCTCATTACAGCAGAAAGATAATCCACAAATGCCTTAAACCACAGATGAAGAAGAAGAAGAAGAAAAAGCAGCTTGGCGCAAGATTCACAATGCTGAAAAAAAAAATGGCAGAATGTGTCTAAGGTATCGTAAGATTCAGTGTCTGGGTTGAGTTTTTACTAATGTCACCACACATTAGAAATGTATTCCTTTAAGCCTTGAGCGGTTTATAAAACCAACCAGCTTTATGGAAAAAAAAATTCATCGTATTTGTGTCACACAGTCAGATTACGTGAGCTGAAGGAAGCTGACTTTGACACCTCTAAGTACACAAAAAGAGTATTTTGGTGGAAAGAAATATGTTACAATTCTCCAACAAATATCATTCAGGCTGGGAATAATATTGAAATCTTGGATTTCCTGACACATGTAAGGCGATATATTGGGGTTTTATGAGTGCTGTGGGCTGACTTTTGGCTCTTGTTAAAATGAGATATCCCTCAAACACACTTTGATGCTTGATTTTAAATATTCTCCTGGATTGTCCATATTTAGAGCAGGTTGGGTTTATTTTGTTCTATCATGTTCTATCATCCCCAGATATTAATTTTAAGAATATCAAACTGGGGGTAAAAAAAAGGAAAAGGGAGGCATTTATATTTATAATAAACCAAGAAATAAACTCTACAAATGTTTGCAAAATAACCCATAAATATCCAAAAGAAAACACCCACCTGCTTAGTGAGGTAAACAAGAAGAAATGTGAAACAATACTTTCATATTTTATTCAAAGATGAGATGAAAAATCTTATTGGAGCATAAAATGTTAAAAGATGGAAACAGAAATGATCGAGTTTCAAAAGCTACATGCAGTAGATTATTCATAAACTGATCAAAAGATAAAGTAAAAAGAAATGAACTTCTGATTACTCTAAAAAATATTTAAATGTACTGGTTGTAGGGAAAAATATTAACAAGATCATTAGCTGAACAAAAACGATCCTGAACTTTGGCAGGAAATAAAACATGAGCTAATTTGAGGAAACCCAGGCTTTAGGACAAGGAAGAAGGACAGAGAAGGTGGGGGGACTGAGCGGTGCAGACTGGAGGGCAGGAGGGGCATTAGCTCACTTCAGGCTGATGTCAGGACAATTAGAGGTGCACCACAGTGCTTTGTGCACAGCGCCTGTCAGCCTTAATCTCTGCTGCTGTGCCCCGTACCCGCAACCAGGCCACAGCCCACGGGAAGCGCTAACACTCAGACCCATATTGCTTTGACAGTTGCACTCAACTAGAAGTAATGCAAAACGTTTTTGTGATGTATACATGGCGACCCTGTACTCCTGTCTGTAACAACAAGGCGACTGTGTGAGTGCAAAGCCGGAGAAGGCCGGAGGGGAGAACTGGCACTGAGGGAAGAGAGGCAGGAAGGAAAACTGGTGGCATGTTACAGGGAGAGAGGAAAAAAACAGACGGGACACTTTCTGGACTCCGACATCTAATCCCTCCTCATCTCTTTCCTATGACAAAATATTTTCTTCCTAGTCAAAGTCGACGGTCCTCTATAAATCTTGGTGTTTGTTTCTGAAGGAGCTGCGGCGTGTGGTGACGGTGTTGGAGTTCTCCTCTGCCTCCTCTTCTTCTCTTGCCTTCAGCGCGTCAGTGAAGAACCTGAAGATGGAGTCAAAACTCATCCAGGAGGTCAGTTCATGCCTCTCTGTGCCTGCAGGAGATCAAGCACACACAACACATTTGCTTACTGTTTTGTTACAAAGAAAAGCATGACAGATATTTTTTATAATTACACATATAGCCCAACAAACTTTAGGACATTATTGGATAAGACATCAGGTCTCATAAGGCTCACTGCTCTCACAGTGAACCCTTTGCTCGATGCAAAACGAAGGCCTTATTCGTGAGAGCCACGACAGCCTCTGACCTGTTAGTCTAGCGGGACAGCTTTAATATGTTATCCAAGCGGATACCCGATAATCAACACCACTGCACGTTCAAGGAGATGGAAAGAGGTCCTTCCAACAAAACCAGAGATATGCACAATGGGCTCACTAAGTGAAACCAGTGGAGCGGTAGTCATTCATTCTAAAGGACTGATTGAGGAAAGGCAAGACAGAAGATGGAGAGAGACGCAACAAGCCAACATATCAGGTGGTCTGGCAGCAGGAGGGGGGGTAACAGTGCTGGGTTTCCTACTAACCTCCTTCAGGTTAGCAAGTTCCCAAGTTGGGGTCACACTGAAACTTGAAATCTGGTACACGTGCCTCAGGTTTCTTAGGGTTAGGATATCATAGTGCAGATATTTAGTTGGATAACTTGTAAACTCTATGGCACCTAGTTGTACCGTGAAACAAGTTGGCTGAGCATCAGAGCATCTATGATGAGACCCCATTGTGCTTTTAGCTCATACTCACTAAGAATATGATGCTAACAGATAATGGCTCGTTTCTAATGCTAATGGATAGAAGGTCAGCTAAGAAATGCAACTGTAATTAGAACTGAAAAACCAAACTGAGGCGTCCTTATGTTCCATAGAGAGATGACAGGTTAAGACCTCCATCCTTTGATAGGTGGAACGAAGACATTCTGCACAAAGAAGCTGAAGAATTATCAAACTGGTTGTAACAAGTTATTTCTTTTGAATCTTTATCACATCTAAAACCTTTTTATTTTACAACAACCTGTGTTTGCATGAACCTTTAACATTTTTCTGATAAATAGAAACAAGAAAAGGAACATAGTCTTTGAACTCAGATGGTCAACAGAGTTTGATGGCCCTCAACCCTTTTGCAAGAGTCAAGTCATTAGTACACATACCCCTTTACTTCTACACTTCCTCTTTCTTCTTCCATTCTTTCAGCGTTCTCCTCTGTGCACACTGCTCTGCTATAAAAAGCTTGACTAAAAGGCCACAGGGATACAATTAGGAAGCACCTTAAAGGCTTTCTCACGATAGACAGGCCTCGGATGACCGTTGTACTGACCTCCTGTTTATTAGATTGAACCCTGCTTGGATGCATTAATGGGGATGGAATATGTGAATGTGTGTGTGAGATTGGGAGACCAGGGGCAAGAGTACAGATCTGGGCTGAGAGTGAATTTGGGTTTAGTTGCTGCCGGTGGGTTTTGTGTTTGTGTAATTTGTGTGCACAAGCATGTAGAGACGAGGGGGTTCTTGATCTTTCGGAGATGAGGGACTGCACAGCAAGTTATACAGCAAGCAGATGGCAGTCAGTGCCTAGGGTCAAATTTACTGGCCCAGCAATCATGGTAGTCAATAACCCAGCAGTCTCAGTGACTCTGCTACCTGTGTAAGGGCTCAGCATAACACTCATCCCTGGAAACAAAGACATAGCCCTCTCACACCTCTAATCTATCATTTATATCCAATTTGAGGCAATGTGATCTTTGTTTCACCTCCTTTATATCCCCCCTTCTTGATAGTTTCTCCCTCAGTGTTTTGATTTCTGTTTTATTCTTTCTCTCTTCCTCCAGCAGATCAATGCTGCAGCGCTCACTTGCTCACCCTGAACTGGCGGTGAACTCCCCCGGCACGCCGCCAGCCTCTCCACCCTATCCCATCGCAGTTGAGGGTCACCGCGAGGGTGTCTCTGTGCCAATATGCAGATGAGCTTGTGCCCCCCCGATGACTCTGATGCTAAGCTTCACCTCTCGCTCGAGGGTTTGAGGCTTCGATTTGAAGTCTTTACCCTCAAATACAGACATAAACCTGCTCTCATAAGAACTTAAACAAGCCTCTAACAACTTACGTCCACTCTTACTTTAATGCATGAAGTGCGCTCAGGCAAATTGATGTTATCAAAGCTGAGATGTGCACTGATTTAGTGGAAACATAATGGCTAGGCTGGGATAGAAAGTGAAGATGTCAGCCATGCTACAAATCAACTTAATATCTATCAAAGCTTCATAGGTCAGAGAGGTATTTTCAATCAGAACCAGGCTGGTAAAATAAACCTGTAAATAGCAAAAATGACTGGTTCTGAATCAGTTTTAGCACTTGCTGAAAGTTGGTTTTTGTCTGAAAAGAGATTTTTAAGAATTTTTTTATTACTTTAACTGCAGATTTAACCCTATAGATGACTAATAAATGTATATGAAGTTTCATATTTGCGTTTTTTCTTGCTTAGGTTATTGAAATCTAAAGAAAAATATAACTGTTTTAGTAAAAAATGTAACAGTTTTAGTAAATTTACAGTAAATGAATGTAAATAATATATTTCAAAGGTAAGAATATCCTCACATATTGATGCACTTATTAATTATTACTGGGTATAGGCAGAGGTAACATATTCTAATAATTATAATAAATACTGACAGCTGACCTTGAGGTGAGGCAGGACATTACCACCTCCATGGAGAGGTTTGACTGCAAGGCATAAAAGATCCGGTGCAGAAACATGATCTGTGGTTAGATCTCCCTCTCTAAGGAGGCCGCGACACAGTTTTAACAAAGGGCTTGACCAGCGGTCTGGCGTTGACCATTTTGTGTGTGCTGCCTGAGCTCGACAAGGTTGACATGTTATGCAACAGGCAGAGAGGAGCATTTGATCCTGGGTATTTAGCCTTCTCCTCTCTGCCACAACCACTGGAGCCCTCTCTGGGTAATTGACTGTTTGATCTTCCTGTGACTCCACGATACAACAAAAATGATCACACAAACACACATTCAACTTGCAAGTCATAGACTGAACACTCATATTTTTAGTCACTCCAAACACACACACGCGGCGGTATGATCGTTTGTGTGCGGTGAAGTGAGGGAACAGAGGAGCAGAGTTTTGAGCTAGAAACAAGGATTCTCCTGCATAGCTAAAGGCCATGCTTTCTTCCCTCTGCACCAAATGCTGCATGCTGTTACAAATGGTAATCGGCTGTGATTGTCACAAATTTCAAAACAAATGCTAGGTGACTGAAAAGCCAAAGTGACGCCCCGAGTGATACTCCGACAGGAACTGCGAATCAAAGCATGCCGACTATAATTAGGTTCCATCTGGGCTACATTATTTAAAGCCGCACCAGTTAATTGCTTGTGTACAAATGGCCTATTTTATTTGAATCAAATTCTTTTTTGTTCATAATTACACTGATGTGAAGGGGGGTATATCTCTTTGCCTCAGTTATAATAATAAATACATATTCAAATGAAGAGCACTTTGAGGCAAGGGGAACGTAACGTGATGATACTTTTCTTTGTGTGAATCGACTTTCTTTAAACAATTACGGGTGCTCAGAAGAGATACTGACATTTGGGTTAAATATTTAATGAACTTCAATTAAAAAAGATGATCAACATTGATATAATCATAAAGCAAAAATTACAAATACACAACTCCTGACAGGGCTAATATACTTTCAGATACTAATATATCAAAACCTTTTCTCATTTCCTTTTTTTCTGCAGAAATTTCATTTAAAAAATGGAGCACACAAACAAAAGATTATCTTATCAATTTCCTATCAAATGTAACCTAAGCTTTTGTTTCATCTCAATGTAAGGCAGAGCAGTGCAGTGTGGTGCAGGCCTTGGCTGGTGGTAACCTTAGATGAGCTGCTGTTTGTGGAAACTATCTGTTGCATGCATCGACGGGGGGAGAATCGCTGTCTGTATCCTGGTTGTCAGATGATCAGATTTCCGCCCCTGACACTCTCCGATATTAGATGATCTTCTATGGGTGTGTGTGCGAGAGGATGTGCACGGAGTGTGTGCACAGAGTGTGTTGGATGTCGTCCCTAAGCCATGCCCACGCATGTGCAGTCAGTTATGTGTATTGTCACTTTGCTTGCAGACATGCGTAAAGGTCAGGGATGTCATTTAGTCCCACATGGCTGTCTGCTGAGGCAGACGCGATGTGCTGCCACTAAAGACAAGGTCAAAGAGAGCCCAGGCAGGTGACAGGTGGTCAGAGCAAAGCTGGTCTCTGTAACGAAACATGGACATGTCATCTTCAGTCAGAAGTGCAATTAAGCCCTTCCACTAAATCATAGACTTGGCTAAATCCTCTGTTTATTTAAATTTAATAAAACAGGAGGGACATACATAGAAAAATTACCTCAAAACAGCTTATTTGATCTAAACATTTTCACCATCATTGCCTCTTGAATGAAATGTATTTTTAAAGCTTATTTGTACGTAGGGTCTGTACACCCCCCCCCCCCTTCCCCCACTCACATTTCTGTCATCCTGCTTTTAATTGCTTTGCTTATTATTGTGTGTTGTTGTTAGACAAAAACAAGGCAGAACTCATTACACATCCAGAGATGAGGAACCTGAATCACTAGCTACAGGGGACGCCGAGGGGATTCTGTATTTACTTAGAAAAAAAAGGAGACAAATAAAATCAATTGAAAAGCCAGAGAGAATATCACATTAACTGGTTGAAATCATCACCCAGCCGAAGCTACTTCACATTCAACATAATGGTCCATGGAGACAGAAACTCGTGACAACAAGGACTCTGCACAAAAGGCTTATTACTCATTTCTCCCTCTGTCTCATTAAGTTAAACACCTTCATCTATCCTTTCCAACTTCTCCCCTTTTTACCCAGACACTGAGACTGGACTGAGTGCTTTTGTATTTTAACAGGGAAGAGTGGCCTTGGCCGTCATAAAAGACACTTGCTTTTATAGACTTGGAGCAGAGTATTTACAAGATAACCCCGGTCCAAGGACTGCGCAGGCTATTTGATACTGGCGTCAGTTGCTCGTCTCTCTTCTCCTGTAAAAATTGAAAGTCCAAACATGCCCTCCCCTCTGCAGCACCCCTCAATGTCACTTGTTTAACTCAGCCTTACTGAAAGTGGTTGAGATAACTGGGAATAAGAGAGACAAATGAGTGAAATGTAACAAAAACTAATGTATCATCCTCAGATTGGAGATAGAGTTTTGAATACAGAGTAAAATAATAAATGTATATATTCTAACTTGAACTGTACATAAAGCAGGTACAAGGAAGAATAGTCTTGTTAGATTAGGGTTAATGAAATAAGCATCTACTGACAATGACCTTTACATAACCAGTTAAAAAAATAGTATTTCAAAACTGTTTTATTTCCTCTTTTTGATTTATGTTTATTTTGTTCATCCAATCAACTAGCTGACTTTTCATTGTCCACAATATTTAATGTAAAAAAGGAGGATTGTGACGTGTAATTTAATGATATAATTTTGGATAAAACTGTGTCCGGTAAACACTTATCAGTTACACAAATCACATGATTGTAATTTTTAAATACAAACATTGTAAGATTTTAATAAATAAAATAGAAATAAAATAAAACAGCAACACAATCTTCAGCAATAAAAATTGAATTCTTGTTACAACAGATGGGGAAACACAAAAACTGGCCAATCCTTTGCTTAAAAATCAGATCCTGCTGCTCGTGAAAACAAATGTTCCCTCTGGTACATCCAAGATTATGCGCCTGTTTTGTTGTAAAAGTTTCTTGTACGTGTTGGTTTATAGTTGATATGGAGCAGAAAGAAACAGATTAGGTGAATGAGTGTACATATATGTATGGCAGGACGCTGTAGGGATTATCTCACATACTTTAACAGTGTAAACAATGCAGGGCTACTTCCCTGTTCAGGCCTTTTGTTCCATCTGCACCACCATTGGTTGGGTCTTAAATGGCAAACACTCAGGAGCTGCTAGCTCGCCTGACACTGTTTTGTTTTTAGGCCTGTCGAAGGGAGATGGAGAGCTTTTGTTTCAATGTCCAGGCAAAACAGTATGGCTGAAAAGAGAAACCCCCACAAAAAATGTGCATAAACAAAGCCACATGCATGCATATATATGCACTCACATAAGTACAAGCACACAGACATCATGATGCTGGGCAAAGGTCAGGACAGATAACCTTGCCAAACAGTGGATGACAACATGGAGTGGAGTCAGAGCCTCTGCAGGCAGATATGGTAGTATGCACCAGCATGCAAGAAGAGAGGCTATATAACCAAATTACACACTCACTACACCACTTCACTATACTACACTCGCTCCTCGTTCCCATAAACACACACCGTCTGGTCCACTTCAACACAATGAGGTCTGGGACACACACATACACTTGTTCACCTCCAGGACAACTCCAAGCACAGAAAAAACACACATCTACAATATCAGACATACACACATCACTGAGTAACAATGAGTCTGGAGGAGGAGGAGGAAGACAGGGGTGAGGGAGCACCTGTAAGAAAGACAGACAACATTCAGAATCAGTGGTCAAAGAATAGACAGCCTTGAATACGGAAACCCCACCCACACAAGGCTATGGTGATAGCACACACCGTGCATACAACACTCCTTCACAAAGTAAGTTCTAAAGAGGATTCAAACACACACTATTAACAATATTACCCCAGGCTTTGTGCAATGCAAGGTGTAACTTCAAAGTGTCTAAAGACACCACTCATCCACAGCCTTGTGAGAAAATGGACAGCATGAAATAAAGCAATATATTTTTTGAAACAAGTCCTCTTTTCATTTCACCATACAGATTGTTTTTCCCCTTGTTGATAATTGCACTATTCATGGCATTAAGATTCTAAAGCTAATGCTTGGTGATAAAAAGCATGAAGTGGACGCGTTGCCTTGTGGCAACAACTGTAAACATGAGCACTTCACAGAAAGATCTCTTTAATGTTAGACAGTAAAAACATCTAGCTATGATATGTTCCTAGAGTCAGTCTCAATAGAGCAGGGATAACCTTCTAGATGAGCACAAAGCTGGTACTTTCATAGCTTATAATACAAATAGTCAACCAGCAATTACTTGATTTGAAAACAAAATGAAAACATACAGTCATGGAAAATGAAAGCACACCCTCTTGCAGTTTTACATATCAGGGCATATTCAAAAGGAACCAAGCTTTATCAGGTTTTAAAGTGCCTGTGACTCCATATTTAAATCACTTTATATTAAACAGGTGTAATCTTTGATGCCTCTAGATTAGCGTTGCACCATTATAACTCAAAATACGCTGTAATTATTTCCTAACGAGCAACTCAGAGATCAGAAGAAAGCACCGCCTTCCGGTTCTGCTGGGTTTCTCCTTATTTGGCAGCCTGGCACTTCTGCTGCAGCAGGGGGCAGTGCCGTCGCGTGAAAGAGAAACGAAACAGAAACTAAACACTACACGGTCTATGGGCAATGGCGGCGGCACTGCCTCGCTCCAGTTGTCGTGAACGTGCATGTGGGAGGAGAATTTACCATATAAGCAAGTCCGGATCACTATGACCTCATAGCGGGCTGGAGTGAAAAAAACTGTTTGAAACCTGGGTCTGAAATCTTGAAGAGCTTCTCACTGGCTGTACTAGGAGACAGATGGACGCCGTTTTTTGCTCTTTCTGGCAGGTTTAAGGTGAGAACTCAACATTGCAACATGATAGATAAGTCAGAAAACACGGAAACTGATGTCATGGGCACTTTAAAGTTATTATATAGCCTCAAGCGAATAAAAACACAGATTCCACTGTGTTATTGTTTTTAAACCAACTTAAAGCAAAAACAGAGAAGCTGTGTGTGAAAAATTAGTGAAAATATTTGTTTTTTTTAACAGAAAAACAAAACTTACTGAGATTCAAAATCTATTTTTCAAGAGTATCCTGGGTTAAATCTAAAATATCCTGGCTTTTTATTCTCATGTGTATGCTGCTGTGACAAGTGAATTTCCCCACTGTGGGATCAATAAAGTAATTCTATTCTATTCTATTCTATTCTATTCTATTCTATTCTATTCTATTCTATTCTATTCTATTCTATTCTATTCTATTCTATTCAACAGAAGACTCTTCTCTAAGGGTCTCTGACCCTTACTGCTTACACAGAATCTATCAGGGAAAGTAGCAGAAAAATGCAGTTGATTATCTGAACCAAACTGGGCCATTAAATAGGACAATTACTCCAACCACAGCAACAGAATGACTTGAAGAAAAATTCAAGGTGTTGAAAAGCTCAGACATGAAAAAGACTGAAATGCTGTGATATGATATTAAGAGAACTATACAGCAACAAATGTCTTCAAACCTCAATGAACTGAAGTAACGCTGTAAGGACAATTTGTCCAAAATTCCCTACACAATGTGAGAGACTGATAGAATCATACAGAAAATGTCTACTTTATGGTAAAATCTGTTGTGCTTTTGCACACTTAGACAATCGTAAAGACCAGATCATTTTAATTATGTCGTCATATGTAAAAAATCTAGAACTAACAGAGTGTACTTTGTTTAATCATGACTGTATATGCATAAACACGCCATATAAACTACAACCCACTAGGATAATGAAGACTCAAATGGATATTAAATTTTGCTCAAGTGTAAATCAAAGCAAAGAGAAAATAAGTTTGATTTTTAATCAACATTTTTAAGAGGAACATGTAATGCACTTAGCTGCAGTTTTGAATTAGAAGTCTGCTGTGAAAAAAAAATCCATTGACTGGGAGTTCGCTCTGTCTAAATTGATATTTTGTCTTGAATAGAAATATACTGATACACCTGCTATACAAGTACAGAACTATTTGTCATGTGACCTTGTGTATTGCAAAGTTTGCAACACATAGAGAGTGTGAGTGTGTGTGTCTGTGTTAGGTGGATGAAAAGACTACACATGAGAGGAGATAGTTCAGGTGGGGGATGAGCAGGCCAGAGGTGGAGATAGAAGAGAGTGGGTGTTGAGGGTGGGGCAGGTCTGAAATAGATCACTTAATGGAACAAAGTGTAATTAATGGGTCACAGCAGATAAGAGCGCTCTGGCCCTATCTGGGAATGTGCTAATAGAGCTGACACACACTCGGCAGGATCAGCAGACAGCCCCTCTTTGTGAGTATCTGTGTGTACATTGTAAACGTGTGTGTGTATTTGGACACACAGTGGATAAATAGCGGGTGGAGAAGACTGCTAAGGTGACAGGTTAACATAGTTTCCTCCCTGACAAAGATCTGTTGTCCCTGCAATCAGAGAAAACCCAGAAGGAAACGTTTCTCGCGCCACACAGCCTCCCTAACTCACGTAGACGTTCGGCCTCACATCAAAACATGAGTGATGTTATTACACTCAGCGAGCCGGCGTGCCTTCAGTCACAGGGATGTGATTGTTTATGGAGAGATGGAGGAGAAGGAAGCCACCTGGTCAAGAGAGGGTCAAACTTGGAGTGTTCTGACAGAAGCGAACTGCTACAAACCTCTCCTTAAACTTCCTGTCTGAGGGTGTCCCTGCGTCAGGGGAACTCGTCTGGAGCCAAGGGGCCTGTGCATGTGTGTGTTTGTCTGCAGGCGTGTTGCTTAAATCTCTACATTTTTGGAGCCTTGCAGGGGAGGGTGAGAGAGGGTTTGCAGCCCGGCACATGCCTTGGGATATTGAGATGGCCAGTGATGGACAAGGCAAGACAAGGAGGATTTCCCCTGTTTGTCTTAAGGAGCGGAGCAGTCGCGTCACACACACAAGCAGAGGGAAAAGTCTGTCTCCAGGATGAATTTCTTTGTGAGTGTGTGTGAGGAATTAGGCGGAAGGGTCATGCATCTGGTTGATTATGTGTAGGTGTGTGTCGATGCCTCTCTCAGGGTCACAGACCTAGGGGCCATCTACTTCAAACTGGTTTAGTCAGACAAGACAAGGCCACATTAACACACTACATGACTTAGTAATATAGACACAGGGCACTGCTCATGTTGGGGGAATAAAAAAAAATCTACACATATATTTATGGAAATTAACTATTTAATGCCATTACAGTCACCTTGACAAGTCAGTAAATATAAAATGAAAGAAATGGAACAGTTCTTAATCACAAGGGTATGACCTCGACAACAGCAAGCTGCACATGGAGCTCTAGGTGAATCTGAAATCTGCAATGTGTTGTTAAGTGTGTCCACAGCAGCCTGATAAGTGCACTCTGTTTGTGTGTAAGCATGTGATGTAGCATCAGGGGGTTAAATGGAGAGGGACGAGCCTCCAATCTGTTAGGACAAGGCAAAAACAGCTTAAAAGACTCAACAGCAACCCCCACCATCCACGCAAAACACGCGCACACACAAACACAAACTGACGGACAGTCCATTGCTCCCAGCATATCTCTATTTTGTCCTTGGACTGTCTGAATACCACTGGAGGCGAGCATGATTTGAGAGAGCAAGTGGGAACAAGAGAGACAGGGAGACAGAAGGAAGGGAAGAAAGAGGAAAAGGATGGAGGGAATGAGAGGGAGAGAAAGGAGGCACCCCTCAATGACATCTAAAGAGATAACTCACTCTCCAGAGCTTCTTTTCACTTGCTATCACTTTCCCAGGCAGTAGTCCTTCCACATAAGGCCAGAAGTCTGAGTGTGTGTGTAAACTTTAGGTGTGTGTAGATGCGCAAAGAAAAGATAAAGTAATGAGAATACACTGAGACTACAAAAATAATAACTCCGTTTTAAAAAGAGAATGTAAGTCATTAAGTGACCTGAAAATTAAAACCATTTCCTGAAGGAATGCTTCAACTTCATGCAAGTTTAAGGAATTGTTCTTAAAACCAAATTCAGTAAAACACATAAATGGATTTTGTTGCTTGTTTGTGTTTAATTAGCCAAGTTGCTCATTCAAACTATCAGTGTGCTGTTTGTATACAGCCTCTTCATAGGGACCGCTGTGCGATGTATTCTCACTCAGATGACTGCTTAATAAATCATGTACGGCACACAATACAAACAACAGCTCTCTTGTACTTGAAAGTTAACTTTGGAAAAAACAAAGCACTGAGCCACAGCGATTCTGAAAACACCCAAACAAAACAGCAGGAAAACACAAAGTCATCCAGCGCTGCTGCTATTGTCAGATATGCTCTTCTTTGTAGATGCAGAAAACTGTGGGGAAGAGTTAACCTTTTGATAAGCTGCTTCTTGTCCCAGCTGTATGCATTTTTTATTGAAATGTGTGAGTCAGAAAGAGAATAATTATCTATTGTCGCTCCACTGAGAGGAGAGAGGTTGCAGCCTCCAGTCTGGTCTTTAGAAATCAACTGGGTCCTGAAATGAAGTCATGTTGATAAGCAGCAAGAGAAACCAAACTATGTTCATTTTAACTTCAAATTAGAGGAAGTAAACACAGTAAAGCACAAGAAAAAAAGCTATATGTGAGAATGCCTTGTTTCTGAACCAAAAGTTGTTGGCAATTACTTAATGTAGCCTAAGGTATGCTATGATAAATGACCAAAAAGACTTAGTTATTCCTTAAATATTATTAAACACAGTTTCAGTGTGTGGTAGATCTGCAGACTGGAGTTTATTGGCTATATTTCTTTATGCAATCCCTTAAACAAATTCAGGCTGTGAAAATAACAATTCCAAGAGGGAAACCCAGACATCCCTCTATGCAGTGACACTCCAGCTCTCCCTGGGGATCCCGAGGTGTTCCCTGGCCAAAGAGGATTTATAATCCCTTCAGTAAACTCTAGGTCTTCCCCAGGGTCTCCTTCCAATGGGATGTGTACAGAAAACATCCAGAGGGAGGTAGCTGGAAGGCATCCCTATCAAATACTCAAACCACCACAGTTGACCTCTTTCAATGTGGAGGAGTAGCGGCTCTATTTTGGGCTCCTCCCAGATGACAAAGCCCATACCTTGTTGTCTTTGTTTATCTGGTTCTGGGTTGCAGGGGTACCATCCGGGAAGCCCAGACTGTCCTTTCCTCAGCCACCTCCACCAGCTCAACCAGTGGGACCCAAAGGCGTTCCAAAGCCAGCCTAAAGATATAATCCCTCCGGCCTCTCCTGGGTCGACCCAGGGGCTTGCTGCCAGCAGGACATGCTTGAAACACTAGGCATACAGGAGGCATCCTGACAAGATGCCCGAACCATCTCAGCTGCTCCTCTCAATGTGGAGTAGCAGTGGTTCTACTTCAAGTCCCTACTGAATATCCAAGCTCCTCACCTTATCTTTAAATCTGAGCCTGGCCACTCTGCAGAGGAAACTCATTTCGGCTGCTTGTATTCGTCATCTCATTTTCTCGGTCTTTAGCTCATGACCACAGATGAGGATTGAACCATAGACTGACTGGTAAATCGAGAGCCTCAGAGTTTCTCACTTTATCTATAAGGCTAAACCCAGGCACCAAAGAGGAACTCTTATTCAACCATTTGTTTCAGGGAACTTGTTTATTCTCTTATCATTCAAATCATGATCATATGTGTAGGACATAACAGTTGTAAAGGGAATTGAGAGGCTTCATCATGTCAGACCAAAGCAACACCCTCATCACTGCAAATAAAGCTCTAATCCTTCAGTCCATCTCTTGCTCCATCCTAACATCACTCACAAACAAGACTGAGTGAGGCAATGACTCACCCCCAACTCAAAGGAGGCAATCCAACTTTTCTGGTTGAGAATCATGACCTCAAACTTGGATTCTGAAATCTCTTTCCTAATCAGTCCATTATCATGTATGCATCAACACAAACACAGTTCCATCAGCGTCTACAAAATCAGGTAAGGTTACTGATCTCTGAGTCAGAGTTGCCATTTATCTAGAAGAGCCAATACACATTTTTACTAGCACAAATATATATAAACTTCAAAGACATAAACACAAACAAAAGCAGAACATTCACCTTAAGAAGAAATAAAATATTTATCTGACAGGATGAACTTATAGAAGATATATAAAGTTTTGGTCTGGCCTTTCAGCACTTTAGGATCAATCAAAATTGTTGCTTGGATCAAAAGTTTGAGTGTAGTCAGTGAGATTCTGTTTACATGTGGTATACTGGATAAGATGGGAGGAGGGCAGGTCATGGGAGACAACCCCCCTTAATGAGAAGAAAGACAGAGCTGGGTGGTCAATGACAGTTGAACAAATTAATCAATAAATTTGCAATTCTTTGGAGGGATGAAGACACCTTAAACAAACAGCAATCCAACATTGATCAAATCACACTTTGACCCTGTTTAACATTATTTGATCCTCCTTTCATAAAGTTTGGGACTTAAATTCTTTAAAACAATACAATGGACTTTTACAGACAGTATGGAAAGGTGGATCATAGGTCATTATACAGTCAAGTCTGCAGTATATCAAATGCTTAAAAGGAAGAGAAATCAAAGGAAAATGTTTTTTTCTGCAGCCTGTAGCGAGAAATCATAAGAAGAGACTGACCGTGTGTTGGAGGTTGTTGTTTGGGCAGGTGTAGAAAGGGGAGAGAGGTAAAACAAAAAAAGTAAGCAGAACTGGGGCTCTGAGAGCAAAACAAAGTAAGCTGGAAGTATCAGAAAGAGAAGTGTGAGAGGGAAGAAAAGTGAGGAGGAAAAACTACCCTCTGTCATAATTTAAACGAGGCATGGTCTTCCAATGCTGTGTTTACAATGTATAATTTATGCCTCCCAGTTCAAACACAGCTTTATCTGCACTCAGCTGCTAAGTGATATGATTTCACTTTTTATAGCAGCCCACCCCCTCCCACTCACTCACCACCACCCCCAGTCCCTCTGTAACTCAGGCTGGTGTGATTCTGCACGCCTCATGCATTGACTTTCAACTGTACAACCCCCCGAGGGCTAAAAAGCATATTAAATCACCCCCTAACCCTGTCCTTTTTGCTCCCTAAAGCAAAACTCCATCCTAGACACACATTTAGGCATATGGGTTCTTGCAAGCGTACGTGCACAGCCACCAAAAATATGCTTCAAAAGGAGATGATTGTCACATATTTTACAACAGTTATAGTTTCTTTCCTTATTTATGGCTGTCTTGGTGAGTAGTTATGGCCCAGATCACAGAAGCACACTCTGACCTGTGATCAGAGTATTTCTAATGACTTCATGGCTTTGACTGAGTTGCATTATAGAGCACAGCCATTTTGGTTACATTGGTTTAATGACACTTTGCACATTTATGCTTTTAGATAACCATAATCTGTAAGCAGGGCTGCACATAAGCAGTGTGCATGAGTGCCAAATATAATGCATGCATACCAGTTCCTTTAACCACTACGCTCCTTTGCCCACTGCTGTTATGTCTACTGCCTATGCCTATTACATACTGACTGCCAGTGTTGGGAGTAACGAGTTACAAAAGTAATTAATTACTGTAATGCATTGCTTTTTGCGGTAACGCAGTAATGTAAGGCATTACAGAAAAAAAAATCGGTAATATTTTACTCGGTACAATGTCAGTAACGCGCGCATTACAGTGCATGTTTAACCCGGATTGAAGTGGTGGTTTTCCAGAGGAGAAACGTCACTCAGCGCCAAATGTTTCACTTCCTGTAGTCAGACAGAGCAGAGAGGAGTCCGGTTCTGTCTGGGCCACGCAGCAAACTCATGTGTGGTACCGAACTGTGTCGGAGGAGCGCGCACAAGTCGCGTGCGCTGCCCAAGTCGTGCTAACCAAAGCCGCTCTAACAAACTAGATTGTTAACATCAGAAGTTGGAGAGTTCACTCTCTCGCGTGCGCCGAGCAGAGGAAAGTGCGCGTCATGCAGCGTCCGCTGCCTGCTGCAGGAGGGAGGAGGAGCAGACAGGTAGAGGTAGGAGTCAAACTATCCATCCATCCATCTTCTGTAGCCGCTTCATCCTCCACAGAGGGTCGCGGGGGAGCTGGTGCCTATCTCCAGCGGTCAAGGGGCGAGAGGCGGGGGACACCCTGGACGGGTCGCCAGGCCATCGCAGGGAGTCAAACTAATGAATAGGAACTCCCCATGTGCACAAGCTGCCTCAGGTATATGTATGTGTGTATAGATTTAAATATACTGTATGTAGATTTGACAGATTAATATACGGTTAGATGGATGGATGGATGGATGGATAATGATGGATGGATGATGGATGATGATAGATGGATGATGGATGGATAGATGATGGATGGATGACGGATAATGATGGATGGATGATGGATGGATGATGATGGATGGATAATGATGCATGGATGATGGATGGATGATGATGGATGATGGATGGATGATGATGGATGATGGATGGATGATGATGGATGGATGATGGATGGATGATGATGGATGGATGATAAATGATGGATGAATAAATGATGGATGGATGGATAGATGGATGGATGGATGAATAAATGATGGATGGATGGATATTGATGGTTGGATGGATGGATGGATGGATATTGATGGATGGATGATAAATGATGGATGAATAAATGATGGATGGATGGATAATGATGGATGGATGGATGGATGGATGGATGGATGAATAAATGATGGATGGATGGATAATGATGGATGGATGATAAATGATGGATGGATGATAAATGATGGATGGATGGATAATGATGGATGGATGAATAAATGATGGATGGATTAATATACAGATGGATGGATGGATAATGATGGATGGATTAATATACAGATGGATGGATGGATAATGATGGATGGATGATAAATGATTGATGGATGGATAATGATGGATGGATGGATAATGATGGATGGATGATAAATGATTGATGGATGGATAATGATGGATGGATGGATAATGATGGATGGATGATAAATGATGGATGGATGATAAATGATGGATGGATTAATATACAGATGGATGGATGGATAATGATGGATGGATGATAAATGATTGATGGATGATAAATGATGGATGGATTAATATACAGATGGATGGATATATCTCCATGTATCCATCACATGACCTTCCACTGGATGTAGAATGAGCTACATTTATGGTCAAATCCATATTTAGTTATTTTGGTGAGAGTAACTAAAAGTAATGCAAAAGTAGTGTAATGCCTTACATTTAAAAAACAGTAATATTGTAATGTAAGGGATTACTTTAAAATGACAGTAACAAGTAATAAATAATGCATTACAGTTTTGAAGTAACTTGCACAACACTGCTGACTGCAGCCTGAGAAGGGCAGCTTGCGTTAAGTTTCGCTTTCACTATTCGAAGTGGCGCTGTCTAAAGAATGGGTCCCACATAAAACATCAACGCTGTGCCGCGTAGCGCCCGAGCCGTGATTTTGAATAGAAACCATTGTAATCACATAAAGTAGTCCCACGAGGACCGCCACATTGCGTCTCAGATGCGCTGGTCTGCTTCACGGCGCTAAAGGTTCTATTTCTGAGCTGAGGAGTGGCTGAGACGCGTGTATCACAACATTGTGGAGTACTTTATGATGCAAAAATTACTACAATACACTGAACTGCTACTAGTATGGCAAACATAAACAACCGCCAGTACATGGATGAGGAACATTTCATTGTGGAATATTTATGTAATTCAGCTTTTAGAAACCGACTATTCCAATAAATAGCTCACTTACCCATTGTTGAAGAATTAAAAGATAATCCCACAAAACACAATGATAGCTTTAAGCAAACACATATCAAAAGATGCACTTCATACTTCCTGCTGTTAGTTCCCGCAAGATATTGTGACTATCGCGTGATTTTGCAAGCTGCGTTCAACAGCGCTTCGCTTCTGGGGAGACCAAAGGACTCGCCTCAGACGCAGCGCTCACTTCTCCTGTGGAACTTAGGCTTAAAAGGTTGCTCATATGGTAGCGAGGACACAAACGGCACCACCCTCAATCAAGTTTGTGTTAATGTGCATCTTGTACAACCAGTAAGTTCAACTATTCTAACCAAATCACTTTATGAACTCCAGTAGATTCTCATTATATTTTTATAATACAGACCAAATGATCTGACTTCTGAAAAGTTCTCTGCACCAACTAATTTCCTCTGAATCCTTCACCCCGATTTTCATTCGATTTCATCCATCATACAGCTCCCTTCCTTGAGCATCCTTTCCTCTTACACATGCTCTTCTATCTCCTTTCCACTTCGTTCTCAGCTATCTGACTACATAGTGTTTGCGCTAGCAGAAAATTCCCACTTCACCTCTGGGGAAAGAGGCATTTTTCTCTGCTCTACTCATCACTCGTTCTTCTCTTGTATGTTTTCCATGCTGGCAAAGCTTCCTCTTCCTGCATGCAGCGGGAGTGTTCTCTGTCTCTGGCAGTCCCATAAGGGATCTTACAGTGTGATGTTACAATCTCCTCATCCAGTGGGATCCCCTCTCTCTAGCTGCTCTTTTCTTTCTCTTTCTGCAGATTGTTCATGTTGCTATACTTTTTTTCTTGTATGTGAATACTTTATTTTCTCTTTTACTTCTATATCCACCCGTTAAACCTTTGACACTCCCCATCTGACATGCGCTTTCTTATGTGTGACACAGATGTCCTTCAAATGCTCTTTTGTTCCTCTTCATTTGGTGGTGTTTGTTGCTTTTCATCAAAATTGTCTTGAAAAAAATGCTAATTCTATTTATTTTGGCAAGTACAATAAAATTCTTTATTTTTGTTTGTTTTATGATTATTTTAAGGTTATATTTACTAAGTCAGTGCTGAAATGGATCTTTTTTACATCTTTAATTTTTACCCTTAAAACTGAAAAAGGGTGTACTTACTTTTTGAAAGTACCACATGCACAGAGCAAGAAGCACCAAGGACTTGTGGAGTAATTACAAGTAAAAGAAAAAAAAAAAGATATTCAGTTTGATGCATGTAAAGCAATGCTTTAGGAAATGTTGAAGTACTATGTAGGTGAAATTCTCTTGACCTGCTTTCTATGGGCAAGGTCTCCAGTTAATTAACTTCCTTGTACATCTGGCTGTGCAACAATTATGTTTGCATTTCTCTTTAGAGATTAAAATGACAGCTTCTAATTTTACATCGCAATTTAATTTTATTCAACAGGTTTATGCTGCCTTTTCTAAAGGTTCATACCAGCAGTGTGATATGGATGCATGGAGTAGTTTGTGTATCTCACTTTGTGAATTTGTAATTTCCAGTTAGAGTTTTTGTGACTTGCTAAAGTGGTTTTACAAAAGTACATTCTGGCATGTTAGAATGAAAGAGATTTGTGTTAAAATGAAAAAGAGAGGTTGTGGTCACGTTAAAACAAATTTTCTCTCAACACCGGTTTGGCTCAGAAGGATATTTTTGTTCATGGTGTTCTCAGATGGACAGAGATGAGCAGGGACACAAAATGTCAGAACCTGATGCCTGTGTGATCAAGAGCAATCGCAAGGTGAAGAGTAAACTGACAGTTTGAACAAAAGCAGACTTTGACATGTCTAGGTAACACAATCCTGCAGTGTAAATGATGAGAGCAGAGGGCATACAGTATAAGTATGTTGGTTACACACATTTCTGCCAGGCATATGCTGACAATCATACATCCAAGTGAAGACGAACACAAGCACAATGAGCAATTGGTACATAGTGTTTGTTTGGGTGGAACTTGAACCTGTCTGTGCCCTGGGGCCAAAACCAAGCAGGTGTTGGGGAGCGTCCACACAATCACACACAGAAACTAAGAACACCTGGACACCTGGAATGGGCTGCAAAGCACTGACAGGCTCATTGAAGCTGTCACAATCTCCAGGATGAAAAGTGACCCTTGAGCTGAGGGGGGCACGCCTGTGCCATGGGGGGCCACCTGTCTGTTAAGGGCCCTCTTATAACAACACTAATGGTAACAAAGTTTCAGGTGTTTACAGTTTTTCTCAAATGCTAAAACACATTTCACAAATGTGTCCTCCATGTTTCCCAATGTCTAAACACAACACCCTTTTCTAAAGTTTCATAAACACAACCACACCTTCTCACTTCAAAACTCAAACTTTCACACCAAAAGGGTAGCTCGAAGCTTTCAAAAATCTAAACACTATTCACATCATTACACTCTACAGCAACACAATTGAAAACACAATGCTCAATTTGTGAGGAGGTTCTTTGTTTCATAACTGCCAATGCATATTTTTAGAAACTTTACAGTAACTGATCTTCTTAGATCTCTGCAGAGGATTAGGCATTTAGATTTGTGAGTTTCATATGAAGAGTATAATTCTATAGAAAATTCTACATGTACAGTACTGTAACACAACTCAATGCTAGATAGGTGTTACTGTAAATTATGGAATAACCTTAAAAAGGAAATTTAAAAATCAATGTCATTTACACTAATATATTTTTTAAAATCTACCAAATTGAGAGTAATAAGTAATTATGAAAATGTAAATTACGGTAAACTAATGATCATGATTACGTAAATCTGGAAATAAGCACAGGACGGAGTTCAAATTGAATCTGTATGTGTCTGACATTAGAAATTGTATAGATCATTTCTTTTGCAAAAGGGGGCAGAAATTATACGATTTTTTTCTTCATTCTGCTCCTTTTTGTTCAAATTAGATTTTTTTTGTTATGTTTATTTTTTTACGTGTTTTACAGTATTTTGAATAAAATAAACTTTGGGGGAAAAAAAATCAAAAACAGACACACAACAGTACTCTTGAAAACATGATCAGGGTGTGAAGTTTTGTTATTTACTGTATTCACACACACACACACACACACACACACACACACACACACACACACACACACACACACACACACACACACACCACATTCACTGTGCAGCATCATGTCTCTGAGCTGCATCAGGACACATCACCTCATCCACACGGCCACGCTGAACCTACTCAGGTTTGGACGGACTCTTAGTCCTGCTTCAGTCATTGTCATGTCATGGACAATGACTGTTGCTCGCATCTCGTCTGTAATGATGGTGCGAGGTTGTCTTGCTCTCCCTCCTGGACCTTCTCCTCTTCTTCGTTGGCTTCCTCCTCTTCCTCGTTGCCCTGCTCCTTTTCTTCCATGGCCAGCTCTTCTCCCTCCTCTGACTAGAATTCCTCTTCCCCTGACTCTGCCTTCATCCATTGTTTGTTTGGAATCTTCAGCAAACTGTGCACTCTGAACTTGTTTTATCCATGTGGTCACAGCATTAGCAACAAGTGTCTTTAATTTTGAGTCATTGTGTGTAATGAATGACGCCAGTAATGTTCATTGTGTTCAAATATTGCTGACTGTGACAAGTATTTTGCATCACATGAGCTTTCATTTGAGAATATGAGCAGAGTTCTTTTGCAACTTGTGTTTTAGCAAGGACAAATGTGTTTAGATTTATGAGAACGGAGGATTGTGTTTTGTGAATTGTGTCTTCATGTGAAATGTGTTTATGGTATTGGAAAATGGTGGCTAGATTTGGTAAATGTGTTTAGACATTGGGGAACATGGAGGAAACGTTTGAGAAATGTGTTTTAGCATTTGAGAAAAACTGTAATAGACACTTAAATTCAATCAGATCTTCAAAGAATACAAATAAATTTTCTCAGAGTCACCTAAACAAAGAGATAAAAGGTGAAAAGTTGTTTTTGTATTAAAGGATTGCTATAATATAACTGATTTATGGTTGGTAGACACAGCTTTAGTAACAGGGTCTAAGTCTGCATGTCTCTGAGGTTTGCTTCAGAGAGTAGGTTTAAATTTTACAATGCTGTTAGTGGTTATAAAAGGCATTCACATATAAGCATTCAATTCAAGGTTCCCAATTTATGTTTTTAAGAGTTCAGGATATTTTTGCTGATTTTCCTATTTATTATCTACCAATGGCCAAAACTGAGAACATTCACATAGTTAAGGAAATATTTTTTTCATGGTTCTTAAACAAGGTTCATGTTTTATCCAAAAAGCTTAAAATTTATTGACTGGCTGAGAGTTTCAGGTGTAAAAGCTGCTATTTGGACACTGAAAGTTAAAGCTGTTTAATTCAATTATTTAATGCTGTTTTCCAGCTGAGAGTCTACCCAGGAGCAGAGGAAAGGAAAAGACAAAATATCCAGCAGGTACAAATATTCTTCAGTAAGTCAAAGGGTCTTTGAGATGCAAATCCACAACAAGTGACGAAAACAATGCAACAAAAACAATACTGAAGCAACAAACACATGCTGAGCTCTTCAGATAAATGTGGGGAGGGGGTAAGGGAGGAGGGAGGGGAGTGGACTTGTGGGTCCTGTCCTGCACTCGACCTGAAAATGCTGGCACGCCCTGTACTGCTGGTGGCTAAATAAAGAGCCCCAGGGTGGGCCGGGCGGCTGGAGAAACAGACACAGAGTCGGCATTACCCAGCTAATCTCATTATGGAGGCAGCTCTGCCAAGCTGTCAGGGGTCAGCCAGAGTGCCACGTCACTCACCGCACCTCTGGCACTCCCTTCAACCCACGAGAAGGTTTGGAGTGGAACGTTATGGCGATCAGGGCTGGGGGGCCAATCAAAATTGGGGTTGATTTTAAAGGTGGGCTAAGAAATGATCTGGTTTTACTGCAAACTTTGCTGAGATTCATGGAAGTATCTGCAAGCACAACACTTGCACACAAATAGAAAAATACATTAAAACAAAAAATTGGACAATAGAACAAAGACAATGTGAGAAATAAAGTATAGCAGATGTCAAGATGATGAAACAACAGCAGAAGGAGAAAAAAGAAGCCAGATAGATAAAGAAAGAGTAGGATAATCAGCTTTTTGTCCTGCAGCTTGGTTTAATGTATGTGAGGATTGCATCACGGTGCTGCAGAGAAACAGACCTCTGCCTTCAGGGTCATGAGTGGTGTGATGCACCTCTCTTAAAGAGAGTTTGTGTCACAAAGATAAACAGACACATAAAAAAACATATGAGTTCATACAGTAGACTCAAACAAACACAGGCACATACCACACTTTTGTGAGATTTCAAATATACATGTCAAATGATCTAGAATTTTTTTATTTTTGAGAAACCAAAAGAGCAACATAAATGTTTGCAGTTTTATCCTCATGTAGCATTCCCTGCTGCCCTTTTATCTTTCTTTTGCTCATTCCCTCCTGCTGTTGATGCTTTGAAGACCTGATATGATGCACTTTCAGTTCTCGCTCCAATTACTGGGTTGATATGCAGTAGCATTAACAAAGTTTAGATCCATAAAGCACCAAAGTCACATCAGCACCACAGTTTGCAAGCTGCTCATAGACAAGCTCTGAGAGATCAGCTAACATGAACTAAACAGAGTTGTATCCTATTATTGGTACACAATAGAGGTTTCCTGTACTTTGGAGTTCTAAATCCCCAGAATGGCTGAACTCTCTAAATCTGATCCCACAGTATCTGTTGCACAGGGTGGTTTTGTGTTGTTTAAGAAAACGATGCATCTCTTTAAAAAGTATACTTTTAAGAAAAGTACTACTGTGCAGCACATCTCAAGTACTAAACAGAAACTTGGTTATATTAATGCAACAACTCTGTCAGCCATGATCAATGCTTGAGTATAACCTCTTCTTTTGGGTACCACCAAAAACAAACAACCTGTTCATTTTACATGTTTGATATTATGTGCTCTGGAGATACTCATACTGGGTGTTCAGTATTTTGTTCCATAAATGGCAGGCAAAAACTAGCACACTAGTAGAAAAGTAATCTATTTTAATCAAGTAAACACACTTCACAAGAAAAATATAACTACAGAAACGATGAAATTCGAACTCTTTCAAGCTTCAAATTCAAAGCACATTGAATGCATATGAGATGGTTTGAAGTTACTTCTTTGCATATAGTACCCAAAAGTTTGCTTCACTTTAGAGAGCACAGTATGCATGCAAAGGTTTATTCTGACCACTCACTGGTTAGCAAATAAATGAGGGCAATAGAAGCTAGACAACTATTGGTGTCTCCTACTGCTGTATGGACTGAGTTCAGCAGTTTAAAAGCCTAATCTCATTATTCTAATTCATGGCACACAGTATATACAAGACAAGAAGGCAGCAATAGTGACAGCAGCTGTTTTTATGGGACGCCTTCAGGCCTAAAACAAGGATTTTTGTCTTTTTCTGAATTGTTTGTTGTTTTAACTTCTGTTTAACCCAAATCAAAACTGCAGGTGTGACCACCTAAGACAAATTGTTAAATGCTGTAATTCAAACCAACTAGCCAACTTAATATGCACCTGGGGGGCTGGTTGATGTACTGAGAACAATCAGTATACCTGCTCACCATTTCTGTTGAGCTCTACTCAACATTGTGCGTGTTTAGTGGGTTTTGTATATTGCACATAAGAGCATACATGGTACATTTAAACCACTATTAAAAACCTTCCAAAAATAAGCAGAGATAGCATGTAGAGCCAACTAAACAGGGAAAGGTGCTAAGTGAAAGGTTGAGAGTTCACAGCTGAGTTCAAGCAGTCCTAGCACAGCTTTGGGCCCCTGGCCAAGGCTGAGATTGAGATAAGCTCCTGAAGGCTCTACTGTGAAAAGGATCACAGGCTGGAAAGGTTGAGGTAGAGTGATGGTGTAGACTCTACACCATCACTCTACCTTTACCTGGCTGGGTGGGAATGGAGGTGGAATATAATCAAATTAATAGTCTGGAAAATACTTTGATATTTGAATTTTTTAACAGACTTTTAAACAAGAAAATGCAGCAGAGAGAAAGAGAGAACTTTGATTGAAAACAAGTTCTTCATCTAGTGTAATTATTGACAAGAGAATCAAAGTCCACCATCATTTATGAAAAGTATTTAAAGGAAACACTCAAATTAGAAGTTTAGACAACTTAAGTTCCCGATCTCCTCTGGAGGTGATAGTATGTCTAAACTTTAGGCTGATGAGACCAATTGTGATTAGTTAAATGCTCCTCAAACTTTCAGGGGAGATCAAATAATTTGGATTTGTGCCAGAATATGTAAAAAGATTTGTGCACAACATTAAAAAATATGCACACAACATACAGATCCAGGTATTTAAAATGTACATATTTTTGAAATATGGCATGTATTGTTAGATAAAACAAAAATAATAACAGAAAAGTTGCTGCTAACCAATGGCCCAACATACACAGCCACACATACAGATGTAGGATAAGGATTCCCTGCTATAATTATTTTATATCACCTAATTTCTATATATTTTATGACAGGAGTGAGTGTTTGTGGTATGCTTGCATGAACTGTGTTCTATAAGCCTGTGTATATTTCAAAGCCTGTATACATTCTGGGAACTCATTACAGGAAAAATCAATGTATGGCATTGGTTTATAGCGGACGGCTTTTCATCACCCTGCAACCTAATTCCATCCCCTCTTATTTCTGGCTGAGCAGAGACACCAAATATACGAACAAATACGCAGACACACAAATCAATACAGCCAGAGTACACAAAGGGCAGGTAATCATCTTTATGAGTATGATCTAAACAAGACTGAAAATGTGTAAAGGTTGGATTTGTATGTATCAGTGGTACAGAAGACAAGACAATACAAACAGCTGGGTTTATCTGTGAACTTGGACTTGTTTGTTATCTTCTTTTCTATGCACGCAAGTATGTTTTGCATCTGAAACACATCTATTTGTGTTAAACTGTTTGAAGGCAGACCTGTCTGATGAAGATATCAGACTTTGTAGAGGCAAGGCAGGGTCAAAATACTGAGGAGGACTGTTGGGGCTTCAACAGGCCAAAAAAGAGGATATCTACTATGTGGAAAAACATACACTTTTCTTCCTCCGCTGTTGCTTCTGCTCCAACTCTGTGTGCACATAGCAAGCTTAAAAGCCAGAACTATGAAGCACAACACAGCATAGGGAATTCTCCTCCTCCACTCAAATCTCTCTATTATTTTTTACTTACACATCTCTTTCAGCCTCCCTTCTCATAGTCAACAAGCAGAAGAGTTTGCAACCCTGTGCTCGAAAGTAATCAATTTTTAATTTCCCCCAACTTAAAAAAAAAAAAAAACTTGTGTCAGAGAGATGACAGCGCTCAAGAACCTCTGAGAGGGTAGAGGAAGAAGGAAGAGGGGAGATGTAGCAGAGGAGGAAGGTGAAGGTGAGCAAAACAAAGCAGTAGAGAAGATAAAAAGTGAGATAAAAAACTGTTTACAACTATATTGTGTGATATCAAGTTTTAAACATCAACAATATATGAGCAAAGATTAACATATGTTAAAACATTGAACATAACTTAACACATCTATATGACTTCCTGCTTGGGCTGAACTGAAGCGACAGCTGCTGTTTGCGCCACAAGCTGGCTAAGCTCTCAGACATCCTGTTTAGCTCTACCAGGTAACATGGGGAGTGAAAACAAGCAGAAAGTCAAACTGTTCCATGTTAAGGAAAATTTTTACTGCTGCTAATGTGACTTAAATACCTTGTTCCACAGCTGAGTGGGCTAGCACCTGCTGCAAGCTCAGCTAGCCTATTGCAGCTCAGTACAGGGATGCTGCTAATTTTCTGATAAAATTAGCATGCCTCAGAGACTTCTAGTCTATGTCACAGTTACCTCTCTGATTAAACGCTGCTCATCTGCAGGCCACTGTGTGAGGGTCTTGTTGGATGATTTAGTGCTTTCTTAAATGTCAACAGCAAAAGATTCTGCTCAAATGGTCACTAAAACTCCTTTATAAGTGACTCTGTGTCCCAATTATTACATGTAATTGTGAATCCCAGCTGCAGTTTTGCACAAACTGCTCCACAGAGGCAATGCCTCAGCCAAATACCTATGGCTAAATCCCAACTTGTCACTACTCCAAATTAAAACAGGAATGCCAATCACCCAACTAACTACGTCTACCTAATCTAGAGGCTCTGTGTTGATGTAGGTTGTCAGCACTTGAGGTCATGGTCAAACTAATTGCTGAAAAAAGGTAACTGAACTTCCTATCCTGTCTTGATTTTTGAATACCTTTTATCTGTCATCTTAAAGGCCTTTTTATTGCTAAACTGAAAGAGTTTTTCTCAACTGAAGAAGTCTTTCAGATGAGCGCAGCAATATATCCAAGAACCAAGAAAAGAAGCCCAGTTGTCTTCTTTTCAGCATTAAAATTAGAGCCTTGATGCTACAAAACATGTTTCCATGGACCCAAGCAACACAACAGAAGGTCTCAAAGCAATTCTGTGAACAAAAATGTCTTCCCTTTTAGGAAACGCTTTGCAAATCATTCAACATTACCAGTTGTTTTTACATTGACTGTTTTGCATCAACACAGAAAATGTCCTCACAACTTTATCAATGGCAAGTTACAGTCATAAAATAATTTATTAAAAATTATAACATAGACTTGTTTTTTAAGCCTTTGCCTAGACTTAATAATTACTCAGATGCAGGATGCAGCCAATCTGATCATCCAGTTTCAGAAGATAAAACTGGATGAATGGGATGTGGAGCATAGCTTTGCTACCAATACGTTTAGCTTGTAGATGAAGAATGTGAAATTTAAAAGCTGAAAAAGGCTAAATGTGCATTTCTACACCACAATATTCATTAGACATTTACACATTATACAAATATCCATAATATAAATTTATAACCGAAGATACAACTGTGCCAGAGGGAAAAAGGCCTACAGGGTAGAAGTAACCTGAAAAAGATCTGTATTTTGCAAAAATAAAAACATTACATGAAAAAAAACACAGTATTTATGAAAAGACTTCCACCACTGCTCTTCAAAAAATCTTCCAAAAGTAACCATAAAAAAACCTTTGCAAAGTGATTCAAGCTATAATTTAGCTATAAAGTTGTAACAGCCATGTTGGGTGGAAAACAAACACTTTTAACCAACACCTACACATCATCTGAAAAGTGAAGCCTAGTGGAGGATGAATACTCCCACTCTCTTTGATACCTTGCTTTTATGGACTAAAACTAAAATTTAAAATTTCTTTAACAGTATCAGACTAGCCGTCACTGATCTAAAGCTTTGGAAATACAGGGAGATAATAAATAATTTCATTTACATAAAAAAATGCTCAAGTAAGCCCAGACCTTCACTACTCCAATATATTGTAGCATGACCTCTAGAGTGTTGAGCAATTAAAGCATACCTGAAATATTGATCAACTGCTTAAAGTTTGTAGAAATGATGGTCCTAAATAAGTACTCATCTTTGTGCAAATCTGATAAACATTTTTAACTATTGAAACAATGAAATCATTACACAAAATCAAAATAAAAAGAGCAATAACTCACTGGACATGATCAATCCCATCTTCATCACAAAGAAACTCAGTTTCACAGAGATTCCAGAATCACCCTTTCCTTCCATATTTATATAAGTTGTGGTAGAGCCAGCTGCTCTTGGATTGTTCAACAACAAATGACAGAAATAAGGGTAAGATGACACAGATTCTCATGCTGACGTTGCAATCATACACCCAAATATTTGGCAATAACAGAGAAGCAAACAGAGCAACACATAGTTTCTCTTTAGTGAAAATCTGCCTTAATAACCTTGAGGCAGACAAACACTGACAAGACACTAGGCCTCTCCAACTGTGCAAACCAAAATGCTGCTGTGGATCAATACTGTCTATTAGACCGTTACTACATTTTCCTAACCCCTACCAAATGAAGGATCCATGAGGACATGGTCTAGACCTTGAGATCATAACCCTAATTGAGAGCCTGAAAGAAGTCCAACACCTTTCCTCACCAAACTAGATCAATATCTCATGTTGTCCTGGCTGTTGGCCGGTGTTTACTTGTGCTGACCTCTGGAGCTCATGGCGTTGAGCACCAAACACATGTCAGGGAGGAACAGAGAAAAACACGGAGATAGAGAAGATGAGGGCGGACACTTGACAAGCTGCCGAGAGAATGCCAGAGATACTGCTATCAAAGAAAAAAGGAACGAGGTCAAGGAAGAGAAAAAACAAGGTTAAAGGGAAAATGAGGGGAGGGCAATAACAAGCGCTCAGGAGGAGGCAAGTGCACAAATATCAAAAAGAAAGGAGTGGAGCAGAGGTAAGCTTTGACAAGGAGAGGAGTGTAGAAAGATGTTTAAAGGAGTGTAGCTTGGGTCATACGTAAGACAAAAGGATCACAATGAGGTTATCAAAACAGTCAGTAAGCTAGAGACTTCCAACTATCATAGCCAGAACATGTTGCTCTCAATCCCACACAATCCTCCTCTCTGTTCTCCAACCCAGCCCTATTGACAAATCTAAAACCAAGGTCAAAGCAGTGTTTACACAGCTTTTAGCTCAAATTACATTACCCTAACGCTGGCCTGTTAGATGATTCCCACTGTCACAGACAGTAAATGACCTGGCAGACTGCCTTACCATCAAAAGAGGAAAAACAGGGTTTGCAAGAGGAAATGGGGTGTAGAGAAGGTGGACTGGGGTTAAAATATGATAGAGGTAAGAGTCAGATAAAATATAATGGGGAAAAAAAAAACAACCTACATGGCTCAAGAGATTGGAGTACACTTATGCCACCTTCTTTGATTTTTGTCATCTACAAAACCATTCAAAACCTCCAAAACACATATACAAAACATTTCCCGTTATGAGTCCACACAATCAGCAGCAACAACAAAGCATAATGCATATTGTTGTTAGATTCCAATAATGATGCATAACCCAGTGCCCGCGCAGGAATATAATACCAATATGTCAGGTCTCTGATTTGGCCACAATTTGCATGGTTATAATAGCTTATCGACTTGCTCAAGGTTGAGCAGGGCCAGTCTGCTTCACTGTAATGACTGGCCATGTGCCTCCGACAGTTTATTTCAAGCCTCTGTGACTCAGTCACCCAGCTCTCTATCTCATCAATATCCAATTTTGATCTCACTATCTGCATCCTGACAAAGTCCCCACTAACACGTCTACCCCCTTCAACCTCACCTCTACCTCGTCAATTCCCTCGATGCTAGACTTTTTTTTTCCTCCCAATGATATCATACAAGCATTTCCCATGAAGATCAATACAGGTGCAATTAATTAGGTCTCAAGAAATCTACTTGTCTCCAAGCGTTTGACCGTTTAATAGCTATTAACCCCTCACAGTTTGGCCTTGTGCTCGCTCTATACAGCATCTGCATAGGAGCACATAAGGCAGTGTCAAAGGCAGAAGCCTATTAATATATGTAGTATAAAAGATTTGATTCACTAAATAGTATGGCATTGAAAAGGCTCTAACACAAGCTGCTTATTTCAAGCAATCCACATCTATTTTAGTTATAGTTGCTTTTACATTTTCAAGAAAAATTTCCAGTTTGAATAAATTTGTTGACAAACACTTAAATGCTGAGCTACTTGTAGTAGTAGGAGTTTCAGACGAGCTGGTTTTACAAAAGAAAATCTAATTCCAGCCTCATATTCATTATTAAATTTGACTTGCTGCTGCAGCCTCTCTGTGATGGAAAAAGTTTTGCACACAAACCTTTGCTCAACTCTTACACTTATCACATCCTATAGCTTTAAGCTCAACTCTTGCTTTACTGTTTTTGACAGAGAGCAAAGGGTGAGGGAGATGTCTGAAAGAGAGCTGCTGCTGCAGCTGCACACTTTCTTTCATAAAACAGAATTTTGTAACTAAGAACTCTCAAACTCTGGGTTTTCCTATCCTAAAGGACAGATTTCGACTGTGAACTGAAAGCCATAAACTAATTCTGCAAAAAAACTAAAGCTTTTTGAGAGACATGAAGAAGATAATGTAGTAATTTCTTAATAGTTTTAATAGTGCTAACAAGATTGCATCTATTAATAATCTGAGTTTATTAAATGCAAATTTTATATCAATGTAAACAATATTTTAATTTTAAAAACTAAACTTTTAACCTTGAAACTCTTGAAACAACAGAAAAATGAAAATGAAAGTTAAGACAAAGATGAGGGATATAAGCAGAACCTAACGATTAGATGGAAACAGGAAGTTGTCAGTGAAGTATAGTGAGAAGAACAGGATAAATGATGTTTAGCAGAGGTGAGCCATCACTCTTTGGGTTTATCTAAGCTTTTCCTCCCATGAGTCCACAACACTCGATAGTGTGACTGTTCCACAACAAACGTTCTCTAAATCAGTGTCAAGAGGAGAGAACTAACAGAAATGAATCAAGAGCACAAAATAATTGTTAGAATTTCACCTATATAGAGCACTCAAATATATAAGACAAAGTGCTGAATGCAGTTCTTGAGTATTTGACATGAACAACTTAACTGCATTAAACTTTATTTTGACCGTTATGAGAACTAATAGTTTTAGGCTATATACAAAATTTTAAAATCAAGATTGAAAGCATAAATTAACACCAAAATCATAGCCATCCTTCCATCTCACTGACTGTTTATTCACAAAACCTTGCCACTGCTTTGACAAATCAATCTAAAAACATCACTTTTTGATGGGTTATGAAGCTATTTCTGACATACAGACTCTAGCAGAGGTTAGAGGAGAGATGAAAGGGATGAATCAAAAGTGGTGGTGGAGACAGCCAGGAGTGGTCCTCGATGGAGAGGTCAGACTGAAGGCAGCACAGTCAGGTCCACTGTGGGCACTCAGCTGGAACTAAATGTGGACACCAAGACGCCAACTGGTGGACTGCTGCCAAGGACCTCTCACCCTGCAGCGCTTTCTTTCTCTCCTTTTGCCCGTGCCTCAGTAATGAGTGGGAACTCTGCCTCCCACCTGCACCCAAACTCCCCCACACTACAACCTCCTCTCCTGGTTAGTGCTTATTAAGTCACTCAGCTTAACACATCCATTAGAGCTAATAAAGACTAATATTCAAGCATAAAGAGTTAAAATGTAAATCTTTGACACAAAAATCACACTTACAACTAAACACACATGTATGTGACAGAATCAGTAAATAAAGATGCATTTGTGCAGAATCACTTTCTCTAAGATATGTGAGAGACAATTGAGCTCTGAACAGCTGCACATAAACATATGTGCAAGCCAACACATGAAACAGCAAATATGATTGCAGTATGAAGAAATACAAGGAAGATCATCCAAACACCGTATTATCATTTCCAAGAAGCAATGATGCCGGGGCAAGGCATGAGGCGGGCAGATGTGAGGAGGGTGGGGGTGAGGGGTTTACCAGAGACGGGGCAGGGCAGGGGCTTAAATGGTCAGAGGTCAGGCATACAGTGCAGCGATCTAATGGCTTGTGCACCGCGGCTTAACTCGTGTTTTCCAAAAACGAGATACAGAAACTAGGCCAGGATTCAAGAGATGAAAAGCACCACAAATAGCACACCGGATAAATGAAATGCAACAAAGTTCACAAAGTTCAAACCCTTTGTTTTTCCTTTTCCTTTAATAAGATCCTTGTTTATCCTAATTCCACAGAGAATAAAGTTATTCAGAGAAAAGTATTTGATAGAATTTGGAATCCCTGATTGGTATTTATAAAATATAAAACATAAAAGCATGTGTATTTAAATCTTTTGTTTATAATATAAATTTTATATTGCATCTACTTTCAACTACCATCTGTGTTGGTGTGTCCTGAGGGCTGGTATGAGTTTTAGATGGTTTAGCCTCCAATGTGTGAACATTACAGATTAACAGCAGGCAAAAACATGACTAAATGATGAGCTACACTGAGACTTTTGTATTAACTTCTTGCTATACTCATTCAAAAGAGACATTGTCATATCACTTCAGTATTATATAATTTGGTGACTAAAATACACTGTATTAAAAGAGATTAAGGTTGCATTTGAGGATTAAGGTCTTTTTGAGGAAACAGTGATTTCCACAGCATATACATTTTCATACACACACAGATTATACATCAGCTTTGCCACACATGGAAGAGATTGCATTTTGGTTTACTTAAAGTACAATTTCTTTCTTGTTTAATAAAAATCCATACATGCATTCTTCTTTTTTTGTTGCTGACTGCCTTAAGGTATCCATCTGTGTGACAGAGAAAGGTTGATCCTGGGGCCAGAGGAGGGCTGGAATGCCAAGCATGGGTTTAAGCTGTAAGGTAACATTTGTGTCAAAAGCTTCATCGGGTGTAAGTCTAAATCATTTGAGCTGTTTGGTTTTTGAAAAGGAACTAGCAAGACAATCCAATATGAACACATTCAACATGGTCAACGGGAGCCAGCCTGACATGTGACCGGCTGTGACACCTCAAGGGTAAAGGTCAACTTAGATTTCATCAAATCTGAGCAGCAAGGCATGAGCTTATACTCAGGGAGGGGAGGGAGCATGGCTTGGCCTCCAACCTTTACCTACTAAGACCCTTGAAGTTTTTTACCCTGACCTAGACTTGACTCCTTCATCTGGGATGTTAGCTATACTAATTACTACCTGATAGCTGCTTGGTGCCAAATGCAATTCGCTTTCCCTCAGATTTTCTTAGAATCAAATCCAATGACTGGTGCCAGACTCATTTAGTGTTTACAAACTCTCATCTTTTACTTTCTTCCCTTTGTTTGAGGTTTTATCTGTTTTCAAGTTGAGCGAGGGCAGGGCTGGGGCAAAGGACAGCTGCACTATGTGACATCCAAGCATCAGGTGGTGTGCACTCTGAATGTAAGAAGCATTTAATAAGTCAAACAAAAGGAGATTACCATGATGACACAGATGGATTTGGAATCTGGGCATTAAGTCTCCTCTGTGGCTGCAGAATCTGTTAGGATCAGTGTAAGACTTTACAGTGGAATAAAGATGGTTGGTTGTTGACGGAGGGGATCCAGTTTAACTTCTCTTGCAGTGACCTCTTGATCTGCATGTTTAATCCTTGGCTTTAGAAGCCCTTCTTACCCTCTGGGCTCCTCCTATATCTTAAAACAGCTTTCAAAAAATCCAGAGCAGACCCTAATCAATGTTTGAATTGATATGTGTGTGTTTGGGGCTGTGTCTACATGTGCATGGCTATTTCTTAGTGTGTGTGCATGTGAGTCTGTGAGCTTTAATGTGTGTGTGGACAAGTAGCCTGTCCGTGTGGAACAGATAAGAGATGTACCCTGCAGTAGGTGACCAACACACCGGGGCAGAGACAGGGGGAACAGGAGTGGTGATTTTCCACTCGCTCTGTTGTACTGCCCTTAGAGGCTCACACGAGTGATAACCAGTCTGTCTCTAGGTCAGCCTGATAACGTGGCTGTACACACAGCATTCTTCATATTAGGAGGATATACACACAAGTGTAAGGGAGGGTTTATCTTGCAGGAATGTATGTACTCACATCTCCTCCCTTGTACTCAGGCTACTCACAGATGAGAAATAACCTTTATGTTTTACAGTGAAAAGCCTGACCAGTATAGAGCAAATAAATTAGGGAAATAAAGAGGAAAAAACCTTCATATACATATATTTTATAACATGTACACATGACACAAAAGGCAGTCAAATAAATTCATGTATCTATTATTTTATTTGCAAAGAGGAAAGCAAAACACTGCCCTTTACTACTTGTTTATTGCTTTAACTAAGTTGCCACTTTAAAAGGTGAAAAGTCGGCTGACACACAGGTCAAGGGTCGCACCGTGCTACCCAGAGCACTGACAGGCCAGAGATGGTCAGAGGATGTTGGAGGATAAACAAGAGAAGCAGGAAGAGAGAGCTGAGGATTAGGAGCCATAGAATCAGAGAGGGATCAGCGAGGCCTATCTCATTACTTCCTGGCAGAATAAGCACTGCAGCTCCCAGAGTATTTTATTAATTCGGCTTCCTACACATCAAAAAATAAACCACTTTTTATTCCTTATTGCATTGATTATACAGACCATATTTCTCTTAAACTACCTCACATTGGTTTTTTAGATGATTTGTCTATTGACTAATATTTTAAGAGGAAAAATATTCAATGTCACTGCTGTAAGTAAACAAAACTGGTCACAAAAATGTCTATAATTACATAAATAAAATTTGGTATTCCTAATGCAAAAGGCAAACAGCATAATTTGTGTCTGATTATGACTCAAGGACTTCCAAGGATAATGTTTTTCTTAATTTGCTAATCATCTCTTTAGCAATTATGTGCACTTCAAATATATTATCATTCATCCATGTTTGTTCTATTTAAAGTCATAACAATCACATTAAATGTACATTTAATTATGTTGACACAATATATATCAGAAGCATTTAGCTGAACAGGAGAAGTGGGATTTAAAAACACAGATTAGGAGTGGATATAACACTTATGCGTTAATAATATATAAAAATGTCTGATGGAAAATAAAAAAGTAAGTTAACTCTGTGGACTCTAAGTGAATCAAATTATGCTGTTAAATTATTTGTCCATAATTTAAAAATCTAATTTCTGTCTGTTATTTTTGTCATTAAGCATTTCTACAGATATTTTTTTATATTAAGTGCTGCACGGCAATGTTTGTCCTTTTTGTTTGCTATGGTGAATATGGTAGCATTAATCCAGTTACATAAGAGATTAACCTTCTATTGCACTAGAAATAAACCATACATAGTCTCAAAAGGCACAGGCACAATCTGACTGGCATTATGGATTTATTCTACCTTTAAATGTTTTCCCTTGAAGATGATTAGGAATGGCTGCAGGGTCTCAAAAATAATGCTGGGGCCAAATCAGTTTTATTGACCACGCCCACAGACATTCTTGACCACAACCACTAAGTTGGTTTTATTTCATGAAACATAAAGTGCAGAACCACCACTACTATACTTACCTTTTTCATTGCGCTCTTATTTTCCTCAAAGACAAGCTCAATACAATGATGGTGAATAGCTAAGTGGAATTACAAAATTACAATGAGAACTGCTGAATGCAGTTGTGTTTTGTTAAAAAAAACAAGTTGGTAGGATTTGTTGCTAAAAGTCATAACTCAGGCTGCATTAGAATTTGCTCGGCTCTTTTGGGCTTATTGGATAAATTGCACACCAGGGAACAAAGCAGAACCAGCTCCCATCCAGAAGAACCGCAGCATGCTGTCATTATGGTATTTATGACATTCTTTTCACTATATCACAATCCAAAAAGTATGTTGAATCCCGTAAAGCTCCAGATTATATTAAGAATACTCTGGGAATCGTTTTCGTCTTCATCTTTACACTTGATCCCGTTAATGCTGCGGCCATCACATGTTATGTATATGCATGGTTTTATGTGCTATTTTTCTAAGTTGTCGTCACATGTTGAGGTCAGAGGGAAAGGCTGGGCAGATTAAATCCTGTATCGACTCAATGAGAAGAAGCCATATGGGCGAATGAGATCCATGTCCGTGAAGCACTAATCTGGGGATGCCCTCGGAGTGACTAAAGATGGACACCACCCATTGCAGCTAAGAGGCTTGAGGATTCCAGAGCAGCAGGTGGTCAGTTTACTGTACCTTGCACATTAGCGCCCCCATTCGACCCAAAATTCAGAGAGAGAAAAAAGATGAATTCGACTTGAAACATTCAAAAATCTAAGACTTATATGTGGGTAATAAATCATTTCTACAAATCATACTTCAGTTGAACCAAAGTCAAAATATAAACAAGATAAAGAAACTGTAGACTGGAGGTACATTTATACCTACTAAAAACAGAAAAGAAAAAAAAATTATAATAATGATTAAGCCTTATGAAAATGAGACAAAGCTTATTGCTGTAGGAAATATTTTGTGAGTGGGATTTATGAGAAAAAAAATAAAATATCAGTTCAAAGAAGGAGGGGTTAATTATTTTAGATTCTGCTGCAGTAACTGGCTATGAGGCAAAAATGGAGGGACACATGGCTGAAACTGAGGTCCTAATATAAGTGAATACAGAATGGCCCTCATGGGCAAATCTGCCACTAAGATGATAATGAGATTATAAAACACCATTATACTTCAGCAAATTGTAAGTGTGTTTCACTGAACCTTGTTGAACTCTCATTAATGCATCCCAAACTCTTTCCCTTTGTGTCTTTCTCCTTTCTTCTTTTCCCTAAGATGATGGGTAAAGAATAAGACAGAAATAGGCAGTAAAATGCCTTCTGGTTGGAGTTTACCTGGTGCAAGGTGAACTGAAAACCACAGAGTAGGCTTTTTAGACACCTCTAGTTAGCATAGCCTCAAGGGCTTTTATTATTTAGAGATCTACATATGAGATGTAAATCTCACTTCCAGATTACGCTGTTCCCTCGACAGCATTTTTCACACAATCCTTTTATGTCAACAAACAAATTATTAGATATATATTTGGTGGCCTATCAACTTAGTAACTAAACCAAACTAAAGAACCATAGATGAGTCAGGTCCAGTCCAGTCAGGTTTAAATTCTAGTTCTTGGGAGTTATGAAAAGAAAATAAATATCATAATTCCATGTTAAATCCTAATGTACCCATCAAAACCCCATAAAAAGTTCTTAAAAGGTTAATTACAAAAGTTCTACTTGTTTTCAAAGCTAAGGTATTTATTACATCAATTATTTCAGTCATTTAGATCAAAATAAAATTTGGGGAACAAAATAAAATAGGATTTGGAACTAAAATGATTTCACATGAGAGGTTGTTTTCTTGCGCTGTAGACAAGTATATAAGAGGTAAGCTGATGAGGTATTAAGTTCATAATTATTGACCAAGCAGATAAAGCTTCAGAAGCTCTCTCCATGTGTTCAAAAGACTGGGTTGAAGTTTATTTTATCAGTTAATAAAAATAATAAATATCTAGTTTTCAAACTTTGATACTTAACAAAAATGTGAAAATGTAACCTACGTTTTGCTGACACATCCAATACCATTCATTTTATTGTTTCTGTTACGCAGGTTTACGTGTTTAAAATATTTAGAAAATGAACTATAAACCAAACTATTGCTGTAGCACAAAGAGACTGACAGTTTTTTAAAAAAATTAGGCACCAAACCTGGAATCCTTGACATCAGCAGTTTTCATATCATTATTTTTTAGTCTGTCACAAATGTGACCCAGACAATAGCCTTATCCAACCTCTGTGAATACAGGTCAGAGGTTAAAGTCCAGTTTACCAGAGTTTACCTGTCTATTTCCTGTAACATTAGCAGAACTTGTGTTGATCTGGCAAAGAAAACAGTGAAACACATGAAAACACAGACAAACAAACACACACACAAACACACACACACACACACACACACACACACACACACACACACACACACACACACACACACACACACATTTGCACGTGATCATCCACTGAGACAGCGGACTTCCACCTCACCAAGCTGAAAAAACAGTGGTTAAAGGGCTTGAGGTTCATCTGAGTGGACCTCAGCTTCCTCTTAAAGCATTTAGTCTATGCTGTGCGTGTGTCTGTGTGTGTGCATGAGGGGAAGAGGTGCAGACAGGGAGTGTGCTTCATGGTCAGTAATGCATGAATCAGGGAGGTGAGTATAAAAGGGGAAAGTACAGCAGGATAAAGCTCATTCTATAAATTAACACGGCAGTGAGTGTGACAGCACGCCTGCATGTAATAGAACACACTACTTTATCTCTGTAGTGTCATGGCACATTGCTAAAACAACTTTTACAGCTCTGTCTGGTCTTTGGTAAGAATGAAAGCAACAAGACCTCTCACGTTTTAGGAGAAAAAATATGTAATCATTAAAATATCTGATGACTTCTGCAGTTTTTATTTAAAATACCCAAGTCAAGAAATGTAAATAAAATCCTATTTTATTATAAAACAAATGCAGAGAAGACACAAGGTTGGACAAGTAAAAGAATACATCCACCAGCACATCAACATTTAGAGTAAACGTGTTGTAAAAATTAAGGAACAGAAGAAAATCATTTCCTACAGTCCATTACAGTTAATTACAGCTTTGGGCTGAGATGCTTGTATAAGAGCAGGGTTGGTAATTAAAGTACAGGTAAGACATTAACTTTACTGTTGTTAGCCATTAATCAGTGTTTACATTCAGAGAAGTCTCCCTTTGTAATTAATAATCAGCTTGGACAATGAATAATCACCTAAGAGGAAGCTGTGTGTAGTGTGTAGTGTGTGTGTGTGTAGTATGTGTGTGTGTGTGTGTAGTGTGTGTGTAGTGTGTGGTGTGTGTGTGTGTGTTATTAGCAAAGGGGGTTTCCCACCTTTGAAACAGTGAACTCACTGATCAAACAACCTCTCATCAATCTTGCCAGATAAAAGGACCATAAACTGAGTGACAGATATGAATCATTTTTTGCAGAGGGCTGTATTTTCTCTGCACTGAAGTCCAGATCAGAGTTAGTATCATTCCAAAATTAGAAGCAATTAAATATAAATGAAAAGTATTCATTAACACATGCTATTTTGGAAATTCAACATAGACATGATATTTAAAGAAAATGGGCAAACGAGCTCGATATAAGCAACTTGTTATTTGCTAAAGTAAAAAAAAATAGACGATTTAAAGAGTATGCAGAAACCATTCCCGGTACCCACTTGGTACATTTTAATGAGCTGCTCACCTGTGATTAAAATCTTTAATTTTGAGGTCAATTTTTAGGTGACCTGAATTAATTGGTGACTGACAAAAACAAATGGGTTAATTGTTTATGAGAATGCTTTTTCTAACAATGAATGAGAGCATATTAGGCAAAAGAAAAAAGAAATGAGAGGTCACAAACTAAGACCAGAACCAATCATCTTGTCTCCAAGTTTATATTTTATCCACATACTTAAACTGGAGTGTGTCTGAATGATCACATATTGTGGGAACTCCACAACTAATTATCGTCAGTCTTCCACTAGAGGATTGGTCACACTTTATTTGAACATTTTGTCTGTAACATTAATAGATAAATTATAGATTGACCTTAAAACAATGCCAAAAAAAAAGACTTGCATGGAGTAACAAATTCCTTTAGATTCGAAGACACAAAAAAGGAGAAAAAAATAACAAAAGCAAGAAAAATTTAGATGATAACAACGAGAAGAAAACAAAAATCAAAAGTGAGGATACCTAGTCACAAAGTACTGGAAGACACCCGGGTTCAATTACAATTAAAAGAAGAAATGGGACACTAGTGGACACCCACATGGTGCGTTATTCTCCTTCCCTCTCTACAGGAATTGCTTCACGGATAATTCAGAACAGCCTTCAGAGAGTTCAGTTACCTCATCTTCTACCTTTCTGCCAAAAGTCTACCAGCATGAGGAAAACAATCACCATATCATCACTGCACACAGACAGATAGAACATAAAGAAAAGATGAAGGAATAGATGCATAGAGAAATTCAGAAGCAGGAAAGAATAGGAAAAGAAAATAGATGCAGAGACAGCAATAAAGAAAGAGTGGGATTTATCCTTTATCCCATTTTCCCAAGATGCTGCATGACCAATACACATCCGATACTTTGCTAGCCTTCAGACATTTTAGTGTGTCTGTTTGAGCATATGCCATTCTCCACACCGGCCCCAGACTCGCCCGAGGCCCAGCTCTGCCTGGCTACACACAGGAGCAGGGGTCCACATCGTGATGCGTGTCTCTGGATATGTGTGCATGTTGTGAATGAAAGTAAGGATCCACTGGTTTATTTTCTGTTGCTGAGAGCCTCTATCTTCAGCCTCCAATTACCAACACCTACACATACACACAAACCAGAACCATAGCAACAGAGACAACAGCAGTCATGGTGGTATTTGTCCTGACTGAAGTGCTGGGCTGCGATATCCTGACAGCCTTCCCTCAACCCTCTCTCAACCTTGTCACCTCTGTTGCTCTGCTGTAACTCTCGCCACAATGGCTGCTGCTTGTGAACCTGCCAGGCTGCCAAGGACACAAAGATGACTGAGTCAACCTTTGACATCAGAAGCTGCCACCAAAAGACCACAGACAAGCTCAGTTGGCAGCTCTGTTAACAGGCTAGAGACCCAGGTCCTTTCAGTTCTGCTAAAGTAGCAGAAGTCAACATAGCACAAGTCAATAGTGCACACATATCAAAAAGATGCTGGGTCAAACTGCACTGTGTTTGGGCAATGTTAGGCATGACAAAAGTTTCCAAAAGGTGACCTCGATGTTTTAGCCATACCACAGCTGTCGTTTGACTGACAGCAGTCACTGAGAGGAGGCATAAGTGAAAAGATGTTTTAAATATGACATTTGAGCAAGAAATAAAGCAGGGGTTCAATATCGAAGGCTAGATGACATTTCAAGGAGCTGATTCACTGGTGGATATTCAGGCCACCCACCCACACTGCTCTGTGTGGAACAAGACATTTTGGCGGGTGAGATGAGATAGGAATGTTAGAGATGTACTCACAGACACACGGAGCATGTGTCAGATGACCTATACATTCACTATGATGTCACTTAGGAGCTTTTAACAGAATAAAATCACAAAGCTGAAGCTCCTGAGTGATGATGAAAACAAGAGACAAGGATCCAAATGTTCCAGTTTGTCTGCAGGTACAAGTGTATCAAATGATGCTCAAATAAAGAGTGGAAAGATGTGCTTTTCATTCTTATTAAAGATATACAGTTGCATGTTTAAGGCTTAAATATTCTCTTTGTGTTTCCATGCGTGCATTTCTGCATTAGTGTCCCTCATCATACAACGTTGCAGTCATCATCTCTTATCAGCAGTCAGGTTGAGGATTACAGCTTTTATCCTTAATCCCACATTTAGGACACATTCTCATGATGGACATGACATCATCATGGCCAACAAACCACAGAAAGGGCACAAGGATGAGAAGCCAAACACTACAGGAAAGGATTAATGAATAAAGAAAACATGGTGACTAATAAAGAGAGAGAAAACCAAGAAAATGACGATGGAAATGAACTCAAACTGAAAGTTTCTGGATCATTTGACACCCCATAAATAAATAAAAATGACAAACAAACAAAAACAAACAAAAAAAAAAACATTCTTTGTGTTTTAATATAATCTGTTAGTGTTTCAGATTCTTAACTTCTCTGACTATGATCCATCTCAAACAGGTCTACAGAATTTGGAGCATCTCAGGGTTCAAAGTCATGGCCACACACACAACAAAAACACACATAGTAAATAATCATGTCCAGTACAGATAAGAGAGACAGCTTGTGAAAAAAATGCCTTTTTGCACACGTATCTGTAACCAGCTAAAAGTCACAAACACATTAGATCCTTATCATATACACAGGGGTGCATGTAACTGGTACGCTAGTGCACATGTGCACCAGATATCATGAGTGTGTACCAGAGCCCTCTGCTTGAATGCTTTTTTGCAGACTGGTGCTCCCACGGTACAGACCGTGGTGCTTGAACAGGGGCTGGGTGCTGCAAATTAGCACTCAAATGGCTGCTTTTTGACACACACGCACTGCCAGCATGTGCACCCACCCCCCCACGAACTCACTGCATGGAGGTGCACACCAAACATCAGTGCCAGGTTTTCTCTCGAGTACCTCAATGACAAAATTATGTGCACCCCTGCATATACATCTAAAATGTTTACAAAATACTAATAGAACAATGTCACTTACCTGAATCTGGAACATTGCAACAATCCATTGTATACACTCATCTTTGATCAAGGATACAGTGTGAGAAAAAAAAACCTCAAACTGTTTAGCTCTCATTAACTTCTACATCTAACTAGTTACATTTTCATGCAAAATGTTCCTTTTAGCACAAAAGTCTGACTTTGTATTTGTTTGTGGGTTCTGAGTTGTACTATTTTCAGTATTCCTCTTTAAGTTATTGTCCATGAAATCTTGACTCACTTGATTTTAGCTGGAAGATATATTTTAACATTTACAACATGTCCATTATGTGCATGTCTACTGTTAGTCTATTATCTAATTGTCTTGAAACAGTTTAAACTCCAAAGAAAATCATAAAACTTGCAAATGACTAGTTTTAAAACATAATACTAGTACAGTGTGTTCATACACTGTTGGTTTAATACCTGCAGAAACTCTGGGGCAGTCTGGCAGCATTGAATCAAGAGGTGTATCCAAGGGCTCAGGACTGGATACCCAATTGCAGCAGTACTGTAAGAAAAGAAAACAAAAGATAAAGACAATTAAAAAAACTCATGCCACATCTGTCTTAGTATATGTTGCATGTAGAAATCCTGTGTAGAAAGGTGACATATATTCACTGAAATCAGTCTTGAAAATGCAAAACCAAGAATAGAATTCTAAAAGGGAATGTAAATCTATATAAAAATATAGTGCCATATGGGGGAAGAATAAATAAATAAATAAAATAAGTTAAAAAAAGAAGACAGGTGGGGAAGGTTAGAGCGAGAGAAAGAACCAACAAAAACAGTGAGCATGGATGGTGGGGGAAAGAGGAGAGAGAGAGAGACAAGAACAAGCAATTAAAAGCTCTGTGACATGCTGCTAAGACAGCTTGGCGTTTGTTTGTGGTGAAGAGATGAGGCCTTCTACCACGGCTGATCAGTGGGTGCCCTCGGGGGAGGGTGCCTGCCCAGCTTACTGACCCATAACCCCCTGCAAACACCCCGACTCTTCTCAAACCCCTTTTGGTTGACATCTCCACTGTCAGAAAGGGAGGAAGACCTCTTTATCGGTTTCTGCTGTCGTCATCCATCCTGTGTGGCGCTTCGTGGTCGTGCCACGGCGCAGTGGGGTATTTCAGATTTTTAATGTTCAAACTTGATTCATCATTTATGAAGTGTATCAGTGTCTTAGAACAGAGGAATTTTCTTTTTACTTGGTTTGAGTTTTCATTCACTGGCTCAGTAGATGACAACACATCAAACTGTGTTTGCCCTTTTGATAGTGCTGTGTAGACTGGTATTCTGTGGTTTGTAAGGTTAAAACAAAAACAAGGGAAAAGGGGGGAAAGAGACAGGGAGGCTGAGAAGGAATGCTTAGAGAAGACGCTCCCTCTAGATAAGATAAAAGTTCAACAGAAGAAAGAAAAAATGTAAAGAGATTAGAACGTGCAGCTGGCGTCCTTCTGATTCACTGCTTATCTGCCCTTGTTTACTTTCACCCTGGCCCCCTGACAGCCATTAATGTGTTGTGCGTGCTTGTGTGTGTGTGAAAGTTTGCATGTGTGGGTCAATGACTGCATTTCATGGGGTGGGTGGTTTTGGTGGAGGTGATGGTGATGGTGGGGGTTTCCACAAAGATGTGTAGTGTTGTGAACCATTCAGACTCAAAAACACAAATGCACATGTATTTCTGAATCCTCTCTCTTATCCACTCTGATTCCCAAGGCACATATGGTGGACTTCTGGAAATTTCTGGCGAACCACAAAAAACACAACCAAGGTCACGTAATAATCAATAAGTACATAAATACTGGATTAAAAGTCTTGGTTTCAGATATAATGCAACATTTTAGAACCTCCCTAGAGATAGGTAAGCAAGGTTTAAAATGTCTGATAACCAAAGTCTAGTGTTTTCTTTTTACCAAGATTTAAGTACCTCTCTATGGTCTTTGGTCTGAAAAAAGTGTAAAAAGTGAGAATTTAAATGCATATTTAAACAGTTTAGATGTTATAATTTAAATACTCCACAAGAGGTGATTATTTCAAACATGGCACAAAGAAGCAATAATGGAGAACAAAATTATCTTAGGAGAAGAGACTGTTTATGCACAGAGAAGTCTTGAACAATCTCAAAATGTAATCACAGCAACTTTGAGCAAATTCCTAGCTGTTTGAGTCAAAATGCACAGATGCACAATCAGAAAGAGCTTGTAGAACTTGAACTTGTATGAATGATGTGTCAGCAAAAGGCCTTTGTTGAGCTAAACTGTATTTATCCAATGAGAATGATGAGCAGATGAATGTAAGGGCTGTTTGGACACTAAGAGTAGACATGTTTGATTAATTAAAAAATGATGCATCTTTCACAATGTAAAATTATTGGTGGTGGCAATGGAAGTTTATACATTTAGGATTTTAATTTAGTTTACTCTCAGGACCTGATTCAACCAAAAAATTATTTAACTAAGAATACCAATTTAAATCAGAGTACTCATTGGTAATGTGAGGAAGTTGACTTTGATTACAGAATAGTAGAAATATGTATTGAAAAATCCTGCCATTCATTCATTGATTGGGATTTGCAAACACAAAGGACTAGAATGAAAATAAAGTTTGTACAATTTGTAATCTGTTCCTATCCAATTAAGAAAAATTAAAATGAAGTTTCATGCAAATTTAATCTATTTTCATAATAAAAAAAATACCATTCACTTTTATCCTCCATGTTTCACATCCTCAGCTCTGTAAATCCACCATACCAGCATTTGAAAAGGATTTACTTAAACATTCAGTACTAGAGGATATAAGAGCAGCCGTAACGGTTGACGAAAGATCAGCAGAGATGAGAAGGGAGCAGAGAGGAGGAGGCTGGGGGCTGTAGTTTTGGGGGAAGATGAAAAGTCATCTTAGTAAACAGTGGCATATTGTGTATTTTTAGATCTTTTGCTTTGCCCTCCTTTTGCTGTGCTCTCCTCTGAGCCTGAGTTTGAGGGCAGAGCTGCTCAGAGCAGCAGAGAAGCAGTGGGGCTCCTTGACTGCTACATCAAGTGTCTCATTGTATCTCCTTTAATTCATTCAGTCTGTCTGGAGGAAGATGTCAGCTGGGCTGTGGAGCAGTGGGCTGAAGGCGGCTGGAGAGAGAGAAAGGAGGGGAGTCTTTCAAAGGGTCCTCCTCCCTCCCCTTACCACTCTGCCATCACCACCAATGGAAGCAGGGAGGCTGGGGTTTGAATAGATTTGTCAAGGCAACAACACACATGTGCACACAAACTCTTGCATAAATGCACACACACTGCACAAAGCCCTAGAGCTGTGGGAGACCACAGGCATAACAGCCATTCTCATAAAGACGAGGCCTGCTGGCTGGGATTAGAGAAGGGCGACATGACAAACGGATGGCACATCACATCGGCTGCTTCTGACGCCCAGCATCATCACTTCAAGCAGCTCGTCCATCGATCAATGGAGCCATTGAACTAATCAACAACAGTGAAATAAACATGTAAATAGACCTGACTTTCTGTGCATTTGTTTGTCTTTGTGTGACTGTGGTGCTGATTATGAAAACATACAAATATGCATGCACATATTCTGCAAGGCAATTCATTTCATTACAGTGGGAGTTCTGATTACAAACACCACCTGGAAATCAAACTGAAATGTTATTTAAATTTGTCTAAGGGTGAATCATTTTCCAGCCCTTGTCCCTACTATTAAAGCTACCCCAGAATTTTGCAGTTTAACACTAAGAGGCATCTGAGTGATTTTTGTTTTTAGAGGCAGGAGATGGTATAATCAACCAAAGTGTTAAATTATTACGAATTGATTTTTCTTCAAAATGAAAGAAAGAAAAAATGCTTTAACATCTAGTTTAATGTTTTAAGTTTTAGATAGTTTTAGATGGTTCATATTCCCAAAAGAGATAAAAATGTGTTGAATACCAGTGCATGAAGCAAGCTAGATATTTACATTACAACCCCAGCAAACAGCAATTAATAACTTTGCTTTTAAAAAGGCATGTGTCTTTTTTAAAATTAAAACATCTGAACTACTTGTGACTTCAAATTAACACTCAGGAGGACCGTCAATGAGCGTAACTCTAGAAAATAGAATTCACCTCAAGACTCAAATCTAAAGTTAACTAACATGCTAACAGCAGGGTCTGAGAGGGTTAAACAACAGTTGAGTCAACTACTTTATCAATGAGGAAAAGTAAGAGTGATTATGCAGTTTGGAGCAGAAATCATGCTGCTTCTTTCACATTACCGACATTTTAATACAGGTGCACATGTTCTTCAAAGAGATGCATTGATATTAGGATTGCAAGTTTCACACACACATTTTTTTAAAATAAAAACAACAGAAAAATCATACGAGGATTAACCCAAATTCCATATAATTAAGGCTGAGCTTTCCTTGAAGATGCATTTTGCCCATTGAGTCATTTTTGTGTTGACTAGGATTTGATGTGTCAGCCATCTTGAATTGCATCAACTCTAAAGTGAATCAGTTATAGATGTGCTTCTAGTGGTTACTATCTGTGTGTTTAATTAAAATCCATCTAGAGGTTGAGGAGATATTTTGATAACAGACTAACAGGGTTGATTTCAACAGTTAATGCCAAAGATTAAAGCAAAATCCTCCTGCAGTGTTAAGAGCTTGGAGCGTGTGTTGAGGAAGACTTAACTATTTGTAAAATTGACTGATTTATAGACTTTTGTTTTTCTAAGGTCAGTTGGCTGTGGTGGCCATCTTAAATTGAGTTGACTGAAGAGGTCAACCAGTTGTAGATGTAAATCCAATGATCACTTTATGAAAGTTTCATTAAAATCAGTCCAGTTGTGACATAATTTACCAATATGATGTTTCCTCCAGGCTGCCAAACTGTTGACTTCCTTGTTGGAAAAATAACACTCAGCCCATATTTATACCTGTACTTAGAACAGTTTTTAGAAAAGTTACAAGAATGCAAATATTATACATATCTTTGCAATTATAGCCAACACATTTTGTTCATTTGCGAAAGGTTGTTTTTAATCTTTTTCTTCTCAAAAACCCACATTTCTGAGAACTGGTGCAGCATGTGCACAAGTCTCCTAAACTATAACACCTATGACAGCCTGCAAGCTAACTACTCAGAAGAAAGTCCTGAGGATCAATTCTTGCTCACTTTCTGTGAGACTGTCGCTCCCATCTCCTCTAGTGGCTGTATGATCTCTATGGATTAGGATGCTTTATTCATGACCATAGTGATACTCTCTATGTGTATGCATGGTGTGTGTGTGTGTGTGTTTGTGTGCGTGTGTGTGTCTCTGTCTGCGTGCGTGCTCTGGGCAGGCCACTAGAGTGTGACAGCAGGCCAACACAGTGACAGGAGACACCTTGGAGACTGTGACAGGCTGCCAGCTGTACACCATCATTCGGATTTCTCTCTCACACTCACTTCTTCTCTCTGTGCTATTCATCTATTTCTACATACACCACTCCATTCCCTCTCCTCCATCTGTATTCACTCCATTCATATTGTACTTGTCTTTTTGTTTTCCCTTTTCCACAGCTCTACCCTACAGTTTCTCAGCGACAGTCAACGGGATTTAAATAATTTAACATTTCTCACACATTTTTCTGTCTTTTATTCTATGTCTGTCAATAGAGTGTCTCTCTTTCTGTCTTAGCTTCTTCCATACTATTTTCCTTTTGTTTCAGCTTCACTCTGTATTTTATGTCTTTGTTGTGACGTCAGGTGCCCCTTGCCTGACCCATATGGTCTTTGGCTCAGCAGGCACTGATCTCTAAATCCCATCGTCTCTTCTCTACTCTTCTGATCGCTCCATCCCACCATCCAAAGACCTCTTGAACCCCCAAGGGAGGGAATTATTTATGTCAGATGAGAACAGAGCAGAGCTCGGCCGGGGCATCCCGACCTCACATGCACCTACTCGTATGGGCATCCATATCTATATACCACCTATGGAGTAACGTTGACTCAATGCTAACGCCTCTCTGAGATGTGCAGCAGCATGAAGGCTGTGTTATTCTGCTCATACTTTAGAGTGCCACAAAAGTGTTGTTTACATTTAAGATCCAGCTATATACAAATTGCTGATAACTAAGTTCTTTGTGTCTAAGATTTACTTCATAGACGGGCTTTAAATAATCAAAGACATCATCAAGAATTGGAGCACACAACAGAATCCTCTACATCAGTTCAGAGCCATAGGATTACCATTCTGGCTCAAAGACAAAGGAGCCTTTGGTGGAGCAACTGCACATATGCACCACATTAGGTTCTGGATTCACACAAGTACCCACAAGCAGACCTGTGGCTTCTCAACTAGTACTGCCAATCATAACTAGAGACCAACAACAGGGTGGTATATCAAAAAATACAAAATTAAGCTGAAGAAATATAAAAAACATTTTTCAAATAATAATTTCATTGATTAAATGAAACAAGAAATCCAAACCAACCTGTGAAAAAGCAATTGATAACATTGCAGTGGGATAATTATTATTTAAGGTGTTGTTGTGAAATTAGGTTTGATGGCATGACAAATGTTATTTATTTATTATAAATAAGGAGGTCTTCAGCCATGAACACAATGTAACATTCACAATCATGATTTTATTGATGTATTATCACATCAAATTATTGTCTTCATTATTATGAACAGATAAATCAAAAAATTTGAGTGTTTGCAGCATAAATGTGTTGTTTTATGTTTTTTCAATGCATGGGTCTAAATAATCAATCAGTTTCTATATTTTACTTTTTATCCACCTCAGCTCAGTCTGGACATATTTTAAGCATTTCTATTTCCCCTCATTTGCATGATCTTTAAGCCTGCATAAAGCCTTTTTGTAATTTATTGTTCTTGTTTTATTTTATAACTGTATTAGTTTTCGTGTTTTTTGCAAAAACATACTTTTAATTTGATACAAATACTGAAGGACAGATGACCAATATGGAGCAAATAACAAAAGGTTTCCATATCGTTTACTCTTAATTAAGCTTTTATCTTCATCCAAGAGAAAAGGACATTTGGTTAATGAGTATGAGAGAGTGAATCCTTGTCTGTCCCTTTCATCTGGCTGGACACTGAAGGTTATTTTAGATTTATAACTATCACAAATAGAAAATCTGTTATCATTCCAATTATGTTATACCTCATACATCCCTTAGATGAATCAAAACCACTGATAAGGTACAGCAAACCTTGAATTCCCAACACTCAAACTAACATACAATTTCAGAGAAATAATGCATTTGAGCACACAAACCGCATAAACAGAGGAAAAAAAAGAAGAAAAGATGAAATAGCAAAAACAAAAGGCCATGGATATAAAGGGAGAATGTAATACAAATACAGGTATGGGGTAGGTGAGCCCGTGTGACAGAGAGAGCACATGACATTTGCATCTCTAGCTCTCCAGCAGCTTTGGTCTTGACTGTTTCTCATCTGTATGTGCATACTGAGTGAGCCCAGGTGATGCATATGGCACAGAGGTCACACCAGAAAGGGCAAATTCTCATATAAAGCCAACACAAATGCACATGTGCACGTGCATTCTGTCTCATACGGTTACCATGCAAGCAAATCAGAACAAAGTGCCTGTAAAGCTGCACACACATACACACTCTACTCTAGCGGGTGCACTTTTTTTCTGTTATGCATTGAGATGCTCCCGGAAGAATAAGTGGAAGCTGATTATTTAAAAAAAAAAAAAAAAAGACAATTGTTTGGACTTCTAAGGCTTGTTCTAGTAGGGGGTATCTCATTTTTATATCTTTATTTAGTGGTTGTGTATTTGAATGTGTTTGCTTTTTTCACCTGAAATATCCAGTCCTGTGTCCCTTTGGTGGTCTCCTGTAGCCAGATGTTGTGTGCAGAGTCAGTGAAAGCCACAGCACACACTCTGTTCTTCACCTGCACTTCCCTTTGATTCATCTGGCACAGAAAGCAAATTAAACTTGGGTTAGTTTCAGCTCAGGCATGCTTATAACCTTGTGACTGGATATGACACTGTTTTAGACAACATTCGAAAGACAAAAGAAATCTACATTTGGGAAAATAAATTATGAATACCCTTATTTTGATAAGACAACTGTGTCAGTAGATATTTGCCTAATAAAAAATGTATTCCCAGTGCAGCTTGCTCTGTCAGCCTTCTTCTTAGAGTAGGATGGCAATGGCCCAGAGGACAGCTTTGTAACTGGAGAATACAGATTCAACCTGGTGTACAGCATAATTTTATAAAGTGAAATATGAAAGAGCACAGTTCCACTATAGTGTGTCCTTGTCACGTTCTGTGCAAATGTCCTTTCCCGTGCACATTCAAATACCTTGGTCCCCATTCTTAATACCCTTTCCCTTCAGATGTCACAAAGAAAGTGGCGTTCACAAGCCCGTCTGCCTATTCCCCTCTGAATGTCAACGCTAAGGAAAATGTCACACAAAGGACTTGTTACTACACTACAATAGACTTCCCACACCGCTGGTCCGACCCCAAGGAGTACTATAGCCAGGCCTGGGGAACAAGCTGTTTCACTCTGCTTGGCTTTAAGATAAAATGGTAAGAAAGGAGAACAGGGCCAGCAACAATAGGTTAACAATCACTTACTGTATGTGTTTAGTGAAGCTGGGAGAGAAACTGGAGGACTAGAGAGTGGAAGAGAGATGCAGAATAACATGGTCAACGACTATTTTACAGCCTCAGCTTTGGTGTCAGTTAAAACAAGGAAACAATGAAGGGCCCAGTGGACAACTGGATTTCTGTTGGTGTTTATGGATTTACACCTTAGAAAAAAAACATGTAATTAAATAAGAGATGATAAGGTTTGGTAAAGCTGTGTTTGGAAAGCTCAGGTAGTTAGATAGTGGCGGTTTGTTGTGAGTAGAGCTTTCAAAAAACAAGCAATGGTTCCTTCCTGCTGAGCCAAACTGAAAAAACAACACCTCTGGAAAAACTAAATCTATTGGGGTCCCAATGACTTGAACATAATTTATTATCAAAGTGTTTATTCCAAAAAGTTGAAAGTTTGAGGGTAAAACAAACTCTTAAAAATTAGGTTATGTCTTATGCTCCAAAGAGTATAAAAGAAGTTATAATAAAGTAGTGACTCCTGGAAGGAACGCTCTTTGAGCTGTGGCCCAAACCTGCTGTAACACAGACCCCCACAGGGTCCCATGTTTTACAAGCCAAAATGACAACTGTGATTAGCTGTGTGCTAAATGCATAATCCAACTTGAAGCGTAACTTATAAAAAGTTAGAACCATTAAGCCGCACACTCCTGTGGCTACAACTCTCAGCTGTCCTATCAAATAACTCATTGTGTTAGCATGTATGTCAGTGTTAGCCATGTACTCTATAGCCGGAGGGGTTAAATGTGCTAATTCCTTATGTAACTGTAGACGGCAGCTTTACCAAGAAAAGAAGCCAGCTGCTGTGGCCAATCCTGCACCGGACAGGGAACAAGGAGGGGAAACATGTGGAAACACTTGTTGAACTCAAACTGACACACAGATGTTAAGACATTTGCTGCTTTTCTCCTGGCCTTTCCTTTAATGCTAGAACAGCTGGATGTGCTGAGTAAAACTGAAGTGGATAGATGGGTGTTAGCCATGGTAATAAGAAGGTAATACGAAGTTTGAACTATTTTATGAGCAAGAAATCAAAGGGATGAAAAAATATCAAGATGTGATAAACCACTTTACTGATTTCAATTTAAAAAATATATAAAATGTCATTTTTTATTTGGCCAAGGTGATAAAAAAATCAACATCTGAGCAGCATCTGTAAGGCAAATGATAATTTCCCATTTCTAAAACATACGCACAACATTAGACTTTCATAGAACTGAGCATAATATTCCAAGGATTTAAACATGCTTCAGTTCTAAAGTTAAAATAACAACTAAAGTAAATTATACAACTGATACACAAACTTTTCTCTGACCCGTGTCCTGCACATGATCTCTGATTTTGCTCTAAACAAAGATGTTTTGTTGTTACTTTTCACCACTGAGTGTGAGATGCAATGAGTGAATGCGGGAGGTAAAGAAGCATATTAACCACATTTATTTATCTGGTGGAGGAGTTGAAATAAGTGACAAGACATCATTTAACAGCATGCTAAGCTAATCTCTGGTTGAGATAAATACTTCATTTCTCTCCTCTCCCTGTGATGCTCCCTTGCTCATGACTACTCCGCTGACGCTACATCTAAACACCGGCAATAATAAAGACAATTATTTAGGCCTTTGATAATTATGTGTCAAAGGCAGCAAAAGCCAGAAGATAATTGGGCAAAATCTGAATGGTAATCCACAATGGAGTTCCCTGCAGAGAGACAGGCAGAATCATCCCTAGAAAGAATGCAGCGCGAGAGAAAAAAGAAAAAAAAAACAGGCAAAGACAGAAAGATGAGAGCTCTTTAAGGGGCCTTGCTCACTGTCAGACAGTCACTGTGAAAAGCCACAATTATACATAGAGAGCAAGAGCGAATAGAGAGCAGCAAACAAGAGAGAGGAAACTAAAGAGAGAGAATGACAGAAAAATGAGTGAGAATGGAAAAGAGGACAAAATATAGTCTTAGTGAGAAGAAGCAAAGACTGAGCAGAAGCCAACAGGAAGAGGAAGAGTGTGTGTGTGTGTGTGTGTGTGTGTGTGTGTGTGTGTGCGTGCGTGCGTGCGTGCGTGCGTGCGTGCGTGCGTGCGTGCGTGCGTGCGTGCGTGCGTGCGTGTATGAGTATAAGAAGCCCCCCATGATGATGGCAGTCGGGGACAAGGCTCATAATGTGGCTGCGCCACGCACTGCCAACAGCCACAGATAATCTAGGACTACCCACTGAGCACTGAAGCGCTGCTTAAATATTTGATTGATTAACTGTCCTGCTACTGCCAGAGAGTAAGAGGAGAGCATTGGAGAAGCCAAGACAAACACCAAAAAAACAAACAAACAAATAAACAAACACGCATGTGGGTGCACACCGGAAGGTTTAAAGACACATGGCACACTAACATGTACACCCCCACAAATCCCCACATAACAACTTGGGAAAAGGGGCACAAACAAACTCGTGCACACTGAAGCATGTGTGGGCTCTGCAGACACAGTGACAAGGCAAGAGAAAACATTGTGATGGCCAACTGATGTCCTCATAATAATCTGTTCATATAATGTTCATCTTTTTAAAAAACTTGGACAATATAAGCAAATACTTGTTAGCATGATGGTCCTAATTTGAATTTCATCCCTTGGATTCATTGCAGGGACGATGTCTGTGTATGTGTGTCATCTTTTTTATTTTTTTTACTCGTCTTTGACAATTTCTCACCAGTAATTGAACTGACTTGAGGTGCAATGTGTACTGCTACTTTACCTACCCCATCTGTGGCTCACAGAGACAAAAAACACACTCCTATCTGTTCAGTCCTGGCTGTGAAAACACAGGCAGCTGGCCCCCCACGCTCCAACACCCTCCAAAGGAAGAGACAACACCAGAGCTTCCTGTGGCTTTGATGCAGCGGCCCCAGGTCCCCCGTTGGTCCCTAGCTTCCTTTGTCTTAACCGCAGGAAGGAAGCCCTCTCTAGCACGAGGCCACAGGCCTCTAGAGACCAAGAGAGAGTGTGTTTGTGTGTGTTCATGTAGCGTTGTGGTAGCGTGCAGAGGTTTTGCTCACTGAGGTCATGTACACTTACTCGCAGGATTTTTTCCTCCCTGACTCTCCAGTGCATGAACTTTGGTTGTGGCGAGCAAGTAGAGGTGGCGGGAGAGAGCAAGCGAAAACTGCAATAACTTCCTCTTCTTCCTCTTTCGGCTCTTCGCCAAATGCACGATGAAGAACAAACGATGGCTGAAGGGGGAGAGAAACTCTAAATTGTGTGAGCGACAGCACTGGACACTGAGTAATGCATGCACACGTGTTAAAGAGAATTTTACATGTGTATAAACATGTAAACTACACATACTTGTACAAACATGGGCAAAGAGATGCACACCAGAATTGGTGGGGGAGGTGAGGAAAAGGAAGGCCAATAAATATTTACTGACACAGCAGAGGTGGAGAACGGTTGTCCACTGATGGAAACAAAAGGCAGAGGATGAGGAGCGGCGTGCCAGGAAACCTGCCGGCTGCGGCCGCTTCGCTCTGCTTGTGCCCACATGGAAAACAAGAGGAAGACGGGAAGAGGGAAGAAGGAAGTGCTGGATAGTGTTGTAGGTGAAAGAATGCAGGCAAATACTTAATCTCAATGGGAAAGAGATTGATGTTTAATTTTTAAAAAGTGGATTTTATTTTGATTCTTTTAAATGGGGTTACAAATAATTAGCAGATATATCAAATTTTAAAATGCTATTTGCTGCTTAGTGATTATCTATTTACAGCTGTACACATAATTAATGACTGTTTAGTATATTTCTTTTCTTTCTGTCACAGATAAAGATGTCTACATTTTCACGTCAACAAATGCTAGAATTCCAGCTGGTTTGCACTTGACTAAACTCTGACTAAAACTCAACTAAACTAAACATTAGACTAAAACTCAAAGCCAAAGACATCAAAATGCACATTAGTGTCATTAATTTGAACCCACTATAAGGTTTAGTAGTCACTGCTTATGTTGCTTTTATCATACCAAGAGTTATGTGGAAAAAAAATCAGACACAAAGTTTAAAACACTAGTGGTTATGAATGCTAATTCAATAAGAGAAAATCTTAAATGTAAAGTCTAATTAGTCTTTCTTGAAGAACAGTGTCTAATTAAAATCCAGGTTAATTAAAATTAATTAGAATTTAAAGTTTATGATCCAATTACTGGCCAAATTAAAAGCTTTAGTCAACAGAGTAAAGAATCAAAGTTTCTGTTGTGCATTGGACGGTCTAGGCCTCTTCATCTCTGCCCGCCGTCGCTCCTGTGCTCTGAAAGTGTCTTTTTTGTCTTTCTCCCTGTCTCCTAACCCTCCGGCTATGCTGTAAAATAGAAACCTAACCTCAATATTTTCCCTTACGGTGCCGGGACTTACTGGCCCATTAAATTCCCCTTCCCCTGTGTCAGCTTGCACATTTCCACCATGAAATTTTCATATAATTAAACTTTCTTAATGATTTATAAGCTGTAATAATAGCCATAAGTATTTCAGAGCAGGTTAAAGGGACAGCCTTTAAGTGTACACCGGGGGCTGACCCTGTTTTAACATAGTTTCGGTTGGGTGATTCTCAGCTGGATATGAGGATGGATAGGCCAAGGGAGATTGGGATTGATGGGAGGGAGGCGGTGAGCGAGAGGTCCTAACGAGGGAAGGTGCTGGAGGAGGCGGAGACCTCTGTGTTGCAACTCAGAGTGAGACTGACATTAAGGAAAACCAAGAGCTTCCTGAACCCAGGCAGGGAGGAGGGAGCCTACCAAAGACAGACACACATACACACACATAAAGCAAAAAGAAAAAAAAAAAGAACGATTTTAAAATCACGTCTAAAGCAGGAAGTATCAGCGTCCAAATGATGGGTACAAACGGTTCACACGCACGTTCAGGGACACACACACACACACAGACACACAGATGTTTGCTCTCTGCTGCCTCTCTGATGGTGAGGCTGATATGATTGCCACTTAGGAAATCAGTGTGTTTTCACACCACTCTCAGCTCTGCCAAAGCTAATGTGTTAAATATCCATCGGGTACGGCTGTCCATTTCGAACTCACACAGACGCGCAGCCTCAGGGGCCGATAAACACTGATTCCTTGTACTAACGGAGCCCAAAGTTGGCAACCACGCCAGCATTTCTAAATCGGGGAGTGGTGAGAAAATTTCGCCACGCAATAATTTAGAACTTTCACTCAGCTCGTCTAAATTTGCTGTGAGGAGGTTGTAACGGAGCTAAATTTTAACAATTGTGTCACTGTTTTCACCTCTTGTTGATATCGGCAACAAAAAAATAAAATTTTTTCTTCAACAAATCACACCTTTTTTTAAAAAAAAAATGAGTTCCAGGCAAATTCTTGTTTATGCTACACAAAATCAACACATAGAGTCCAGCTACTGTGTGTTTTCAAAGGGTTAGGTCTGCTTATCGCAAAATCTACCAAACATCTCGGCGGTCGGTTTTTCACTTCAGGTGTGAATGCGAGAGGGGTAAGAAAAGGAAAATTAAACAAAAACAACACGGTTTTGGAAGAGTCTGCTTTCCTAAATATTGCTGGCAAATAGTTCTGTGTGTGAGCATTTAGCGACTGTGTGTGTGTGTGTTTCTTCAGGGAGGAAAGTGCTGAATTATTGGGGAATATGTTTTTCCTAAACTTATAACTATAAGCCGTTGCACATGGTCAAACAATATGAAAAGTTATGAGAAAAATAAAAAGGGAGGAGAGGTAAAATGTTAGAAAAGACTGTTGTTTCCTTTAGTTACTGTTCTTTACTCCGTCATATTCAGCTGTCGCTTGCACAGCCAGAAAAGGGAAAAATAAAAAATAAAAAAAGATGAACCTCCCGCTGCCACTGTGATAGGGAAGTAAAAGCTAAAAAGGCCAACAAATGAATGGTAACTTATAACCATCTGAAATTAACTTCTTTTTGCCACTAGCAATGATTTAAAATAGCCTTTTAACAAGCGGAAAGATGAGTCAGTGAAGAAATATATAGAGAAAGGGTTGAGGCCAAATTATAAATTGGACAGGCTGAGAGAAGCTTTGAGTTAATTTTGCCTCATCATGTAAAAACTTTGAAGGTCTCAAGGCTTCTATCTTATATCAATGTTTTAATGCCCAAGCTAGTAAAGAAATCAGAATAAAAATTGAAAAATGAGTCTGATGTACCGTATTAGAAAATATACAAGTACGTTATTTAGCCAGTTACACAAGAAAAGAAAGAAGAAAGCAAAAAATTCAACCATAAATTTCATCCCAGTTAATCAAGAGGCTAGAAAAGTATTATTCCTAATAATAAATACATGCTTTTAATAAATAAAAAAAGCTAAAGTAGAATGAAAGTTTACAATTAAAAAATCTAAATTGATAACATCATATGTCTTTATAATAAATAGTTTATTTTTTCCTGAATTTTCAAATACTTTTAAATGTTTAACAATTTGTGTTTTCATTTTGAGTGGATAATAAATATTCTCCGAATGAGGCAAAACTTAGTTTTTCTCAATAAAAAATATAAGAAGTTGGAGTTGTTTTTAAGCATTGCTGTTGATTAAAAACAAAACTTGTGGGAAGGGGGGATGTATGCACACATATACACACACACACAGACACGCATGCTGAGCGTGCACACACAATTTAGTACAAAGCATATTATTAATCATATAAAAAAAGCAATTAAATCAAAGTGGTATAGAGCCTGAAGCTATGAGAACTGTCAATTCTGCTGGAAATGCCAGAGAAGATTACAGCTGGGTTTGTGGATTCCATGAACCCTTTTTTTGATTAGGGAGTCAATTATTTCCTACTACTGAAGATGCTATTTCGGAAAAAGACCTTGTCAGTCAATCATGTAAAAAGTCCTCGAAAAGCGTGAATAAACCGTTAAAGAAAGAGGTGGAGGCGGTGTGCATGTGTGTGTGTGTGAGAGGTATTTCACTGACCCTATTCCCTACCCAAACTCCTACTTGTGGTAAATTACCTTTTAACTACTGCACCTCTGTCAGGTCTTTGTCAGCGTATGATAATTAGGGCCTTCAGTGTGGCGCATTTGAAAAGAAAATATATTTATTAGTTTATCTCAGGGAGAAGCATTTCCACAGAGCTGAAGGTAAGTTTGAATGTGGTGATTATCTTGTCATTTTCAAACTGATTTTCTCAGACGTGCATCTGTGCTGTATAGTATGTCTTTGTGTGCATCAGTCAGTGTGGATGAACTCTGTCATATATGATACCAGGTAATGTGCTGCTGCGTGTATATATGAGAGCAGATGGACAGAAATGTGCATTTACATTATATAAATATATATTTATAGTGTGTGTGTGTGTGTGGACTTTAGATGCATTTGATAGGCGCACACAGCACATTTCTCCCATCCTCTTTGTTCTGTGTTGGGTTTGACACCTCTAAACAATAACAGCGCTTCACTTCGCCCAGCCCCAGCCCACCACCAATCACACACTGTATGGACGGGAGCTGCCAATTAGCACTATCAAACAGCCTTTATCATCTGTCTGCTTACCATAGAAAACACAACAAATCAATATTTCAAAGTTTCTTGCAAAAACCCACAGGCTCATTAGAAGACTTAAGGAAACAAGAACACAAGGAAAGACCTCATAAGGACTAATTGTAAAGTATGGCTTGAGTCTATATAAAAGATAAACAGGAAAACAACTGGAATCGCACTGGAGAAGGAGCGACCAGAGCAAAAACAACAGTCCCCATTTGCTTCGTCTCTCTTCTATCTCCAGAGTCTAGAACTGAGCTTCATTTAGGGGTCGGCTCCTTCTTGACCTGATACGAAGGCAATCAAAGTCCCTTGTCTAAATTGCGAGGGGTTTTAATTTAACAGAGCTTTTATTTGTTCGTTTTTGTCAAGACACACACAAAACGTCCCCTCTCTACCAACATATTTCCAAAGCTAAGGCGGCCTACGAGCAGTCAGTCGATGTGGTTTGACCCAGGGGACAGAGGCCGACATGGGGACAGAGACACGAAGAGAGGGGGGCTGCTGTCATGAAGAAAAGGTCTCTGAGGGCTGGAGGTGAGGAGATTTAAGTAGGAGATGACTGTCGCTCTTTTCGGTTGTCCAAGCCCTTTTCATTAACCCAAACCCCGGGGTTCAGCAAACAGAAACAAAGGCTGAAAGTGAGGATGGAGGGATGCACTCGTCCTGGCACCCACCAGAGACCCTGCTGCCTGCCTGCATTCCTGTCTGACTGACTGCAGAACTCTGTCACCTTTTACTGCTTTTTAACCAAAGTGCAAGAACAGATGGAAGTACATGCATGGGCACACTAATACAGATACAAATATATACAAAAACACACAGCAATAAAGCCCGGTAAAGGAAAGAGGGGGGTAACAAAGGACAGGCAGTGCCCCCTAGTGTTTTCATCAAAGAGAACTGAAAACGGTGCAACTTTCCCATGGCACTAAACAAGAAAACTGATACAAGAGAGGGGGAAGGAAGTGAGAAGAAAAGTAGATTCATATATAGAGGAAACAGCTCTACATGTGGAGGGCGAAGGCAGAGTGGGGTGATCAGTGGACATTAGTGGAGAGAGTATAGAGGGCTGGAAGACACAAGGGATGGAGAAAATGGGACTTAACGAGTGGGTATATTGTACATGTTGGGTTACCGGGCTGTGTGTGGGGAAAAAGTTGTCTAATAACACCTTCAAGGCATTTTTAATGTTCAAGGTCAGGAGGGCAAAAAAGTGAGAAGCAGGGTGGCCATGCATGAAAGCCAGTGCTTTATATGAAACAAGGCTCTGCCTACAGCGAGTTACACATTCAGGTCTGAGCTGACTAACACAGCAAACGAGTCTCTTGCACACACTCATTCCTTCTTCCTACTAACTTTGGGTCTTTCATAACCCTATCATATTTTACAGCACATACGGCCTTAAAACGGCACATAAAACACATCATATCTTTCTTCGCCAGCGGGTTTTCAGGCTTAAATATTAAATATGTTTTAGATCAGGTACATAACCAAAGCACACTTCCTAAAAGTGCCATAAGGTAATCAAACAAGACTTTCAGTGAGTACTGGAGGCAATAAAACGGAGAATGAATCAACGAAAAGACAATGTTTTACATAAAGAGTGTAGAGCAGAAAAACAGGAATGCCTGTTTTCTTTATTTTTTGGAATCACTGTGTGTTTCATTTACATACATCTGCAATTTAAAACCACACAATCTGCAAGTGATATATTGACCAACAAAATAATTAAAACGCTTTACAAACAAGTAAAAAAAGAAACAAAAGCAGGAAATAGAGAATCAGCTGAGTTTAAATACAGCAGGCAGACACTGACTTTGGAAAACATAAAAAAAGAGAAAACAGAAGAAAAGAGAGACAGAAGTGGTGAAAGAAGAGAAGGTTTAAACTTCAACCCTGGAGTCAATAAGTTCACTGACATTTGCACCAGTAACGGCCTGGCTGAGCCTCACAGCTTTTCAGAAAAAAAAAAAACATTTCCTTTCCTTGCAATGTCCAAGACTTTTATTTTGTCTCACACTTGCCAAAGAATAAGACCACTGTAAGACTTTGGAGGCAAATAAATAAAGAATTAGGTACATAAAAAAATACATGGGAGTGAGTTAACTAAAAATACTGAATTTGAAAGCTGTCTATGTAACAATTTGCAGCCCCATACCCACGTTTTCTCTGCCTTAATTCTATGCTTTCTAATGACTGAATTAACAAGGGAGGATGAAAAAAAAAGACATGTGACAAGTGATTCATTTGAGCTGTCAACATGTCATCTTCACCGCATTCAAACCTCGTGTCAAGCTCTAGTATTCCCCCTCTGCTGAAGGTGACCTAGGTCGTAACCGACTGACACACTCAGACCCAGCAGGTGAATTTGTGCAAATACCACAGAGGCAACAGAAAATGAGACAATGAAAGGCAAGTCAGAGCAGAGAGGGAACACTGTGTAAGAATTCTAACAGGAAAAACAGCTGGGGGTGCTTTATAAACTTACATTTTCTATTTATAATTCATTACTTAAGTATTAAGGAGATTTTGGTTGGTTGGGTTAAAACTCGACTTGTGGTTTTGTCGTTTTAGAAAAGATATACCAAACTTCAAACCAGTTTTTAACTGTGGTATGTGAGACGGATGACTCCTTGGAAAAAATTGGGTAGTTCTGGGATAAGATGCTCAGCAAAAATACAAAAAAAAATGAAGGATTGCATTTAAGCTCAAGTAAAGCTCGAAAAGTTTTGGCAAGGAAAGAAGTGTGATGTCAAGTTAAATTTTAAGGATGGAAAAGGGGAAAAAGTAAGTAAGTTAAATGGAAAGAGGAAAAAAAGCAAATTAGAGGCAAAGAGGATATGCATATTTGGTCCTCGGGTCAAGAGAAAAGTGATAAAAGAGTTTAGATAGTACCAGAGTGACCACAAAGAGCTCAGAAAGGATAGCGAGTGGTGAGACATTTTCAAAACAAGGCTGCGGGGACAAAAAAAAAAAAGGAAGAGGGAAATGGAGAATTCGGTTGCTTATTAAGGATGACAAAAAAGACAACAAATAAAAGAAATTAGTTTATTATTTTCAAATGGGCATCCAACGAGTATGAAGATTAAAAAACAGCGAGTGGCTTGAAGAAGAAAAGAGAGACGAGATCGAGACCTTGCCACCGAGCCGAGAGGAACGAGAAAGGCAGACAGACAAAGCCGCACGCTGCTTTCACAAAGCAGAACAAAGAGAAGAGGTGCATCATGGGAGTCTGAGCCTTTCGCCACCACTGACGCCATGTTGGACAAACACGCAACGGCGCATAAATGTAAATCAAAATGCAAACAGATTCAATTTCACATAATATTCAAATTTATGGTATGAAAGAAAAATCTCAGGTTTGGATTAATAAAAGAATTTTCTACTGTAGTTTTTTCTTTATCAGAAGAAAAGCTGCAACTCTACAACCATCAGAAAAAAAGAAATTCAAGAAAATTCACAAAACTCACTAATCATATATAAACACATATAACCAAAAACAAACCAGAGATAATAAACCTGACTGTAATAAAGGATGGTTTGACTTTCTATTTATGAATCAAAACCTGTTCATTTAAAAGTTGTGAGGGCCATGAAATCCACAAAGACACAACAGACACTAATCAGCTGACAAAAACAAAACTATTCAAGTATTTAAATAGATTCAGTGTTGGTAAAAGAAATGATACATCGAAGCATTAATAACATGGAGGTCTTATTGTGTTGCAAACTGATGAAAGCAGATCAGCAGAAAGGTGAGAAAAATGGAGAAAACAAATATTCAATTTTAAGCAATTATTCAGGTATTTTTTATTTTGTATTATCTAATAATTATGCATGTATGTATTATTAGAATTTCCTAATTATGCATATATTGTTATGTTAACTCCATTAAAACTGTAGAATATTTTATGTTTATTTTGAATGCCTGGCTGAAGGAATTTTGGCGCAGGTGTAGATGGTTTTCAGTTCAATTTGGAGAAAAAGACAAAAAATATTATCAGATTGTCTCAAAAGTTTTTCATCCATCTGCTGTGACTCCTAGTTGCCCCTGTTTCTTTGCCTTCTTCCTCTCTTTCTCTCTCCATGTCGGTTGCTTTCTCTTCCTCCGGCAGGTCTGGTATGCCAGAGCTGCTGCTGAACTCTGAGTAGCACTGTCTCCGGGAAAAAACAAAGTGATCAATGTGAGAAGGCACGGGGCGCTCACGGACAGGCCAATCAATGGTGGAAAGAACCTTGCCCAGGGCCTTATGCAAATGGAAGCACGTCCTGTAACCTCAGGAGTGAACATGCGCACTAGATCAATGGGACGAGGGTAGAACCTTACAGCAAGATTAGCCTCAGCCAGTAAATATGTAATGATGAATCCCACAAGATTTAACTGAACTCAGATGAACTTCATCTAGCTCAGTGTCTTATATCACAAAAAAGGCAAATGAGACCTTGTTTTGAAAAGGTGGGGTGGACGGTGGGTGGAGCAGGACAAGAGAGATTAGACGGCCATTGCAGGGCGATGCACTGCACTTTCTTTTCACCGGGGAGGGGGAAAAAACAAGAAAACAAAAAAGTGAGAGAAGACTTATGAATAGTCACCTCAACAATACTCATTTGAGATGTAATGATTTTCAATTACATTGCCATGGTAACATCTCTGTGTTATGAAGAAGAAGAAAGGTAAGGGTAGCCGTGACGACCCAGTGAAAGCTTTCTTGGCAGTTCAGTACTATGGATGATGAGATCAAGGACAAGAGAAGACAAACTATTCTGAATGAATAGTTCAAATTTTTGGAATGTTACACTAAAATCAGATTTACAAAACCAACTGGAAGCACCTTACATACAACTGTTGCATTGAGAAGACCGATAAGCTGTCTAGCTGTCTGCCTGTAAGGAAAAAAATGGCAGACAGCAACTGAAACATAAAAAAACTGGCTACTCTAAAATTACAATTGTGGTAAAAGTAATATTAATAAGTAAAGTATGAAGTAAAAATTAAGTAAATAAAAAAGAGTTTCTGTCGATAATTCAAGTAGTTACAGAAGTATAATGAATGCCAATAAAATCGAATCAAAATATCAAAAGTTAAATTTATTTTTTGGGGAACAAATATTTTTTACAGCTAAATGACAAAACAAGACTTCAAATATCAATAAAAAGCACAGGAATCCATTCTGTTCACTGACAAGACGTGGTAAGCTAAATGCTGTGTGCCACTTAGCTGCTGCTACTTCACGACAAATCCAAAAATAAAACTTTTATAAAAAGTATAGAAAGATCTTTTTTAAAGTCCTGTGATCTTGATTGTCCTGCTGTGCATAATTTAATGAATTTAAATAAATAATCTGGACAATCAAACCATACCAAACATGTTAACAAGAATCTCACACGAATTAGATTTCCCTTGATATCTGAAGCAACAGCACAAGAGACACAAGACGTGAGTAAACTATTTTCAACCCCCCACTCCTCTAACAGCACAAATGCAATCTAGAAACCAAAGATGCTCCTGAAACATAGAGAGAAACACCAACAAAGGTGAGAATAATGGCGACATATTGAAGGGAATACTTCACAAAGCCTATTGTGCGCGTATCCTTTTCAGGCGGCAAACCCGCTGTAATTTGGTCTGCATCATCTGCCTCTAGTCACAATGCAGCACTACAGCTTTGAAATGGATGGCAAATGAAGGCCATTTGTACATAATCACAGCAGATAGAAGAATTCAGGAGCCCTACAATGTGTTGTTGAGGTGTAAAGAAAGACCTTGGTCTATCTGTGGCAGCCAGTGCAGCTAAGGTTTGGCAGCAGCAGGAGGAGAGGGGGGTGTCTTTTTTTCTAGAAACAAGCAAATCAATTCAAATCAAATCAGCTTGCTAGCCGTGACATTTAAACAGTTCAATTTACATCCTTATGTTAAGAGGAGAGCCGCTCTCTAAGATCCTATTCATTCACAAAGAAATTAGACGGCTATATTTCAGCCGCTTAATAGAGCAAATATGCTGTAGCTGTAGTGAGGAAGAAACCATGTCTTCTGCTGGTGTACAAAGGGCCAAACACTGTGTGTCATTATGAGCAGAGCACATGAACGCACACACACACACACACACACACACACAATGTACATAAAACAGACGAGAGCAGGAAACAGCACAATGCACAATATCCATACTGGACAGTCTAAGCGCACAGATGAGCGTGTACTAAAACGCACGCGCGTTGTGCTGATAGTGTATGTCCTGAGGGCTGCTGTCCTGCTGTGCAGGCTGGCAGGCACTTTTGTCGCGACGGTTCTTTTGTTTCACATCAAACAAAATGCCACAGCTTTGCGTACGGCTCCACTAATTTCTGCTAGTGTGACCCAGCCATTTATCATTGCCTCTCACCCTCTCCTCCTCTGCTCCACCGAGCTGTTCTGCCCAGGACGATAGTGGCTTCTCCGGGCAAGGGCTGACACACATGTGTGCATTTGTATTGTATATACACGTGTGCACACAAACACATACACATAAAAATTAAGCTAACGCAGACCCGCACAATATGTATGCACCCACTTGCAGACATACACACAAACAGAAGCACATGGAGGAAACTGCACTACAACTGCACCGCTTGCAAGCCCGCCAGCTATGGAGAACCTTGAGATAAAAACAAACCAGAAGCAAAAGAGAGGCTAGCACTTAAGAGTTTTGAAGGTGGGTGAAATGAGCATACAGCATTAGATGAGGGGGTTTTTAGAGCCTTTGCATGCAAAACTTTATAACACAGATTTTGTCAACAAATTTAAGAGATTTCTGCTTGTACTGTATAATGATGACCTCAGGTGAAGGTTGCACTAGTTTTTTAAAAAAGTATTTTGAATATTTATAAATGAGGGACTTCAATTGATATAGTTTAAGGGATATGAGAAGATTTTAGGAGTTTTAACTTGTTTGCTTGTTGGTCTGTCAGTGGCAAGAAAATACATGAATACTAAAGTTACATAAATGTTATGATCTAAGAAAGATTTGAGAAAAAATATAGCAACAGCTCTTTTAAGATATTTTTTTGGAATCACAGATAAAACATACATGCTCTACTTCCTATAAAGATCAGTGTACGTTTGCGTGTAATAGTGGCATCCAATGGGCTTCATTGTTGCAGAGATTGTGGATGATCCCAGTAGATTATTGGGATAAGGACTTCCAATATGTTTACATCTAATTCTTAAACACTGTGAAACTTTTACACACTCTTGATTTGGAACATTGTCAGATGATGCAAAAATAACAGGACCACTGGGTTTTATACAAGAGTAATAGGTAACTAAAGTTTATGTTGTTATTAAAGCAAAATGGAAACAGATATTAATTCATGTTTCCATTCTTTACCAGCAAGGTCCACTTAGATGAGAGCAATCCCAGCAGACAGATGTAACTTCTACTCGCTGGACAGGTCAGCTGTTAATAAGGGTAACACACAAAGACAGATGCACACACCAATGGTAGATTTATAATCACCAGTACAAATGAACATGATAGCAACCCTGAGCCTCTTCACAAAACAGCAATTCGGCAGCAGAGTCTTCAGTCAGAGGCTTCTTCAGATCTGCTGCAACACAGACTGACTGCTACAGAAGATCCTTCCTGCCCACAGCTACAACAGCCTACAGTGACTCCCTGAAGAAGCCTAAATAAGTTACTAAAACACGTCTATGGGATTAAAACAGTATTTTTGATTTATAAATTGGGAGAATTGTGGACAAAATGAGGAAACGCACATGCTTGTAAGCAGTGAGACCACAGAGTAACCAGTGAAACACCATGCTGCACACTAAATATGATGTAAAAAATATGTTTGTTAATGGCTTAACTTGTTTAGTCTGAATAATCTTGAGTGTAAAATCCCAAACTTAGATGTCAAAAACACAAATAAGACAAAACAAAAGAATGACTTTGCAAAGTTTAAATGACAATGAGATTATTTGGGGGGTAAAAATCCCACTTTAAATCTTTAAGAGGGGAAAAACACGAGAACTACTTTTGTCAACTTACAGTGCAAACTTTTAAATATGATAATCGTGTTATGGTATACTGCAGAAATAAAGTCCTCCAGGAGTAGAAGGAAACCTCTGAATCTATCTGTCTCACCTGAAACATCTCTTTCTACATCTGACACCTGCCTCAACACACATACGCTTACACAAACAAAACCAAGGATGGCAAAGAAAAGACTGAATATATTTATTACAAATTGAAACAGATGGCATTATACAGAAAGTGTGCAGACAGCTTTCTGGTAAGCACATACAGTGAATGTATAGTGTGTTCACACAGGATACTTGAAATCTGTAACTATGTTTCTGAAGAGCTGCTGTGGCGGCTGGCTGCTTGTCTGGTTGGCACCCACACATTTGTGTACTGGGAGACAGATGCATTCTTACATAAGATCTTACATAATGCTGCCCCCTTCTATCCAATAAGAGTTCTCGCTCTTAAAAGAAAGGTTAGGGGGTTAGACTACCCCTACCCAACACCATCAACACTCAGGGATGAAGGAAGAGGGAAACATGTTGAACAGAGGGAAAGATGGATGCAGGGCTCTTAGTCCACTTAACTCTTGTTGCAATCTGACTTGCAAAGGAAATTTATGTCTTTAAGAGATAGTTTAGTTCTTTAAAAGTGAGGTTGTGTGCAGAATGTGAGAAGTCAGTGTCTTACCAGCAGTAGATAACAGAGAGATTTCAGTTTGAAGGATGAAAAAAGATTTCATGAGTGAGTTAACCGCTGATCTGAGAAAATCTAAGAGTGAACTTCTGACGTCTAATTAAGCTATTTTTTTCCTTTGGTCATTAAAGATATCATTTCCCAGCAAACAGTTCAGCAGACTGAATATGCTTAATGCAGTCTGTTCCACGATTTGTGATTCACAAGAAACAAGTTGTAACAAACTGCTCTTCCAGAACAGGTGGTCATAAGAAAAAAAATTACAACAACACATTTACTTAAACTACTATGGAACTTTTGAGATCTGAGTTGTTTAAAATATAGTAATTTTGCTCTTCGATGGGTCCAAAGCTGAGTAGCAATTAGCTTCACACAATTATGATAAATTCTCCCTGATTCTTTAAACTAAAATCCCTCCGACTGCTGTATACCACAGCTAAGACACAAACTACACTCAAACCATTAAAGTGTTTTAAAAAATCTGAACTATTCCTTAGTTTAAGATACAAAAAATGTAAACCCGAACTTAAATGACATAAAAAAAGATAGTTCATGACTTTGTAGGAACTGGAAAGTATAAAGTATTCTGACTTCAAAATATGATCCATGTTTCCTTCAAACTTTTCAGCTGAGAGAGTTGAAAAAAGCAGCAAGAAGAAACAGACTGACCGAGCATGAACACAGAAGTCAGAAAAGACTGCACACTCTGAGGAAAGGATAAAGAAAACAGCAATTGATGGGTACAATGTTTGATAGCTTAAGAATGATAAAGAGTAAAAAAGATGGAGGCAAAGTAAAAAGGGGAGTGAGTGTCCTTCTGCAGACTTAGATTATCTTTTACTTGTGCTTCTATTCAAAGGCAGTTAGCTGGTCTTTGATGTATCTATAATTAGTCAGTACACACTGTGAAGTGTTTAAAAAGAGTCAAATTGCATTGAAACACTTGGGCGCTCTAAACAGTGGCTAACATGCTCTGCAGCAACGGGAGCAAGCAGGAGAAATTAATGTTGGGCCTTTTGATGTGCTTGATCAGAAACGTATTTATTAACTGCAAAGGGGAGCAGTAATTAACCCACAGACAGCTTGTTTTCTCTGGGTCTTTTCGTGTGTCAAATGGTTCATCCCACAAGGCTCTGCTCGCCATTTGCCAGCTCATGCGCGCATACACACTTCCTATCCCATCCCACTGGACCACTTCCTCCTCAATTAAGTAGACTGTGTGCATGTGTATGTATATGTATGTGAAGGTGTATCTGCACAAGTGTGTATGCTTATGAATACGGAAATACAGAGTAGCAACCAAGGGAAAATATATAGTGGCCATATTTAGAATGTTCTTCCTGTAGAAAGCCAGCCTGTAAGTATAGAAGAGGGCATATACTGTATATGAAGCACCTTGTCTCCAAAGGTAAGGACAAATATCTATTCTGATTCTATGTATTTATATATGCACATACTGTATATGCATGTTTGCAAAAAATACATTTTTAGATGACAAAAAACATCAAAGAAAGGAAAGCGGTTAGAAACTCGTTGAGGCGTTTTTGTGCAGACAGAGATGTACGCACAGACAAAAAGAGAGAAAGGATCTGAAAGAAATAGAGACAGAAAGATACAAACAGAGAGAATAGCTAGTCTTCGTCACACACGGAGAAAGCCCAAGAGATTGTGAGGCTGTCACGGACAAAACACTGCATGAATATTTAGCAGCCAAATTAAAATTACAAAATACAAAACAAAAAAAAAAAAAAAAGAGGAGTAGGTGAAAGAAAAAGGCAGAAAATATCCCTGCAAACACCAGAGGGACAAGTCCTCCTTGCTAGACACTCTCATTGTACTGCCTACCTCCTTCTCTCCTCCCAAAGAAAAGAAGAGAGATGTGTCCCACAAAATATGAGAAATAAAAAAGAAACTAGTCGTAGATCCACCATATCAAACAAACTAGCAAACTAGCTGTGCCCAGCTCAGATCATAGAGACTTTCAGACGCAAATAGAACATTTTTTAGTTAGCAGAGCTAATGCAGTGTGGTCCCTTGCAGTAAGAAAAGGGTAAATCCCAACACACACACAATCATTTTAACTATATAACTGACACTGTGCCAAGCTGGTCAAGATATGACATTCTGTTAACTTGAACAGTTAAGGTTTTTATAGAACTTTGATTTACCAACAGTGTAAAAATCTAGTATTAAAGCATTGCATTTATCTAGATTACAAAGCAATGAGAGGAAACTGTCAGAACGTACTATACTGTAGAAGGAAAGGCAAGCTCAAAGTGCATCATGAGCATCATAGTAAGCAGTATGATGTCCAGTGCAACACTCCACTATGAAGCTATGAACCATAGTTGGCTCTGTGAACAGTAACCTCTTTCACAAAACACTTTCAGCCTGGACCTGAGATGTTTTCCAGCATCTGTGTGTTGTGTAAAATGATCAAGGTGAAACTGGCAATTAAAACTGACCCACAGCTGTTAAACCTCTGAGTTGGTGAGTGTGTGTGGAGTAGTGTGTGATGCAAGCCACATGCCACCCCATCCAATACCACCTCTATCACTCTATTGATTTTGCAATACCAGGTTAATTTATGTAAACACATATCATCACATGATTTAATCAGCTTCATTGGTTTATGTATGACCGACTAAAGGCAGCTTAAAGAGGGGTGCATCTTTGCTGTTATATGTTCAATATGTGAAAGCGCCAAATAGAAACAGCTTCTTTCAAGTCAAAGTGACAAAGAATCTAAGGCGCTGACTTGACATCCTGATGTTCAGATCTTTGTCTCACAGATGCCAATGTAAAACACCAACGTAGGTCCATGGAGGGCCCATCTCATGACTCAAAGGACTTCAAACATCTTCTTGACGGTTGTTATCACAGAAAGATGTCTGATGACACAAAGTCTAATAATCAATATATTAAAGATTTTTAGCATTTCAATGAGTCCTGTTATGTTGTTTCATGTGGATGACCACTGTATATAATAGTGTTTAAATATTGTTTTGGGTAATGACCTGAATTAGGAAGCAAGTACAAACATAAAACAGATCTAAACATTCGGTCAAAGTGGCTTTTTTGTAATGATATTGGCTAAATGGATGCTAAAGTATTAACTTTGTAGTATGCGACAACTTGAAATATTAATACATAATTTGGTGATGTATTTTACAGTCAAATACATCAAAAATCAAGCAACCATTTAAAAAACAAGAGCTCTTTACACAATCTATAAAAGACACTCTGTAGGCTCATTTAGTTGAGCTGTAGGGTTATGAAGTCAAGACTCTAACTACACTTTTTTCCGTAAAACCCCTTGTGCACCATTAAATCAGTCAAATCCATATCCCTCCCACCAGCTTTTGAACTATCCAGTGTCTCTTTAGAAACTGAGAGATTTTCAAGCTCTGCAAGAGATCTGGTTTAGAAGTAAAATGCATGCCTATATTTCTTTATCCAGACCTCTGTCTTACCCTTCTTTGGTCCTGCTCTTTATGTGCAGACAAGTCCGACAGACCCAAGGACAAGGATGCCCCAGACTGTTTACAGTTTTTCAGCTTTTATAGAGAAAATAAAGGTTTTCCAATCATTTCACCATTTCTCACACCCTGGCATTTGTATTTGGGGGTTGGACAGTTCAGTGGATTATTCATTTTTAATAGATCAGAATAAATCAAATAAATGCAAGTTTGATATTTAGTATCTTCTTCATATTTTTATGTTTTCCATGTTCACCTTGGTGAGGAGAGGTGCCCCAATTTGTTTAATGATGTTAAAAGTTAAAAGGGGTTGGGCCATCTGGCAATTGAAATGGAGAATTTTTCAGTGGCACATTGGAGAATCAACTAAAATAACAGTTTAAATAATTTATTGCCACCACTATTTAACTTCTAGATTTATGAATTTTGATTTATTACCATAGTATTGTATTATTGTTGATCTTCCATATCAATGATTAAAAATGTAATGTTGTTTGTCAAAATATGTTGCAAGCTGGATAACTATATATGGGCAACTATATGTTGCAAGGGTTTACATAAAAAGTAACCTGGTAGATTTTAACAAACTACTTCCGACTTGCACCTTTAAATCAAAGGTCAGTGAGTAGAAGAAGGGTAGTGGTAACACTACACAAAATGATTTGATCTTCGTGTATTGCATGTTTCAATGTGCCTTCTTATTAGTGAGAGGTAAAAAGTTCCAGGAAAAACTCACCAGCTCAACAAAAGACAGGCCTCCATAGCTGTGGGCCATAATGAAGACATTCTTGGCAGCAGCTTTGGACACAAAGTGGTCCCACACGTAGAGCACGTGGTCCTCAGAAGAACCATTTTCCTGTAACAGACAAAAATAAATAAATTCTGTCATGTAGAATTAAAGGCTGATAATTAGACAAGGTGAGAAACTATAAAACATTTAAGATATGTACAACCAATGAGACTGGAGCAACAATTCAGGTATTAAACTCTGCTGATGTCTTAATTCTAAGACATTAAAACCCTAAGCCTAGAGGCAGCCAAAAAGCGATAAATACAAAAAAGTGGTGTTAGCCTAAGGTAATTTTAACAAAGAGCCACACTTCAGCAGATCAATAAGTCTTGCATATTGCAAATGCCCCAAATGTAAAACTCAATAGTGAGGATGACATAACATTTAAATCTTAATTTGTACCCCACTGCTGAATCGATGGTCCATCTAAACACAAGTACAGGCATAATAGGAAGACACTAAGGGAAGGTCAAAGAAAAAAAAAATCAACCAACGCAAAATGAAAACAGGCATATACAAAACACACACCGAGGTACTCACATGTACACAATCACAAAAGGATACACCTGCCAATGTACTCCCATCAATCTCAGCTGTGCGTATACAGTCACAAAGACACAAAAGATCATGTAACTAGAAGACATGTTTAATTAACCTAAGATGTAAGTGCTTATCCAGGGCCGCAATGAACAATAGTAAAAAGTACCGGCCAGAAAAGGGCAACCGTTAATGAACTTGCAACATTGATTCTGGGCTTTGATTTCCTATCAAACTGTCTGGTTCACAATAGAAATCAACAACACAAACCCACAAGAGGCAGTTCCACACATGGAGCCATGTTGACTGGGAACACCTGTATCCTCCCCTCCACTGCAGGTCTACACTATATAGCAGACATGCTGAATGCAAACATGATAATACACACACACACACACACACAAGCACCCGCAGTCCTACTAATTAGCATACCTATGCATGAAAAAATAATATCTCTAAATAAACAAACACAAGGCCTATGGAGAAACGAGCCTCATCTGTTAATTGAGTGTCAAACTGTTCAATGTGACTCAAAACAAATAATTAGCAATATAAGGTAAAGGACAAAGGGTGTCTCTTTAGAGATTACCCTGCTAGTTTCCATAAATGTGATTGCATTTTAATAAGACAGTGCATTATAACAGAAAGATAATTACTTTAACTTTCACTCTCTTAAAGGTGGTAATTGAGTAGAAAGTGTAAAACACACGCACACACATGCATAACATAAAACACGTTTTAAACTTTACTTTTAGAAGACAGCACGTCGTATTTTGAATTGATAAAACGTTTTGCTCCTCTGCATTGGAGTGTACAAGTCTGTGTGTGCTTGCAGCATTTGATGATGTGCTGATGTGTATTTTTGTTGCGGTGTTTGTCTAGAAGTAAATTAACCTGTCAGACTGTTTGTGTTTGCGTCAGATTAGCATGAGGGGGTTGTGGTGTCAGCACCGAGCTCAGTTCATAGAGCGTGATGCAAGAATGGGCAACTTTGCTACGTCCTGCCCTTCTGCCGTCTGTACGGCGCACGGGCTCCGGTGCTTGTGTATATGTGTGCGTGCATACGTACGCTTTCTAGCACGTGCGGAGTGGTTGGTTGAAGGAGAGTTATCTGTCTGAAAGGCTATGACATCAAAGCGCTTTGAAGTCTCCCTTCTTTCTCCTCCACCACGTCACTATTTATCCCAGGTTCATTTCATTAGTCTGCCTCCTTTCCTCACCGTCCCGGCTCTCATCTATTTCCCTTTCTTCTTCACTGATGCCACCTGTTTTTCTTCACACTCCTCTGTCTCTTCGTCTGTCCTCTACTTCGCTCACCCTTTAATGACTAGGCCTGACACGAGTTTACTATTGCACTTTGAAGAGTCTACAAATGTCATCTCTGCCTCACAAATATATTCAAAATAGCTGCTAAACAAGACTGCAGATTTAGCAGAAATACGTAATAAACGATATCTGACAAAATATAACTTTTTTCATCCATGAGAAAGAAAGAATGTTTATTTTTTCTTAAACTTTGAGAAGAATCACAGATTTATGCTCTCACTCCGAATAAGGATGCTAATGTGCTTCTTACTCCCACCTCACACACAAACTTCTTTGCGTATACCCTCAGCAGAAAAAACAGCATGACTGACTACCTGGCATGGCAGTGTACTGAATAATCTAAACAGCATTAGCATACCGCTGCAATTATTTCCCGAGGTTAATTTGCTGAAGTGAAACATGCCTCCCTGTGAGACCAGCTTCCTGTCACCAGCTCTCATATGCTGTCTTAGTTTATTGTTTTTTCCAGAGTTTCCTCACACAGTCGGCATGTTTTTTTTGTTTGCATTTCTGATTGTGCGTGTATCTGCCAACCTCGTCAGAATCCCACTGCACACCTGTTGCAGTCTTTCTTTAACCATGACTGTCAAAGGACAGGTGAGGAGGGATACGGTTTGTGAATGTGTTTACTGGATTCACAGAAATCCATAAGGTGCACTTAGTGAGTTACAGTTTTAATATACAAAGATTAGAGTATGTATCTTACTACTGTTTCAACTGTTGGTGACTAGGACTGAATATACAATTTTTCAGTTGAACACTTTTGCAAAAGTTTTGCAAATTTTCTTGTAATTTAGTGTCACAAAGTGTCATAATGTGTCTGCAATGTATACTAATTTCATTTGCAATTTTGTTATGCTTGTCTTGCACCCTGAAATGTCCAATTATCTGTATTTGTCTCCAATCAATCACAACAATTTTCATGGATTGCCAACATCTCCCAAAGTTATCTTGATTTCTCACACTTTGTGACACATGGAAATAAAACCAAGAAAGGCTCAGGATGGGTTTTAGGTGCTCTTAATGACATGAAATTTTGAAAGAAATTTTGTCTTTGTGAACTTGTTCAACATTCCAGTGACACAAAAGTACATTGCAACTCACCAAAGAAAATTGAAAACCCTTGCAAGCTTTCAATACATTTTGGAAACTCTCATGTGAATGCTGCTTGCAGTTTGTCACCAAGAGTTGTCCTTAAATGGTCTTCAGAAGCTGACGGCTAACTAACACCAATCAGTTAATCTTTTAATGTTGCAGAAAGGGCTTTTAAAACATTTAAAATTATTCTTCAAGTGAGCCTCATGCAGCATTTTATTCATAAACACTGTAATCAGGGAGTCAACAGACATGCATAGGATTTCAGCCAAGTTTCTGCCACGTAATCAACAAAACACTGACTATGTGTTAACTAAAAATCTGATAGTTCTGCAATGAATCTGTCTTGAAGTTGTCTATATTATTCGGTGATTCAATTTTAATCTACTTTAAAACTTTAAAAACTTCCACACTGCCTGCATGCATTTGTGCGTGTACACACAAACACAAAAACAGGCTACATGCTCACAAAGTAAATATTGCACACAGACAAGTTTTTTTTCTCAGAAAAAGTTGGGTCTAAAGCTTGCCCTGTGGTTCGCCTGTAATGAGAAACAGGGAGAGGAGAGCAGAGGAGACGGAGCACACAGGAGCCAGAATAACAGCCCTTTTGCCAACATAAACCCAGTGTCTGACCAACGCAGGAAACAATGATTCTAACATCATCAACACACTCTTTGACAAACAACCAATTCAGACCTCCCCGCTTTCTTTTCTCCTCCTCTTCAGCTTCCTAAAAGACAGAAGACTTCAGAAAACAACTGAGGCAGTTGGGATTTTGAGGAAGATTGTGAGCAATATGGACCGGAAAGCATCTAGTGGATAAGAGCCATTATACTTTTTGCACTCTTTTACAAACCTTTCAGGAGGAGCCAAAAGTGTCAGCACAGTGTCACGGGATCCCTAAACAACTTTATTGGGCCTGAACTCTTTTGCTTGGGCTGTGCTGGTTCCAATCTCACTAAAACGCTGCTAAGTGTTTCAAGGTGTTTGAGTGAGAGCTGAAGTACAAATCAAAACTAATAAAATCACGTGAAAATATTACCCTCGAGTTCCTTCTTGTCAAGCTGGAGATAGGACAGAATTATTTAGACTACGCAGAAGTTCTTTTTCTCACTGACTCACTCGTTTTCACACAAATACGCACGCACATAAACCGGCTGACCTATCTCTCAATCTCTCAGTCCCCTCGTGTGCTCAGGCCACACACTGAGTACAGCGACTTGCAGCCTCAGTCATTACACTCTTTAATATGTCAAGCTCAGCACGGAACAAGATTGTTTTCATTTGGCCTAATGATTAGAAATTAAATAAGCAATGTAGCTAATTACATGTTGGATATTAGCAAAGAGGTAGTTTGTGTTTGTTTGTGCACAACTGCATACTTGTCTCTTTGCATACAATTAAAAACTGGTCCTGTAAGACACCTGTTTGCAATTGCATTCTAATCAATGTCTAGGACATGTAGTCCTTTGACATCTCTCTCTCTCCTTCTCTCTCTCTTTCTCTTCCCCTCGTATTTGTTTCATTCTTTCCCATCTTTAAAGGCAGAGACGGAGAGCTCAGGCGAGCTGGAAGCTGTCTGGGAGCTGATGGGTCCGCTAGAGCTGGGGAAAGGAAGGTATGGAGCAAATTAGCAGCAGAGATGGGAAAATAATGACTGTGGCATTGTGGGTAATTAGCAGGTATAGCACCTATGGAGAATTGGGAATATAATGATGTGAGAAAGAGACAGAGAGAAGGGAGAATGAGGTGAAAAACGTGTGCAAGACTAACAAGAGGGAGGAAACTAGGTGTGTGTGTGTGTGTGTGTGTGTGTGTGTGTGTGTGTGTGTGTGTGTGTGTGTGTGTGTGTGTGTGTGTGAGAGAGAGGGAGAAAGATGGAGAAACGTATGTGTAGGTGTGTGTTATTTGACTTTGCAATGAAGGAATATACAGTGGAAGGAGGCTGAGTGAGAGAGTGACACAGCGATAGAAAGAAAGAAGCAAAACTACAGCGTATATGTTATCCCACGTGCAGATTAGCGTGCACAGACTGTATACAATAAAATAGCATGACCTTGGCTGGGTCACTCTGCTCTGACAATATTTGCCAGGGCATTGTTTCAAATCAATAACTCATTAACAAAGTACAAAGGAAGTTGCTGTGGGTTTGTGAGATTCTTTATTAGAAAAGAGCGTCTGCGGGCCAGAGAGGTCATCGCTGTGACATCTCGGCTAGCCGCTCGCTGCCGCCCGGATTGTCAGGTGAAATTACTGCGAGTCATTAATTGACATAAGGCAAAGGAGAGCGGGCAGGCAGACAAGGCAGTGTTTGTTCCAGGATGACCCCAAGGGCTGTGTGCGTATGTGTGTACCTGAGTGTGTGTGTGTGTGCCTTTATTTGGATCAGCCTGTATTTACAACAGGCTTGTGTGCACACAGAGAGTGAGAGAAAAAGAGCAAGAGAGAAGGGGGGGGCTTGGTGGGTGAGGAGGTGTGAGGGAGGGCAGGATGGAAGTGTTTGATGGTTGACCTGACTGGAAGATTGGGAGCAGAGATCTGAGACCGGCAACACTGGTTCTGCCTTGGTCGAACACACAACTGCACACACACAAGCGTGCACGAACAGATGTTCTGCACTCCATACGATGCCTGATTGGGAATGCTCTCACACATTTTGAAACTTTCAGAAGTCAATTGTGCTCTCTTATACACTGAACTCTAACATGGATAAGCTTAAAGTGCAAACATGCAACACACTGTTGTGTACTGAGATTGTTTCTAGAGTAAATGTGCACAAAACCCTCCTGAATCACACATCTAACTACAAAAAAATGGCATCCAGCCAATTTGTTGTCTGCAGCAAGGAAGTGACCTGCCTTCTAGTTCTGGTCATTGACCTCTCCTCTGACCGGGTTCAGAGGTTAATCAAGCTCCTACCTGTCCTTGGAAATGCTGAGCCGTGCTTCTTGTCAAGACTGAGAGTCAGAGGTCAAATAAACTCTGACTGTATAATTGCTTGTGGGCCACAGGTTGGGGCAAAGAGGTGAAGGCGACAAAGAGCGAATTCCAGTTGCACAGAGAAACATTGAAAACAACGGTCAAGGTGTGCCTGCGTCTTAATACTTACAATCACGCTTTATGTGTGTGTAGACGTGAATGAGTGTACTAAACGGAGTCATCAGGACATTTTAAACATAGGAACACAGACATATTTTGCTCAGACATTTAAACAAGGACCTGAGCGTCACCCTGCACAGAGGTGCAGCTGAGAACATTTGGAGACAACTATGATCAGATGAGTTCTGCAGGTGAAAACAGTAAAAATAATATTCTGGTATATATTGACTTCACCACACACACACACACAAATCCTGAGAGTATTTATAGCAACATTAGTGCCATTAAACAGGAAAAAATAATATTTTTTCCCCTTCATCCTGGTTATACTGTGATATTTTACTTGATGCTGTAATGGCCAAATACAACTGGAGGAAAAAGTGTTTTCAGAACTGAATTATTTAAAAAAAATAACCTTTATCATCTCTAAAAAAAAGGGGGGGGGGGCAACCAGCAATGCTTCTTGAAATATTTTTTAAAAAGAAAAAAGAAGGGGGAAAGTATTCCAGTCATTTATAAAAATAAGTGGTGCTTAAAGGAAGGCAAAGCTCTGTTTTTTGTCCTCTTTGCTCGTTTTTTCCCCTTCTTCTTTCCAGGGCCTGCTGGCCTAATCCCAGCCAACCAGCCTTGGGTGAACTCTTTGGAAGCTTCTTAAGCCCATGAATGTGCCTTTTGTTCCTGCCATTCCTCCGCTTGGCTGACAGAAAATAGCTAACTGGATTACTGCTAAAATTCAGAGTAAAGTGAACTCCCAAACTTCTATATGGCTAAGTGCTAAGACAGTGCCCACCCCCCTTAACTCCAACTCCCCTTCCCCACTCCTTCACTATCCTAATCAGCATCCCTCCGATCAGATTTTCTCCATGTCCATGCCTCCCCATGTCCTCCTTCTTTTTTCCCCTTCTCCTCTACCATTATCCCCCTAAACATGGCCGGGTGCTGTGGGATCTAGAGGAGAAGAGAGGAGGGCGATTAGATGAGGTTGAGAGGTTGCACACTATGAACCCAGGGCTAAAAAGTAAGAATCCTAAAAGCAGTTAAGAGCTTATTAATGTGTGTAAGGAAGCGTATTAATCAACTCAACTCCATCAGTGGGTTTCTGTGTGTTTGTGTGTGCACACACATCCATCTTTGTCTGGGAGGCAGATAAAAGAGAGAATTTGCAATTAACTTTAGGAGTTTTGGTTTAAATCCAAACTGACACAAATTTTAGTTGAAGTTTGTGGTATCTTTGTGTTGTTTTGAAGTTTGTAATACTATAATGAGACACAGTTTGTGTACATGCGCATGTCTGTTTCTGAAAGGTTTTGTGCAGGTGGTCTAGGAGCTCAGCGGGAGTTAGAGTATGAGGTATGATGAATAGAAAAGGAGTGTGTGTCCTGGGTGGATGCAGTTTCCAATGGGGGGAAAAATCATATAAAAACAGCCTTGCTAAAAAGGTTTGATTTAATCCACCACCTACCCAGACTAAGTGAGCTAAAGGATAAAGACACACACACATACAATATCAGTTTTTTTCTTTTTGCCTCCTTTACTCTATTGTCTGTCGACTTGTGATTCTGCATATCTGTGCTTGTATGTGTGTAAGCACGTGACAGCTTAGTCTAGGATGAACAGAGGCAGTAACACAGTAGAAGAGAAGGCGTAGACAATAAAGATGAGGTCATTCACACAAAAATCATTCTTATTTTGGAGTCAAAGGTCAAAATTCAAGTGGTGCCAACTGGAAGTTGCCTGCTAACTATTAATAAATAAAATCTCCTTTCTCTCTTTCCTCTCATTCACTGAAGATACATTTATTTTAAAGGGACATGAGGGAGCTTTGAAAAACAAACCTCATGAGCGCCGCGCCTGGCGCTGCGAATAACTGCAGCTTATAGCAGGAGCGTGCACAAATTTCTCACTAGTTCATAAGGGTTCAACCAAAGGCAACCGGAGGCATGATTCCATAAATAAAAATACATTTTATTAATACAAAAGGGAATATAGTAAAACAATGCCCTGCGACGCACACACACACGATCAGACTGAGGGAGTCGATCTAACAGAGCTAATCTCGCTAGCCGCTATGTTCCAGCTTCCACTGCTGCCTGTATTGCTAAAAGCTTTAATCAGCCGGTGTTCTCGGACACCCGGAGGAGAATTTGAGAAATCTAGCGTGATAGAATCATGCCCCGCTGCATATATTACCCTAGATTTCTCAAATTCACATCACGGAGTGGAGCTCCGTAGCACCCGGAGGTCCGTGCACAGCAGAGCCGCATTAGATGCACTGTAAGCGGACTGAGGTCCAGGAAACAGTCCGGGATTTGCGGCCTACAGTGCAGAGACCATAAACATGGACAGATTGCTGTGTGGTCGCCTATAACAGCACCTTTAGCTCTGTGAAACCCTTATAATCCATCAGAGAGGTTTTCAGCTCTATAAACACTGCCAAATAACACCAGTTTTATGAGAAAAACCACTGGTTTAGATAAGGAAGTCCGCCATTGACTAGCAACACTACACAAAGGTGCAATACTGCCACCTGCTGGATATACATTTATTATTACTTTTTTAGCCCGAGAACGCGCAGAAGCGTCAGTTGACGTCACATCCGTAGGACAGCGCGGGAAATTCGGACCCCGAATTGCAGAACATTTTACAGCTCACAGCCTGTTCAAGATAATGGAATGATACATGGGTGGCCTCATTCTTTTTGATTTAAAATGCTTCATCACTTATTAACCTAAATAAACTGAACATGCAATTATTACTTTTCTTCAAAAGCTCCCTCATGTCCCTTTAAATTGTTTGAAAAGAGGTTGTTTTGTCTTGTTGTGCTGCAAACTTGTGAATTTTTAGGGAGTAAAATTGAGCTAACTTACTTTGTCATGAGCTTTGTGTCACAAGGTGGCGAGGCTCAGTCTTAGAAATAGGGTGAGAAAGTCGGACCTCTGGGAGGGACTTGGAGTAGGACCGCTGCTGCTCCACACTGAGAGGAGCCAGCTGAGGTGGTTTCGGTCTCTGGTTAGGATGCCTCTAGAATGCCTCTCAGGGGGAGTTGTTTCAGGGATGTCCTGCTGGCAGGAGGCCCCCCAGGCTGACCTAAGATATGCTGGAGGGATTATATCTCTAGGCTGGCCTGGGAACACCCTGGGGTCCCACTGGATGAGCTGGTGGAGGTGGCTGGGGAGAGGGCAGTCTGGGCTTCCCTGCTGGGGATGCTGACCCGGACCCACATAAGTAGAAGACAATAAGGTGAGGATAACACCTCGTTATCCACCAACTTGAGTCAACTTGTGAACTGGCACTTTAAAGATAAACTGAATGTAACTACTGTTACTTTGGATACCACAAACCCAAATTAAAAGTCAACGCTTGCACCATGCTTATGCTATAAGTTCTGTGTCAAATTTAGAGAAATTAAATATGAACAGATCATGAATACTGATGGAAAAAAATATTAAGTAGAAGATTGGTAAAGGTACTAAAGCAAAGCAGAAAGAACTAGCCTTGAGTTTGTTTGAGCTTGTTACAAAGTGTGGTGCAGGTGATCTAGCACTGTCTAGCACTACATAAATGTACTAAAAAGTTTCTTTAAAGGGGTGCAAAATTGGGAACATTTTAATTGCAATAGTTCTTTCTTGAAAAGTGTAATTTTAAAGGTAGTTATATATCCAATGCTGCCTTTCTGTTTTTACTTATCACGGAGTTAAAAAACACCAAGACTGTTCAACGCTCCAGAGTTTGAGACAACGCAGTAAGAAATACCCATCAGAGCTCCACACAGCTTCTTATAGGCTAGTAAAACTTTTGTTTGGACAATATGCATAACTTCCACACTGCTAAGTTTACAGAATGTTGAAGATCACAGGCAACAGAAGGACTCGACAAATGTACACATACATATAAAACAATTCTTGACAATCATAATAAACACAGAAACTTTTATAAAATTATATTCAATGAAACTTTAACTTCTATCAGTTTTTTAGGTGTGTCAACAGAGTAAACAACCTCAGGTAAAACACAATAAAAGAGCCAATCTGTTTACGGTTCTGGTTATTAATTTAAAACACAAATCCATTAATAACCACAAAGCATTGATGGAACCAAAGGATTGAATGGAAACGTTAGGAAAAAATGGATTCAACAAGACAGGAACCCAAATTTAACTTTTCATTATTTTACTAAACTGTTGAAATGGGCTCGCTGCCAAAAAGGTCACAGTGAGTCTGTGATGTAGAAGTGAGTTAAAGTCACAGTCAGCGTTTCTACAATCCAAAACGATGCAGGGCAAAGTCCCAACAGGTATGAGAGAGTCTCAGCATTTAACGCCTTTTCAAACACTTTAAAATATATTTCTCCTCCAGAAAGCACCTTGTGAAAAATCTCACATATTAAATGTAACATAATGATGATTATATATGTGCTCTCAAGATAAACAAGCAGCCGATTTCACCAAACAGAAGTTGAGATGAACTCTGCAGAGAGTGCAACAGACCAACAGCTGAGGTGAGGCTGTAAATGTGAGTGAGATGTGACACATGATGAAGGCATTCTGTTGCTTCTGTAATAATGTGTAATAAGTGGAAAAAATTGCTGTAAATCTGTGTCAATTTAGCCAAAAGGTACATCTGAGAAAACAAATTAGCCCCCAAGACAACCGCAGAGTAAGCTTTATCAAATACGATGCTAAAAAATCAATCCTTTTTTTTATTATTTGCCTCATCGTCCAGCTCTACAACATGACAGTAAATGCAGGACTGTGTGACATGATGATCGTATACTAAAAACCTAATGTCAGATACTGTGTAGCACATATCTCACGTAAAGATCATGAGAAGATGTGTGACGGAGTAAGATGCTGCAGCAGCAAATTATGACTTATTAAAGTGTGCATGAAGGTACTGCCAGGGGGTGAGAAAAAAAAGCCTGCGTTGACAGCTCACACACCGCCTGTTAGTCCCACAGCAACCCTAACTCCTGTCACAAATCAGAGTGACGTCTTTCACACACACACACACACACACACACACACACACACACACACACACACACACACACACACACACACACACACACACACACACACACACACACACACACACACACACACACACACACACACACACACACCACACAGTGTATATATACTGTACGTCTAGTCAATACAGTGACACTACAGCCATAAAGCAAAGCCAGATAATCACCCTACCAGGAAAAGAAGGGTTCATTTTCAAATTGACTGAGTTCTACAGGAACTTTAATGTGAAAACTGAAAAGCAGGATGTCTTTTCTTTCATTGTTCGACACGTTTATTTTGACATTGAAACTAGATTTATGAGTCCTTTCCTTTGTTTGACCGCAAGGTAAACTGGCTGAGCTAGGTGCTTTGAGAATGTGTGTGTGTGTATGATTAGAGTGCACGCGGTCAGTGTAGCTGATAAGAATGTTGCAGTGTGTTTGCAGAGTGTGTGTTTTGGAGATAAAAATCCCAGTGGTCAACAAGAGTGTTGGGCCAGTGCTTCACTGACCAGCCCTTCATCTGAAAGAGGGAGAAAAAAAGAGGGAGGGGAAGAGGGAGAGAGGGAGGAAGCCATGTGGTTAACACTTGCTCACTGAGAGGCGACTGGAGCACGGCCAACCTCTTCACACACAGGCTGACCACACAAGAGCCTCTCTTTCTCCCTCTGCCTTCCATCCTCCCGTCATCCCTAGTCACCTAACATATTTTTGCCTCGCTTCTTCAGCTAGCTCCTCTCCTCCACGCACCTTCTTGCCACTTTTCTGTCATCAAAATTTGCTGAAAATTCTTTTTTTCCCATCATTTTCTCACCTTCTACCTTTTCCTACAACCCCGTAACAGTCGTTCTTTCTGCCTCCCCCATCATTTCTTGTTTTTGCCAAACATCGACCACTCTGTCGTTTCTTTCCAGCTGTCCACATTTCCTCCCTGTCATCCTTTTCTGTCTCTGTATCCTTTAATCTTCCCAACTTACCCGTATAGGTATGCGCTCGGTTTCAGTCTCCTTCTGTGGGTTACGGTATTTCTCGTAAAATTCTCTTTTCTTCTTGCCCTCTTGCTCATCTTTGCGCTCCCTCTTTTCAGCCGGTTCATCTGAGACGTCGGTGGGGGAGCGGACGGGCGGCGACTTTGGTGGCTTTTCCACTTCTAAGTAGTTCAAGTTGGGGTTGAGCACCATCACTCCAAATCCCTCCTAAAACAGATACGACACAAGTTGGTTTATTAGAGTGAAAGTATCAGTTACTGTCCATATGGTTGGTGTTGAGCATGCTTTAATTTTATTTTTTTTCCTATTACACCTGTAAATTGCATGTTTTGAGCTTTTAAGAACAAAAGTTGTAAGAACAAATATATCTAACTCTCCTAATCTAATTATACTTTTATTACAAAAAATGCATCACCTTTAAAGATATTTTTTAGATCTTTATTCAACTTTACATCAAACTATAACTAATTGGTAGTAGGAGTGTCTCGCTTTTTTAATGGTAATAAAAACTATACAGAAAATCAATTATTTACAGCTTGATTTAAAAAGTAATCAAACATTTAGGTAAATATATATTAAATAGAAACATTTTGTGATGTCTACTCTACTATAGGAATAATCGCCAGAAATGTCCATATTTGCACATATGTGCATCATGATCTGTAAGCAAGAGCTCAGCAATGGATAGTTAAAGCAAATAAAACCTTCACATCACTTAAAACACACAGAATCTTACAGGACTGAAGGGAAAGATGCAAATCCAGACTGAAATAAAGGGCAGTGAATGAGATAAAGGAGAAAGTGTCACTGCGGAGACAGGCCTGAGAAGAAACTGGGGGATTGGAATTCAGCTGTGGTAGTTTCAGTCAGTGAGTAGCATTTAGTGACTCCAAAGGCCATGTGTCACTTAATATCAAATCCAATCGATCCCACCATCACACACACACAAAGAGAGAGAGTTAGCTGCAAACGCATACATATCTGTGAGAAGCAGCCTGTGTTTGTTTTGTGAGTTAAAACTTCTCTTGTCAGATTTAAAGATAAAGACTACAAATAAAAACCTTTTAAATGTGCTTAAACAAGAAACAAATGTTTTAATATGACTATATTTAGAGACATAAAATTCTATTCTAATAAAAATGTAAGAGAAAAATCATCCTCTAAGAGAAAAAATGTTTGCATAATAATAATAATAATAATAATAATAATAAAAGTGTTTTGAGGAAAAAAGGAAGTTCTTCTGAACCAAGTGACTTTTTCAACTTTGAACCCGTTTTAATTAACTCTGTTTATTGTTTCAAGCCCTTTGAAAAAAGCAGGAAATAGAAGGATATTTGTTTTAATTTGACTGTCCTTTTAACACACAGCCTCCATTGTGAACACACACACACACACACACATGCCAGAAAACTTGTATGTGTGTAAAAACTTTTCCTGAGTGCACACCTGAGCAAAAATATACAAACACAAGCATTCAAAAACAAACACACAGCAGGAGCATGTAAGGAATGCAAAAAGACCTTTAGGAGATGTTACTCAGCTTCCTCTCCATCACACACACTGTCCTCTCACGGCGGCACGTCTTATCTTCTTTAATAAGTGTTAACACGATGTGCTTGTGATTCGTTGACACAGCATGTGTGTGTGTGTGTGTGTGTGTGTGTGTGTGTGTGTGTGTGTGTGTGTGTGTGTGTGTGTGTGTGTGTGTGTGTGTGTGTGTGTGTGTGTGTGTGTGTGTGTGTGTGTGTGTCCTCCTGCGCTGACTGACATCAAACCTGCCACACACCCTTTTTCTTAGCACCTGCCGTGTGTTGACAAAGGCAAACAGGCTCTAACAGCAAAACGACACTTTCTCACTTATTAATATTGTAAAATTAGTCTTGTTCTCACTTCCTGTCAACGGAGTTGGGGCTCTCCCTTCTGTATACATGAATGTAACATTAAAAATGTAATATAAACTAATTTAATTCAAGAAAATAAAATATGATCTCACAAAAAGAGAGGATGGTTTACCTATATTTTAAAAATTATTTTACACATATTGAATATTTTTATTGTGTGATTTAAAAAAAAACTTTAAAATGTTTCTTTAATTTCTGCTATCTGTAATAAAAACATTTATATTTATATGTTTATATATATATACATGTGTGTACTAGCATTACTACTATCACCACATATTTAAATTTATTAATAATAATAAATTTATGATTATCATCAATAAAATGAAGTCTATTCATAATTTGCAAGTCTTTTGCAATTTAAAAGACAACAATGTCTATGTGATTGGAGTCATTCTAAGTAAATAAATAATCCTTCCATATCCAGATTTGTATGCATTTATACACCAGGAGTGGTGCTGGATGAAAATCTATTTGAAAGACTTAATGAAGACTTAATGAACCAACATCACAGAGACACCTGCACACAAATATTTAAGTTCAAACACACAGGCACGCGTTACGACAAATAAATTACCTGATGGAAAAGAACTAAGAGAGAACAGAGGAGCAGGGGAGACGGATGGATATTAAAATGATAAAACACTGACAGAGAAGGAATGGAGAAACCAAAGAGATGTAACACAGCCCAGTACACACTTGCTTTGTGCCACTGCCCACTGGTGGTGGTCTGAAAAAATAACTGACAAGGCTGGTTAAGCCAGTGGCAACAATGTCAGATTTCAAAATTTGTTAAATTTTATACTCACAAATAACTCTTACCAAGGCCGACACAAGTAATCTCTAGTATGCATTAAATCAACAGAGGAATTGTTTGAAAAACTCTTCCATACAGTCTGGTACACTACTCACAACACAGTTCAGCCAACAAAAGCAGAAAACATACAAGCTTCATAAAAGCAGTTGCATGAGACATCTGAGTTTATGAAATGCTCACCAAAGTGCTGCTTACATGTCCCGCTGTCCATTTTCTTCAGGTTTTTTTACCCTAATCCTGGTTTGCAAGGGGCAAAAGTTGATGGCTTAGCACAACTGATGCACGTGTTCCGATGTGAACCCTGTGGCCTACAAACAAGTTTAACCTTACCCTCTCCCCAGCTTTAAACACACTGACGTTAACACCAGGATTCCAAGCTTCTAACCATTAATGTCCTCGTGCAATAGCCTATAGCCTGTCCTTAAGAAAAGCAAATACATCTGACCTAACAGTGCTAACCCTTTCAGCAATCCAGTCACCCAGAAGAACATTGCTGTAAAGGCAACCAATGTCACTGGCGTGCTTAGTCTGGAGGAGCCGGGCCAGCAAGATCACCTCAGTGTCGGAAGCCATCACTCATTGGAACACTGAGAGGCCTTCGATGGTGTCAGGACACTCCTGCTCTCCCTGTCTGGTCACTTCCTACCACCATTCTTCTCTGCATCAATCAAACTGGACATGCTGTATTTTATACTTATGCTTGATTTTAAGCAAAACCAAACTAACACAATATAGTGTAATTATATCCTTTAATAATGCAAATGCATTAAATTAACTTAGTACCACCAAAAACAGTGTGATTTTATAATAACAAACCTCAATTAAAAAAAAGAATGTTAAAGAAGAAAACCATTTATAAGAAGTGTCTTTTCCCAACATTTTCCCACCAACTTTTTTTCACAACGATAATCTTTTCCATTTTTGTTTAACATTCAAATGCATCTCCCATACACCCGTTTAGAGTTGAGTCACTCTGTTTTTGTGGCTCCTGCTAACTGTTAACTCAACCCCCTTCCATAATCTGATCTTTGTTTTGTGACGTGCTGTCAAAGTGTGAATCTTACACAGATGCCCATTGCAAACTTTGGGTCACCCAGCTTCTTTTACACCATTAAATCTCTCGCTCACACACGGCTAGAATTGCTTAACACTGCCTTTGTCCTATACACACACTGTGTCAGATAAAATAGACACACATGGTTCTCTAGCAGCAGGTCAATCTTGTCTTTCTGTTGTAGTGTGCGGGCTAAGTCTCTTCCCATGCCCTATGTGTGCCCCTGTGCCACTACCATACTGAGTCCCTGCCCTGGGGCCAGCGGTCAAGAGGGTCACCCCAGCCCCTCTATGGGGGGACACCCCGACCCTCACCACCCTGGCTCTGGACGCTCCTTAGCTCTCTTTTGTCGGCCTGTCCCACATCAGATAGCAAAACAAAGAGTGCTGCTGCTACGGAAACCGGGGCTTGTTTCATCACTCTTAGGAAAGAAACTTTCACCCGTCAGCTCAATGCTCTCTAAAATTCAAAATGAACCCAACCATTTCTAAGAAGTAGCAGAAAAAATTGTCAAATTAAATTATTATATTGTTCTATTAATTAAAAGCTGTAAAGCATTGGGATTATGTAGAAAAATGGTCAAATACCATTGTCGTTTGTCCACAAAAATATTTTCTTTTAGTTGTATTTATTTTTAAAAAACTACAGCTGACTGTATGTGTGTGTATGTCCACACCTGGGTGAGAGCAAAAGTATGACTGAAAGTAAATAAGATGTCCCTTTAAGACAGCGGCACCTCTATTTTTCCAGTGTTGTAATGAAATGAAATGTGTCTAATGTGCAGGAGCAGGGACAGAGGCGGCTGGAGTGAGAGGGTGTTTCATCTGTGCGTGTGGAGCAACACGAAGCTTTGATGTGAGAGCTCTCATGTAGTGAAGCAGGGATCTGGGCACAAGGAAAAGGACATCACTTGACAGGTACAAAGCATGGCTGATAGCGGTCACGGGTGCATGAAGTGAGGAAAGTGGATGGTATGGTTAGGTGAATTGGAGGTTGTGTGTGTTGTATGTGTATTGTCAGCTGAATTCGAGAACATAACTGTTCTTTTTTTCCCCTGCAGCATAAAGCATTTATCTATCTGCGTTTTTACTTTTACAGATTAACAATCAGTATATACATTTCAAACAGGTGTTTTCAAATAATCACAAAACAAGGTTTCTCAAAAATAATGTTTTAAATGGTTTTGTCACTTTGAAAGCACGCTCTTTATTTACCATGCTTTCCAAATGATGAGCAAAAAAACATGCGCTTTGTAAAAAGTCAATGCAAACAATAAAGGCGGTGCCATTTAACATGAATAAGTAAAATACACCTTCAGGTTTATGTTTTAAATCATTTACTTCTTGAACATAGGGCTATTTACTGCAGCACTTCTCTGCTTTTATAGCAGCACTTCCATGTTTCCATAGACTCAGTGATCAAATAACATTAATTAGTCAGTGTCAACACACATTTAAAGCTAATGTCTGAATGAAAAAGGTATTTATATTACATAAATAGGCCAATGCATTTTTATGTTAGCCTATTTTGATTCTAGTGACAAAAGTCATTTAGTTTTTATAATTTATGCTCTTAGATTTAATCACCACTAAAGAACACAACTCTGCCACCTGCTGATGTAAATGTTTAAAACAATTATGGCCTCTCTTTAAAATGTGAACTCTGGTTATTGTTTCCCAACTCAATTTTTTATTGTGGTAAATTATTGTGATTACAATACTGAACAAAACAATTACGATCATGAGTTTTTCCACTTAAACAATTTGACTGAATATAAAGATAATGTAAAATAAAAAAATAATGTTTTGTGGTTCATATTGTTAATAGTGGTTGGAGCGACAACAAATATGAGTAAAATGATGTTTGCAGGTAGAAGGAAGACTAACTGAATCAAGAGAAGGTAAATACAATAATAATGAGCGCTTTACTGTCAGGGCCACCCTGCTCTGTGTGACCTCGTCTGTCTCAGCCTCTATGTGAGCTAACTTTGCATGCAGGGCCCCTTTTATCCACTGGATTCCCTTCTTTTCTCTAGAACTCTCTTTTCCCCACGCCCGTCTCCCTGAGGCCGCGATACCACACACTTTGCACAGTACTGTCAGATTAAGTCATGGTGCCCCTTCTCTTATTTTCACACAGCACCAGTTGGAGACCCCCCGTATCCACAAAACACACTTAGATGGAGAGGACAGAGGTGGGAGGGTGGTTACTGTATGATGAAGGGTTATGGAAAGATGTGTGTGGATCCTGGAGGTGATGTGAGAGGGGATGAGACGGGACTGTCATCAGCCTGTCAGCCAAAATCAATCACCCTCATGATAACTATGTAGACCTTCAAAACCATACAAGTACAAGTTAAGTGTGTAAGATCTGGGTCCCCTAAATTCTGACAAATGACGATAAAGTACACATTCATGTATAACTTTGGTATCCTCTGTTAACTCTACATCTTTGCATGTTTGCAGAGTAACTGGAAACTTTTGGTTCATTTTGAACAGATCACCTACAGCATGGGTTTTCTCCTCTATTAAAGTGTGCACATATCATTAAATTCCTCTAAATTTAACTTTTCACTTCCACATCAAAGACACTTTTTGTTGTTCATTTGAACTAATGTAGTCAAATGCTAATTTGGCCAAAGCAAATAACTGTGCTAATGATTTTCTTTTTCTTGATCTTAATGAGCATAAATAGTTCGGGTCAGAATGAGAAACTAACCTTTTGAGCGAGTCCAATCACTGAGTCTGTAATAAGAAGTAGAGTTTTTAACCTTGGCTCGGATGCGCGGGCTCATTTGGATAGTGTTTATATGTGGAGTTGAATATTTATAAATGAGTTCAAAGTGGAGCAGTGGGGTGGAGGAAGTGAAAAGAATAGTACAGCGTCTGATCCCTCATGCCTCAGCTTCTTTTCAAGCTCGCATTTACATTTCTTTCTCTGCGTTTCACTTTCTGGTTCTCTCATCGTAACTCGCTGCTCACAACCTGACTATTTTCAGCACATTTGAGAGAAAAAGAGGAGACGTAAAAACACTCCAACAGAAATTGTTGAGTAACACAGTGAAATGTTATTTCCCACACCTAATGCTTGTGCATTTGTTCAGCCACTTTCTGTGCTCAGTGTATCAAGATTCTGAATGTCTAGACTGATATCGCTACATTTACAAACACACACACACAGCGTTCTGAGGCCTCCTTCATCTGCTCTCAGCACGACGTGCATGAAGGGAGGTGTAGAGTTGGGGGTGGGGGCTGCTAGATTAGGGGTGGATGTAGCATTAATCACCGTCCAGGTGGAAATTGTCAGAGCTATCGATTGTGCAAGTAAATGTTACACAAGTCATTTGTCTTTTTTTTCAGCTTTATTCCTTATTTTTAACTTTTTTTTTTTTTACAGAGAAACATGCCATTTACCAGGACGCAACTGTGATTTCACACAGATTTTTGAGCTTGGCTACTAGATGTGTCATAGGCTCTATTAGCCACTTATCAGTCACAGAAATACACAAAAGTTGAGCAATTTTTTTACTCCATCAACTCGTAACAATAGTATAAACTTACTCTGTTCAAAAAGAAGTCTTCTCTGGTTTTGCTTCAGCAGATTATCAAATCATTTGGACAAACGGTTAACTATTTCTTCTACAATATCCTAATATTAGAACATTAAACATGTGCTTGCTACAGGAAAGGAAATACAGTAAGTAAGGAGAGCCTGTGGCCCACAGAGAGAAACTGTGGGGAAATAAATACAGCGGGCTTACAATGATGCTGTTCCCATTTTGATTTATATATTCTATATTGCCTCCCCTAAGCATACACATGTATTTTTAATGGAGGCACAGAGAGATATAGATCATGGAATGATAGGTGCCTCCCTATTCTCTCACATAACTATTTAATGTATAAATCAGGGATGGAGGTGAGCAGGGAGGGCAGGGCAGAGAGGCTACAAAAGAGGGGAGACAGTAGGAGTGGAGGTGTCTCTGGTGCAGCCATGTTCTGACAAGCCTCTAATAAAAAACAAATAAAGGTAATTCTAAAAAAGGATATTGTAAAATAATTATAAAAAAGATGTCATCTAGTTTGACTGAAGTACAGAAATTTCACCTCCATGTGAGCTCCTAAAGAGTGCTATCAAATGTTTTTACTCTGCCATCTGGGCAGGTAGTTAGTGTGTGAATGCACAAACACACACGCACAGGGTGCGAGACGATTGGCCATATGTACAGACTGGACCAGCAGGGGTCAATGGGAAGATGCATCGAGACACACATGAGCTATACATGTGCATTTACAGATCAAGACACAGGAAATCAACAAAAGCACACAAGTGGAATATTTTATGAGTAAATGAGCTGGGGTAGACATTATTTACTAATAACCTGCATCATCTGATAAATGGCACTGTGCTGTCACACCTAGCACATTAATCTTACTAAAAGATCACAGAATTATTGAAATATCAATGAACCAAAGGTCAAAGACAAGTCCCTTCACCTCCGCCCTGTTATTGTGACCTAAAAGAGATGCCAGAAAGAAAGATGATTCTGGCTGCTGATTTCTGGAATGTGTTTAATATTTCACGTATCTTAGAAGTGTAAAATATTCATTTCTATTTACAGAAATATGGCATGTGAAAGCGTGACAATAAATGACAAACCTGCAGTGCAGATCCGGTATTTGCACGCACAACCACAGCGGCATTGACATACACACACACACATACCAACTGTCCAAAAATGTGACCTCTCTCTAAGTGGATGTGCACCACAGGTCTGCGAGTCAGGGGAGGTCGCTACAGCCAATCACAAGCTGTGTTTGAAGTGTGAAGGGTAAACACTATGGCTGGTCTGTCCTGCCATTTACTCTGCTTATTTTCACAGCATGTAACCCAGAGAAGAGGTGGCAGAGCATATAGTATAACTGTGTGTGTGCATGTGTGTCTGTGTTCAAGCACATTTTCCATTGTGTCATTACCACATGCCTGGGTTCATGCTTCACAGCACACACATGGAGCTGCATGTTGTAATCCCCTTCATCCTCTCACCATACAGCCAAATGCACGTGGTGGAATCCATGCTTTGGCAACTGAGGAACCCATGCATGGAGCAACAGACATTTTCTTATTAACCCGGTGCAGCCTTCAAAAAACGGTTGAAAGCAATTAACCACAGAAAATTTACTCATCTTTCTCCTCGGCTCTTTCTCACACACAGGCACCCTCGACCCCACTGCCACCACAAGCCTCACTAGAAGCCTATTCAGATCTAGCACTTTTTTTAAGACCACCTGTTGTCTATTATTTTTACATACAGCTTTTCTCATAAATCATAACACTAGGTAATTAATCAAGCTGTCAAAACAGAGACTGGAGGTCACCTGGAGGGGTCGAAGGTGGTTGCAGGGCCGATGGAGGTCAGGGTCACACCGCATTCCTCATTTTTAAGTTGGGATGGAAGAGGGGCCAGGGAAACAAAAGCGAAAGCAGATGGAGAGAGGAGGGGGGGCAGATGAAAAAGAGAGCTAAAGAGACATCGGGACAGAGAAGAAGAAATTGACAAAGAAAAAAGAAAGAAGCTGTCAGCTGCCTATATGAGGACAGGGGAGGCGATTCTGAGAAGGGAGACATCACATCGTCTGGAAAAAGGAAAGAGAAAGGTAGAAAAGGAAAGAAGAACAAAAGAAATCCACAGGATTTTTCTACTGTATGAGACTGAAATTGGCTGGAGAGAGAAGAAAGAGAATACAGGGAGGTGGGGCTGGGGTGGCCCCTTCGATGAGAAAATGGGAAATCAGCTGTAGAAGTATGATTGTTATCTCATTCTCTTTTGTAGTGTGTGTGTGTGTAGGTATGGGTGATGGAGCAGACCGATATCTCTCTCAGAGGAGTGTGTATCGGTGTCTTAGTGGGTTGAGTCAGTTCAGAAACAGGACCATGGGCCTGGAGTGGAATGTCACCAACTCCACAACACACACTGATTAGATCACCCTGATTAACCAACGCACCAACCGACACCTGAATATTTTTGCATGCTTTTAAGCAAAATTGCTGCATTTTCTTCAATTACTGAAATGGCCCTAAGTTTAAGGTGCATTATACAAACAAAAAGGAAATAAATATAGGTGAGAAGCAGCACTGACGGACTGAAACAGACAACCAGACTCGGAGACAAAGATGTATATGTGAAAAATAAAAAGTGAAAGTGCTGCAAAACTTGTAGTGATATCTTAGAGACCCCCCTTCCCTGCCTAAAGCATGAATTCTCAGGCGTGGCTTGCTCTATCAAAAACATCAGTCTTGAATGAGGCACCAACCACTGCGCAAAATTAGCTGTCACCCTTTCCTCAAAATCTTTGTTAATCTTGTTTCCAGTGTTTGTGGATTTATCAGCACATGCATCAATGTCAGCTCCTTGGTTACTGAGCCGCACTACTTGGTAGAAGATATAATTAAAAATGTTTGGGGTGTGTGTGTGTTGGGGGGGGGAGTGGAAAGAGAGTGGAGGGGGTGCTAGGAAAGATGGGGCGGAGAAGTGTCTGAGAGGAAGAAGGTGAAGTCTTCCTCTCGTCTCGTAGTTTTCCCTGGGAGCCCGTGGAACACAAAGGCGGTGATAACAGACAAATGGGCTCGGCCTTGCATCTCTTCCTCTCACTGTCTTGCTCGGTTTCTGATATCACTCGGGTCAGCGTGCGCTGCTATCTCTGTAATGACACTAGTTCCACTGATGTGGCTGGAGTCAGGAAACTAGTCTGATTGTTAACGGCCGTTTGACACAGAGGAAAACAACAACCGAATGCACACCGAGTGATATCATGGCAACAGCAATTAGATTGTCATCTATCATGGGGTTTTAGCACATGGCTGTCATGAAATGAACATTAACCTAGAGGAAGATACTCTGACTAAATTAAAAATAAAACTCTTAAAACACATTTTCACTTTTTTTTGTGCAACTCGGATTCTTTAATTATGAGATTCCTTGTTTACTGACTTAAACTAAAACTGTTTAACATAAGAAAGGACAGTGATGAATTACACTGTTCCGCCCACAGCTTGATCTTTGCTGCGTTTCCAGCGCATCTCTTATTATCATGAGGCTTTTCAAAGACATCACTTGCCCATCCGACTTGTGTCAAGGGAGAAGGGACATGATGCATTAGAAATTCAACGTGGAAGTCTCTCCTGATAACTCACAAACACATAGGTGTATACAAAACAACACACACACACACACCCCTCCGGGAGTTTCAAGTGTGATGTGGAGACATCCCCGAGAGCCATGTCACAGTGCCAGCAGGTTTCAGGGCTGTGTGGACAGAACTTTGTCAGCTCGATAGGATGTCAGACACATGTTTAAAACATAACGCATAAATGCAAATCCACAATGTGAGATGACACCGACTGTAGAGACCCCTCTGCCTTTCTCCAGAGACTGGGGTGTCAAAGAATGCAATAACTGCATGCCCTTCTGTGTGAATATCTATCGCAGAAATTGGAAAAGAGAACACAGATCAAGTCAGGTTCTAAACTAAGCTCGGATGAATGGGAAAAAAAAGGACTGAAATCTAAGATTCTTCAGTCCCTGAAACTAGTCTGGCTGTCCCACAGAAGAGGAAAGCCTCCATTACTGGTCAGCCATAATGTGACCTTGGCATCAACGTCTCACCATGCCAACACTAAGAGCAGAACTTTTTATCAATGCTCACATACTGTCATCTTGTGTCCCCTTCAAGTTCCTCTTCCACCCTTCTTTTCTCCCCTTCTGTCCAGGCCTTTGAGAGCAGGTCTCACAGGTTTGTCTGGGAGGCCGCGTATTCCCCCTCTTCATTAGTGAGAAAATGGACTCTGGTAAACGCTTGTTAAAGCCCTTACCTACACTCTCCCAGTTAATGGGAGTGATCCATTTGTGTCCGTTTCTGCCTGACAAGGCTTTACTGGAAGATTAATAGTGCGGTGTCAGGCCACGGCCACCCTCTGTCCCGCTCTCATTTCCTTTCTTCTGGGACAGACACATGCAATAATGGAGCCCCGTCTTTTGTTGTAACGCCGTGATTAGCCAGGGAGAAAAAAAAGAACTGGAATGACAGAACGAAGGAAAGAACGGAGGAGAGAAGAGGACAACAAAAAGAATATGAGGAAAAAAAAGGCAACTCTATTCATGACATGGTAAAAGTGTAGATTTAACAGCTGTGAATTACAACCACTTGAAAATGGCAAAGCAATATTATTAATTAATCTGAACACGAGGTGAAGAGATATGATAAATCACTTATGGATACTTCCTGTTTTAAGGCAGGATTTATCTTGGTATGATCCACAAAGAGGTTTTAAGAGTTGATGACGAAATGAAAAGCAGAAAAAAAGACGGTAAGGGAAAACCAGAGAGAATTAATAAAGACAGAAGACAGAGAGAAGACTAAAAAAGAAGCAGAAGTCCTTAAAAGGCCACCCAGGGTTTTGCCCATCACCAAGGCCCCCCGGCCATCCCTCTTCCTTTCGGGGATGACACTGTCAAGTGCTCTGTTCCTTCACTGGGTGAGCTGGATAATCGCTTTTAATAATTACACCGATATTCCCGAGAAATCTGTCCAGTCCAGCTGGAGCAAGTCCTCAGATGAGAATGCCATGGTGTAAAAAGCTCGGAAATTTGACACGTAAATACAGAAATAAAAGCTAAACTGGGTATTTTCTTCTGAGTGTTTTCATTGTGTTTTATCTCTACGGGTCTTTTCTCTTGGGTGATTTCTCCGATGGGCAGAGCAACAATCTGGTAAACACACAAACAGACACAACCAGTCGACCTGCACCCCCCACCAACCCCCCACCGTCACTTCATCACAGTCGGTGCCAATGGAGACCAGGGTGTTTCTCAAAGCAGTAGACGAGAGACTGGGGCTGGTGGTGTCTCATTAAATTCTTGGGATTGTCTAATTGTCTTTCGTGGACCTCCGAGAGACTAGTACATTATACTCATTGCAATTAACCAAACAAAAGAGCCGAACCGCCCAAGCACTGGGGACAAGACTGGCTAGGGGGAGCAAGCTGTCCAGCCAGGACTGGTACAACAAAACACAAACACGCATCCACCCGAAGAGAGTCTAGAGAAACTCTAAAGAATAAGAGTGAGGATATGAGGGGGAGGAAAAAATGAAGGGGAAAGAAGGGGAGGGGATGAGTGAGGACTCAGACAGATCTTGGGATTGGCCAGATGTCAGAGCCGGGTGGGAGGTTGGGGCAAGGAAAAAGAGGACGAGGGTGTCTGTGCTCATTTGAGATGCACCTTTGTGCTGGACCTGTCTTGTTTACTGCACTACAGCTTAGCAGTGCGAGGGTCCTATTCAGGGTCCAGGCCTTTCAGTAGGTACTGAAGGAGCCCTTAAGCCCACTTAACTACCATTTTCACACACTCTGCCTGCTCTCCTCTTTGTCCTTGCCTCCATTACATCAAACGCAGGAACAAAGGCGGGGAACAGAAACTGGGGCTGGCAGAATGGCGCCCATCACAAATATTAATTTGAAAAGGTGTTGGAGAGTAGAATCTACTTTTATGCACAAGGACAACTTGGGATTTTTTTCCCCTCCCTCTACCGCATGGGTGGGGAGGTGGTGCTCTTTGGGGGCCGCAATGAGCTTGGTTTTCAGGCTAAAGGGGAGGCTGAGGGCTTGCAGCACAATTATCCAAGAACAAGGGGCTGGAGATGTGGCACACTGCTGAAGACTGAGAACACACAAGCACAAACTCAAGCACACCGACTGTCTGGTAAATATGCTCCATACATTAAACCTCATTCAGTTGGAGGCATTTTTGAATAAATTTACTACTTTAAGAAAAACTTTTATTTTGTTGCAAGAATAAATCAGCATAAATAAACAACCCAAAAATGCAAGAAAATAAAGCATCTTAAATGTTTGAAACCAAAGTGATGTTTTATCAGAAAGAGAGTGGTTTGTAAAAAATGTCCCAGCTCACTCTAAATTAGATGCAATCTACAGTACACAAGTCTTTGAACTGCTATTAGCCAAAGAAACACACTCATGCAAGTTCACAGTGGTGGAAGGCACATGCGTATTTTGCGGAATGCAGTTTTAGTTGGATCACATGAGAAAGGTGAAAAGTTTACCCTTCCTTTACCCATCAGAGAAAAAAAAAAGAGTGTATGCCTCTTTCTGGCACGCAGATTTGTAAAGCACACACACGTGAACATACTTCCCAAGTTCAGGGAGTCACGGCCAGGTTAGTGGTAAGTTAAAAAGCACATCCTGTGGGTATAGATGGAGTACTGCTCTAATCTACAGGATACAAGCACTGCAGCCCCACCCCCACCCCCACCTCCGTCTGTTCAGGTCTCGCTGTTGGTCGAAGTGAACACTGGCCTGCCCTGGCCCTCACTCTCAGCAGGTTGGCGCTCACCCAGCTACTCTGGCTGACCCTGCAAACATGTGGTAAAGTTGGGCACAGCACACACTGAACTCTCAGGTGTAGAAAAGAAGCGACTGAAGGGAGGTAGGTGAGATGAGGTAAGAAAAGACTGGAACAAATATAGGAAACACATTATTTAAAAATTTTAATACAATGAGTACGCTTCAGTCTACCTTGATGTTGTGTATACAGATATGTATACTAATCTGGTTGTTATCACAGTGGAAGACAAGCTGCAGTGTCTGTAAAAAGAAATAACTCACCTACTTACTCACAGAAACCCCTGAGAAACAACAGGTCTAAAAAGAAGTAAAGAGCCACTACAATAAAACTCCAGCCACTTGTCAGGGAGAGAAAGACCTGATTCATCTACCTCTGTCAAAAGCATGAACACCTCCAACAGATGTTTCTCAAGCTTTAAGATGTAAGATAAATGACCAGAATTAGGTTAAAAATAAGGAAGATAATGCAGACCTTCTAGAGAACTCTTAGTTACAGAATGTAGGAGTAGTACACAGACAAAAGACATTAATGTGATTCAGGTTTAGCTAGTTTGATCTATACTTACACTGACATACTTTAAAGATATACTTTGGTTTAAATTAACAGAACAAAGACACGGTTCATGTTTGCTGAAAAAGCCATACTTATGCAAATCTTTAAGAAACAGAGTGCAGATAAAAGAGAAAGAACTAGTGTCTGGAATTGTACTTTTATGTGTTTGATGCAGGTTAAAATGCACATAGATTAACAAATGTCCTGAAAACCTGAGCAACTGCAACAAAAGAAGCAGATCTCCTGGGAGGAGGGATGGGTGTAGAAACAGCCTATTTCCATGTACCGTCTGTGCCTGATCTCCATCTAATCCTTGAGATCCAGAGTACCGGTCTGGTCAAACTCTTAGATTTTATTTGTGTGTACGTTTGTGTATCTCTGCACCTATCTGCTAACATCACTTCTAACTTGACAGCGTGTCCTAAGGTTCCCTATCTGACTCTACACTGAAAGAACCACTTAACATGTGACTGTAGACACTATTATAGCATTATTATAGCATTTAAGCAGGAAATACCTGCAGGGGGAGATGAGGGGAAAGAATGGACAGATTGCCTGAAGGAAAATAGAGATGTATGAAACAGGAAATGAACAAAAGAAACAGTATGACAGTGGGAGGTGGAGATGACAAAGAATGTAAAAATCCATTTTTTTTTACTATGATTATTTTAAATTAGCGTATTTCTTATAGTAATTGATAAATTAAAGACAAAACAGAGTGAGCATAAGAGGATGATGCAGTGTGTTGATCTAGCCTGACAGTACACTGCCACCTATGTGTCAGATCTGGTACAACAGCCTCTTCAGAAATTGGTGTTAGGATTTGTCACTCAATTTGCAAAGTTTTATGAAAAACGCAGCCATAAGAAGGGTCAAATCTGAGGCAGGATATGAAAAAGCACTGAAATTATATGTATTTCCAAGAGAAAAAAAGAGGAAACACTAGATAATCTATAGCCGTCTTGTCAGAAGGAAAAACAGCAATTCAAAGTAAACTTTTGTTCAACTGCTAACATGATTTGACCAAATTTCAACCTTGTTGTTTTCTCAGTTTCACCTAAACATAAAAGCAAATTATCTATTGTGACTAAATCAGAGAAAAATAAGTAATATTTGTTGCCTCAACATATTAACCTTTATAAACTCTCTCTCTCACACACACACTATCAGCATTGGTGTAGTTTCAGAATTACCCAAGTGGGGAACCGGATGGTTGCTGGGCTGGGCTACCACCACGGTTCAGATGCAGGTTCTAGTTCACCTACAGTTCATGCATACTCTCATCTTTTTGAAGCCGTATCCCATCAGTTCAGGAGCGTGGTTATTCAGGGCAGAGAGGAGAAACGTGGCGTGCCGTCAATATTTCTGCCCTTCTCCCTCCCTGTCTGCTCTTTTTTGTTTAATACACAAACACAAAACTCCCTAAGAGAGTTTGCACTGCACCATTTAAACCCATGTTCTGACCCTATGTTTAGATCGATACCAAGTAATGTTTTTTTGCAGCTCCCCTTGGGTACAAAATGCACACTGCCCTTAGCTCTGAACTTTTAACTTTTATCTAATTTGACTAACTTTAAGGTGCATGATGCAAACTTAAGCATGGATATTTAAATTCACCACATTTGTAGACCCGGTTTATGCATTATTAATTTCTGAACATTATACAGACAAACATAAGCAAGGGAAAAAGCATCACGTGTCCCAAGTAGTACTCAAAAGCTTTTGCTATGGATTAATCTGGGTTAATCTGGTTTGATCGCGTGTGTACACATGCAAACATGCACATATACTGCATTATATTTGAGCAGATTTCTTGCAAAGTAATTCAATGTTTAATATTAATGCTTTAAAAAAGTTATCAGTTGTACAAGCACACAATTAACACAAAAATAGGTACCAGAATTAAAAACTAGAAAAAAATTAATCAAGTAAGGAAAGATGTCTTTAAAAGGGGGGGATTATTAACGTCACCACTTTCCACGCACAGCATAAGGAGGGTGGGATTTTTTCCCCCTGATTTCTCTGACTCAGAATCCCCACCAGCGAGCCAGCTTGCTTTTCCTGCACTGCCACCCACTGCCAACATATGCCACTTCCATGCATAAGCAAAAGCACGAGAAACTTCACACAAACCATACACGTGCATACACAAGCACATATTTGTATTCGCTCAGTTTCTAACACACCCCGCTCTAACAAACACATAACTCCCCCCTGCCCTGTCTCTGCATGCTTGCACACACAAACTTTGTTCTTCTCATCTGGCCTCCTACTCTTCCTGTCTTTATTTTAATCTGCAGGAGACGAGTTCACCAAGAAGTCAGCGGGACATACCCGAGCTGCACCTCCAGCGACTCACACTTGCATATGCGCGCACACATGTGAAGGGAATGCTACAGAGATACACAGCGGGGTGGTGCAGAATGAGTAACAAGGTAAAGGAAAGGAACGACGCATCAGCACTTTAAATTAAGCAAGAGGTAAGGAAGGGCCAATATGATAGGAGTTTCCTACATCTTCCTGTAGAGGTGAGACAGGAAGGATGTTTGCAAATAAATATATAGAAAAAAAGCAAAAAATAAGCATTTAGATTACTGAATGTGAAGATGTGAAGATAATCCCTTTAATTATATTTATTACTAAATGTTGCTGAAAATAATGGAGTCAGTGGTATAAAAAAAATAAATGAGGGAGAGAGGTGTGTATGTATGTAGGTTATTGCGGTCTCACTGCACCACTCCTGAATTTAAAACGAGGATCCTGGGCAGAGTAGAGAGCAGAGATGTGGAGGAAAGACATGGGGGCAGAGGGGTGAGAGAACGAGCAGCAGGCTAACACTGGAGGCTAACAGGGGAAAGGATGGAGAACTGGCTTTTAATAAGATATCTTAACTAAAGAGGGGCAACCGAGGGAGAGACATGATATGGATGAACCGAGGAGAGCGGCGTGGAATTGGAAATGCTGGTATTGAGCACAAAGAAATAAAAGCTATAAAGTTATAAAAGAAGACATGCATCGCCTTTAAAATATGGATTTTATTCCCTCTGCTATTCTGTGCATGATGCTTTTTCATGAGTTTAGTTTGTATGCATGCAAGTATGCAATGTGTGTGCATGTGCTGTGGTACTTTTGTTAATGTTTTCTGGTTGAACGTTTAAGTCTTTGTGTATTTTAAGCTACAGCATCTCCCTTTAACTGCTGGTGTATTAGACGGCCAGCTCTTTGATCTCGGGGCTGTGTCGGGCCTCAGCACTCGCTGTGCAGGGTGGTCTCCCATCATGCTCGGCTGATCACAGTCACGGACTCGCTATTGGCTGCTTGGCAGGGCCCTCCCATCAGCCCTGGTGTTACACGCCTCTGACAACTTCATTAGCCAAATTGACCCTCTGCTCTACTCTGCTTTGGCCGTAATGAGAAGCTATTGCAGATGCAACTGGCACACAAACAGATTAACATGATGTTTTCTATAAAAACTTAGCAAGAAGAAAAGGAACATAAATACAAAGAAAATCAAATTGTATTAAATTGAAATAATTTAAAAAGGTTTTTAATTGCTTTCTTTGCCGTTTTGTATTTTGTATTGTAATGCTGCACTCTAAAGTTTACTCCACCTTTACTTTTTTGTCAAATAATATTTTAGAATTTAGAATTAGAAGAACAAAAACATACAGCCAAGACCAAGGAATGAAATTTTAATTTGTTGCCGTCTATTGTATAGCTATTCAAATACAGTCTCTTTCACATGCCTCGCCTTCTCTCAAGCACGTTCTCCGAGAATATCTTTAATATTGTTTCTTTGTTATGCTCTGGTGGACTCGACAATGTGTGCTGAATATGTGAAAATGCAAAACTGCAGCCTGAAAGTGTGAGTGTCTGAATGAGAAATTTTGCTTTCACATTATGAAAAACATCAGGTGCAAGTAGTGCTCTGTGAGAAATTAGTAGCATTTGTTCCACCTGCAAGAAAAATACAGCAGCACAGAAGTTCTGCTTCTATAAAACTTTAAATGTGCCCATATAGGTATATTAATATTGGTATTTTCAATCCCTTGAAAATGTTTGAAATATTACATTTCAAAATTAAAGAGACATTCTTAAAGTCTCATTCTGTCACAACAAAAACTGTTTGATTGTTCACATCTCAACTAACTTTTCATCTTTTACAAACGGAGCTGACACAATTAGGACAGAGTTTTTAATTAATAGATGTCATAAATCTGATGTCATCAACAAATCTGTCATTTAGGTGCTTCATTTTTCAGGTCCTTCAAACTTTTTTTCTACAGTGTATAAAGACTGTAAAGTGCAGGGCCATACTTCTCCTAAGAACAACAGCCTTCATGTAAATCCACCTGGCTGGCTCTTTGGACGGATTTGATTTCCAGGCTGCTGAACAAGACAGGTACTTGTAATACCAGGTTGTGGTAGCAGGTAATCCTGGTTTACTACCATTGTAGCTCAGTGGTAGATAGGTGAACTATTGAACCCCGTCCGTGCAGCTGAAGCTTGGTAGAGCAGGCTAATTAGCCAGTCACGAGGATGAGCAAAAAGAAAAAAACTCTGTTCTTGTACTGCTCTATTTCTACTTCTTTTTATCTCTCATTCATGAGCCCTTGGTGGTGCCCTTGGCATTAGATATGTAAACTATCATTTCATAGCATCACACACAGTTTGAGGACTGGAGTTAAAGAATGGTAAAACAGGTTGAATAATGAGCATACAGCCTAATGAAGTTGTTTCACTAGTGATGCTGTGAGAAAAAGAAAATTCACTGAACACTTCACAAATCTTAAAGCCGTTACATGATTTTCAATTCACAATTTGTCAGATGTTATTTCGAATATGAATCAACTATTTGTTCAGTGCTTTTTCAAAAAGATAAGACGGGTCCAGCACACATCATACAGAGCAACTCCTAAAAGTTGCATAATAAGCCCACGACTGTATTGCTTAAATCAAACGACCAAACTCCACTTAACTTGTGTTTTGCTCTACAGTTACAGTATAGTTTTAAAATAATCTGATTATAACTTTTAGTGCATTTGACATTTTCTCCACAGTCTCACTCTACCTTAATAATGAAGAACCCCCAGAAAGAAGTGCGTTCTGGCTTTTCAAGCAAAAAGATAGCTGGCTGGATGACTAGAGACAAACTCAATCCTGCCTCCTGCTGAGGGAGAGACGAGTGCTGGCTGTCGACTGGCACGGCACCTGACTACCACAAAACTACTGATTTGAAACGACAAGTCGAGAGGAGTAAGGAGTAAATAAGAGAGATCGACAGAGAGTGAAAAAGAGGGATAGAGAGAGAGGGAAGGGTAATAGATTTGAGAGTGTTTTTGGGGAGTAAACAGATGGAGTAAACACAGCACGAGGGAAACCAGGGGACTCCCACCGAACCTGCTCAATGTGTCACTGACACGGCAGAGCAGAATCAACAAAGTGCTCTGAGGGCAACGCGCACACATACACACAGAGAGCCTCCTACACAATCACACACGGTTCGCCAATTGGCAGGATGCTGGGACCCACAGCTCCCATCCAGAGCAGTGACAGGCACATGGAGAACAAGCTGGCTGACAGCACATGACAACTCCTCAGCTAGTGGAAGAGGAGACAGGCATCTCCTACTCTACTTTCTGACTGTAGCTTTAAGTCAAATATGACCTGGTGGATATACAGTAAAGTACTTCTAAATATTTAGTGTAAAATACAAGTCTGTGCTGTGAACTAGCTACAATGTACCTTCTCTTATCTATTAATCGCACTCTGAACCTCATCCCAGCACCCATCTGTATCGTTTCTCTCTTTCCAATTTCTTCCATGCCCCCAGACCTGCTCACATGCCCAAACGTTGCTGCTGTGTGCCAGCGCACCAACAGGCCTGTAGGCCTATCCAAGAGAGAGAAAGAGAGAAAGACGGAAGGTAGCCAATTAAGACTGGGTAATGGGAGAGAGCGTGTGTGTGTGTGTGTGTGTGTGTGTGTGTGTGTGTGTGTGTGTGTGTGTGTGTGTGTGTGTGTGCGTGCGCGCACTGGTATGGGTGAACGCCTGACTTCAAGCAGCTCTGAGTTAACATGCTCTTGTGTGTGGATATGTTTGGTGCCATAGGCTGTGCACACAGCCAAACTTAATTTAGCAGGCCCAGGTTTTTAACACATGCCTGCAGCTAGCCAGCAAACTATGGTTAGACCAGAGAGCCAGAAGTTAACAGGCACATTGCTCTCTTAAACCCTCTGAGATCTTGTTCCAAGCCTAAGGGGTTGGAGAACTCATTTAGCCATTGATGACCATCACTTTTCAAATCCTTGTGGTCGTATCTTTTCATCAGGGCACTTCATTACTATAAAGCTTTATTGAGAACGCCCCCTCAACTTTCAAGACCTTGACAGTGGTAACAGGGACTACTGAGCATTGACAAAACTTCTGAAAGAGTTTGCGTTTGTTATCCAGTCTGACTGGCTCTGATTGAAAGCCACGAAGAGCAACTGAGGACAACAAAGATGATAGCGTGTTTTCTTGATGCACTGATCAAGAGGGGCTGAGAAGACTCTCTCCTTTATTTTATGTGTGTTTGCAGTGCCCATGAGAAATGCATGTCTGGATTTTGTACTACGGTGGGGCATGCCCTTGACGTTCCTGTCACCGACAACACACAGGCGCAGCAACAAGCAACACACACCTTGATCATTGAAGTGTATGGGAATTCATGCCTGGGGACTCAACACGACAACACTGCGCTGGATTATGTCTGAGCCTCCAAATCAAACATATGACAACATATCTAGGCAAACAGCAAGCCAAATTTTGTTTGTCTGGCTCACTATTTTGTGGGCTACGGGATTAATAAATATTGCATAAGTGAAAAAAGTATCACTTACAAATGATAGTGGGAGGAGGTAGCCTAAAGCTAAACGTCTCAGGGTGACTATCGTATTAAATCAGGAGTGAAGCATTTGTGAGTGCATGATGGGTGTGTGTGTGTGTGTGTGTGTGTGTGTGTGTGTGTGTGTGTGTGTGTGCGTGCGTGCGTGCATGGATGCATGCATCAGCGTTTATCATATTATTCTACAAGGTAATAGGCCGTCAGTTTCACAGCCAGAGCATGACCTAAAAAGTGAAACCACACGGAAACGAGCTAAATGTGTCACATGGGCTCAATCATTTCCCCTATCTAAGAAGGCAGAGAGACAGACAGAGATGAGTGAAAAAAAAAGGGGGAGGGACGGGGAGAGGGAGAAGGTTTCTACCAACCCGCTGCACTCTGAAGCTAATTAAGTCATTTGAAATAGTCACAGAGGATACCTGTATGCAATCTAGCCAAGGCAAAGGGTTGATGAGGCTCTGCGAGGCCCGGGGCTAACTTCAAAAAGAAGGCAACGGGAGAGAATGAAAGGAAAGAAGGAAAGGAGAAAGGAAGAGGGGGGAAAAGAAGTGAAGTGGATTTTTTAATAGAAGCCTAAGCTGAAGAAGAGCGTGTGTGTGTCTCTTTGTGTTGTGCAGCTGGAAAAAGGTTAAGCATGCCCCCAGCAGAGTGTGTCTGCACACACATGCTCTCAATAGGGAGCAGGTGGGTAGAAGCATGGTTGGAGGGATGGAGGAGAAATGCTCTAGATAATTGGAAAGAGAGTTCAGTGAGCGGTTAAGTCTTACTGTATGTATGCGAGTGTTCGATTCCATGAACTCCTCGTCTGCAGAAGCATCTGTGGTGAACTGATACATCAATTTATTTACATGAACTTAAATCAAACAGAGGTCGTCAGATATAAACAAACAATCCAGGAGGAGGAATGAGGATAAAGTTTATTAAATTGGTACAACTGTAGTCGACGTGTGAAATCTAAAGAGAACGTATACATCTGAAGGCTTTATGCTGTAACATCCATGCCCTCACCAGGGGCAAGCCTGGCAACACCAGTGACTGAACTGGGTCAGAGTCACACACATACACACACTATAGACTGCAGCACTGGCAGCATGGTGATCACAGGAGAGGGCAAACAGAGGGCTGAATGAAGTGATTGGAGTATTCTAGGTCAGCTCTCCTGACAATGCACCACGGTCTCCTAATGTGCTAGGATAAAGGATAGAGGCTGTGTTTGGCCTGACTTTACAGCGACACATTCCAAATCTTCCACATACAAACATATGACCACGTGCACACACAATGCACAGCCAGAAACATGCTCACACACATTCACTTGAGAGCATGTACAAAACTGTCATGCATATTAAAACACCTCACACTTCGGCTGGTTTTTTTTTTTGATTCCCTTTCTCCAGTCGAATAAAGCTGCATGCAGCAGATCTCTTCTGCAGCCTATAGAGCAAAATCAGCCTGTGGACTTCAAAGAGGTTGCAAGTAGGTCACCACAAGGCACTGCAGTCAACTGGAGTGCAGTCTCTGGTCTGAGACATCTCACTTCTCTCCCTCCGCTGCTCTTTCTCTCCTTTAATACGACGATATCAGTGAAAATTAAAATGGATTACAGTGCTTCGCCTCTCTTGCCATTCCCTGGGGTTGTACAGAACCATGTCATGTTACTGTTACTATAATGTTACTTCTCTATCACTTCCAATCGTTGCTGCTGCTCAGCAGTTTAACTAAATTTAGATGAGGAGCAAGGAAAACAGAGAAAGAGAAAGGTGAGAGAGACAGAGCGAGAGAGAGAGAAAACATAGTTATTAGGACAAAAGCAGAAAGCAAAAATGGCTCAACCCTCCATGGATACATTCTACATCCCTGATCTGTAAAAGGCCAAAGAGAAGGACTTAAAGAAATACTTTTCTATAGTTTAGATAATGGAGCCAAAGAGGCAGTCTGAGAGGTAACCAAAAAATAGAAACCTGAGAGAGGAAAGAAAAATGAAGGAGGAAGAAGAAAGACTAAGAACAAGGTCAAAATGCACAAAGCTGCAAGGCCACATTGGCTATCTGAACACTGAACAAAACACAACATGAGAAAACAGCTAACATGATGGATACAAAAGAGAGAAAATGACTACAAAATAATAAAAAAGGAGGTTCACTTTCATCAGGTAAGTTTAGGAGCCAGTATCCAGTAACTTCATTCACTGTTATGGTTGTCTCGTTCTCTGATGATGGAGAAACCAAGCAAGAACTCAAAGAGCTTTAATTTCTGAACAGATGGGGGTGTGTAAATGTCAAGTTGGCAGCAACGAGCAGCTATCCTGAAGAGCTGGTATTTATCCTGAAACCCTTTCAGACATGAACTCTTTCTGATTAATCTGATGGCAACAGAGCTTCTTGGCTTCACATCTGAATAAACTTCTCGGTCACTTTGCCATAAAAACTTGTGACAGCAGTCTTACTCAGTTGAACCCGGTGACATTTACATATCATTTTCATCAAGTCACAAGTCTGAACTCCATGAAGTCACATTATCTGACATGCACCAACAAGCATGACGGAAAAAAGCTAAATCTGCAGATGTGGTTGTCAGCCTGTGTCAGGCATCCTCATATACTACACACCTACTCAGCCCTGTGACTACATCCCCTGCTAGCAAAGAGGTGCATCAGCGGTGGACCAACCTCATCTCACTATTCCACCTCTGTCATTTCACAAATGGTGGGAAGGTGTGGTATCTTAGCTCTGGCTTGAAAGTGTTGTGTGAAAGAGGGAAATCACTTTTCTGGGTATATCTTATGACTAAATTATATCGCTTTAACCTCACAAAATGTATTTCCTCTTCGTTTCCACTGAAGTTTTGGTGTCAATGTAAAAACACCAATAAATGTCAAAAATTATTATAGCTTTTTAATTGCATAACAAAACCAAGTTTTATACAACTGATAAGGAATCTTTATATCTGGTTTCAAGTGTATTTTGCAGCTCACATTTATTTTTAGTGGGAGAAAAGACAGAAATGGCTCTTAAGATTGGACTAGCTGCAGATGGAATCAGTCAACAAAATGACTCGGCGGTATGACCAATCAACAAACCAACCAACCAATAAATAAACGAACAAATAAATAAGAATGCATCTTCTGTTTTCTGACATGTTTTCCATATATGTGTGGATCTGCATTTTACAGGCTTGACTGATCTTACTTCAAATACTGCTGCATCTTTCAGTCAGCTAATAAATAATGAGGTCTTCCAGAAAAGATGCCTTGCTGTTCTTTCCTTCAGTCTCTTTATTTTTATTCAATCTCTTTGTCTAGACAATAATCAGGGTGTGAGTATTCATAATTTGCTCCATGTTTGTCTCTGTTTTGTGCAGTTATGAGCTATAGGCTGACATTCATTTGACAGACGTTGGAGGTGATGGCAGCACAGTAGCATATGGCAACTGTCTGCTAACTGCTAAAACACTGACATTAGTGCAAACAAGTCAGCCAAGCGTAGTATAGAGCGCTCCAGAGGGGGTTAAGATATAAGCTGTCAGCAAAGAGAGGAATAATAACACATATCATGAGACCTACAGCAAAGAAGTAGATAAAGGTGAACCAGACCAAATAGCTTGTTGTTGAGTCATACAAAACTGATATGTTAGAAAAAAAGAAGCAATGAACACATTATAACACATCTACATATGTATTTGGTTGTTACACTGTCAGAAATATCAGATCCTGATGCCAGCATTTTGTGGCATAAGCATGAAAACACAAAAAAAAAAACCCTCTCAGACAGAGATGAGATGTCTCATACTTGGCATTAATGCACATCCAAAAATTCTGATTACATCTAGCTCTGTTGTATCTAGACCTAAAATTTGACTTCTCTTTCCTCTGGGAAAATACAAACTGTCACATGTGCCATTTTTCCTGCATAATATTTACACATAAAGTGACAGTAAATACTTCAAAAGGCTTGATTCTTGTATAAGCTGACGGTGCATTTTTATAAGGTAAGTTACAATGGGATATCTCTGCTATATCTACCTGCATGTTATTTTTTAGACTTTAGACTGTAATGTTTCTACAAAAAGACAGAAAATTGATGTTTACTTTACACTGACTTTATTCAAAGTTTAGGGTGATTATTTTACTGATCACACACAGTGATCAGTGCGGGTTTAAATATTTTTAAAGATGTGATCAGAGCAACAGAAATATTTACTTCATGTGCAGAAATGGAATTGTTGCAAGACGGGAACCAAACTTTAAAAAGACTATAAAGTAAGGAAAGAAGTGTGTAGGTGTAGAGGCTGCTGCAGAGGCAGACACTCCTGTTTATGCCCACAAACTACGATTTTCAATCAGGAGTCTGCAAACCTTTAGTAACTTGTCAAAAGTAGTAACAAATAAAAAGTGTCAATATAATTTTTTTGCATATTTTCCACAAAATAAAAAAAACCTCCAACTTCAGTTTAAACTAGTTAACTCAGTGGGATTAAATTGTAATTTATTTGCGACAAATTCCAAGCAGCAATCCAAAGGAAGTTTCTGAAACGTCTCCATCATTTAAGAGCTTTCTCATTTTCACAGGGCCTTGCTCTTGTGTCACTGGAATTTTAAACATGTTCAGAAAATCTTTGTGACAAATTTCCTCTCAAAATACCCAAAATTGTTGCAGGTGTCTTGAGCCCATCTGGAGCCCTTACCAATGTAACTTCTGTGAGTCAGAAAATATGAAAAATGTTGGAAAACGTTGGAAGGGTGACCAAATTATATATAAAATGAGGGTAAATGGGGAACAAATTGAGATATAATTAATATAATTTGTGACAACATTGCAACAAGAAAATTTGCATGACACTTTAGAGTCTACAACAGCTGCAACAGGATAGTCTCGCATGCAGGGGACAAGAAAGGCAGACAGCTCAAGACACAAACATAAATGGATAAATAAAAGATAAACACCATTAATTTTCTGCATTAGATCCTACTTATACTTTCAACAACTGAATAAACTTTTCTCCTCCAGCACCTACTTTTTTAAAGCCACAGGTTTGGCATTAACCAATAACAGAAAGATTTGCTGTTGTTTGCCTCTAACCCTAATGTGCCCTCTCAGAACTCTGCTAACCTCTATTTAAAAACTGAGTTTCCCCTCATCGATCAAAGTGTAGTGAGCACGATGCAGAAGCATGAGACTGGTGTGGGAGAGATTACAGCAGGTTTCAACTCTAACCCTGAGAGATTCTCTGCATTTGATTCTAAGTGTGTGCGCGTGTGTGTGTGATTCTTCAAGTATGTGTAGAGCCAACGAAAATTCACAGTGGGTCACCGATCTGCTCAACACTTACTTCTCACAAAACTCAATTTCCCTCTGGAGCAACCACAGCTAAGCACTTTTAACCTTTGCAAACATCCTGTGAAGGTGGATCCATGTAAAATTTACAGCAGGATGAAAGAGTTTTTATGTGTGCGTGTGCAGCCTGTGTGTCTGCATGTATTATTAATTGACAGAAACGCATAAGGCAGACATACAGACACATGTACTCAAAAACAAAGTAAAGGTTATGTTATGTTACAGCTGTCAGATGGTGAACGTACTGCTGCACCAGATGACGCCTGTGCAGAAAGACTGCAAAGGATTCTTCTTTACGTGTGTGTTTTCCTGTGTGTGTTTGTATGGGTGTATTGGCCGTACAAGAGTGTTCCCATTGAGAGAGTGAAGAGGTATCCACCACTCACTGCCTGGGGCCTTTTGGCAAAGAGACTAAACAAGACCTTCCCACTGGGACACACATAAACAGCCTGCAGCTGCAAATGACCTACTACCCACCTCACACACACACACACACACACACACACACACACACACACACACACACACACACACACACACACACACACACACACACACACACACACACACACACACACACACACACACACACACACAAAGCCTTTGTGATGATATAGTTGGTTAATTTCAATAAGAAAATTTATGACATATTCATTTTAGTGGGATATCCTGTTCTTCGGTTTTCGGTCTCTCTCTTCTGAGTAACAGATTGTTGTTATTTTTTTTACCTTAGTCAAGTCACAAACTTTACAGCTCATATCTAACATATGGACTTCTTCTGTATCTGACTCTGCTTCTACAGTTATGTAACATTTTAAAACTAGAGTAGAATAAACACAAATTAATATTGACACAGCTTTTCTTTCTGACAAATGTGAAATAAAATGAATTTACAGGGAAAAAGAGAAATTTGAATACAAACCTTGTCACACATTCCTGATCAGTTTCTATGGAGTTCTGTAGTACCACAGACCATAAAACTTATGAATACATTGTCTCCACTTTGTTAGGTGTTGAAAAGTGACGCCATGATATTTCATTACCAGACGCTGCTATGATGCATATGGAAATAAGAGTCTGCACACTCGCAATTATGTTTTTTAAACATCAATTTACTAATTATGCCTAATTGCGAAATACAAATTGAGATAACAACTATATTAACACCTTAAAAACAGACCCAATATGTACTTTTATTTTATAGTCAGGACAATGTCTCACTCATTTATTATGATGGAGAATGACTTAGATCCTATACTGGAAGCAGCCACTAGGGGATGCTTGTCCTGCTGCTGGTTGCATTTGGATGTCTAGAACAACTGATCTAACGCACACAATGCAATTTGCACGTTCTGTTTGCATAAATCAAGATGTGTTTTATGCCAAATAAGTGATCTCTGCTATGTTAATTAATTCTAATAAAACGTTTAAATTAGCATTTCCTACAGTCATAAAGGCCAATTACACTAAATCTTGGACCAAAATGTTACAGCTCAAGTTTTGCATAAATTATTTACTTCATAAATGAGTGAACATAAAACTTCCACTATGTGCTATGATCATAATAAGGTCACCTAAAGGAAAAACAAAGAATTTGAAGACAGGTGTTTTACTTCATTTTCATCTGCTGTGAATCGTCTCTCATTCATCAATGTCTTTTGAAACAACGACCTGCGTGTTTTCCTGGCCCGAGGATGAACATATCTTCTTGATATCATTCTCTAACTAACAAATACAGGCCCCTTGCCAAGAGAAACTCAATGAGACTACAATCAATATACTGCTACAAGGTCTGCACACACAACACAGATAGGGGATGATGTACGATTACCTGGGGCACATAACAATCAGCTGAATTATCATGCAGTATGCACAATCACACCCTAACTTACAACATGTACATACATTCTGCAAAAGACACTTAATATGCAAATATTTTTTTTTCAACAAGAAGATCACTCAATTGTTCATATGGAAGAAAGGGGGGTGCAGATAAATAGGTCTCTAGATATCTTGCTTGGACGTCAGTTGATGAAATTTAGCATACGGCAGCAGCAGTGCTGTTAGGACAGGGAATACCAACACAAAATAATGTTTTCTCTACCTCTGATCAATTTTTAATTTGGCCCGTGCAGCCGAGCCCTTGGCGGCTTGGCCCCAGTAATTATGGTGGGTTATTGACAGCTGCCTTCCCGCGGGAGACTATTTAAAAGAGGTTTAACCCGAGAGCAAGTCCAGACCCCACACCCGCCTTTGAAGGTGTCAAGTGCATTGATCTGAGCTGCAGGATGCGCTGGGACCTTCCTACCTGGAGGTGTGTGTATGCCTCTGTGTGTGTTGCTTGCAGGGCTACTATTACAAGGCCAATGCAAGGCAGAGAATCTTATGAGTCTTAAAAAGACAGACATACACTCACACAAACACACATAAATATATATCTATAGATACAAACTATCCTCTGGCTAAACTGGCTAGCTTGTAGGCTGAAACCAGTTTGGCCTCTGCAACCACCTGATGCCCTGAGAGTACTAACATTATTAGTCCAAACTCACAATAATGAATGTATATCCATGCATATACAAAGAGGTTAACTCTGACGAGAAGTAGAACTAATGAGACACGCAGAGAAAGAGCGGTGATTTGAGAGATAAAGAACTGAGATTTTCTCATTGCGTTAAGGCCATGACACAACACAAACAGATGAAAGTGTGCAGCTGATGTCGAAGAAGACATCATCCAGCCACTGAAAAAAGAATAGAAAGAGAAAGAACGAGGAGGGGGCTGACAGAAATTAGTGGAGAATTTCTGTGTTTGAGTTTGTCTGCCTCACTGCCCCCTTTCAGGCTCCTATTGAAATTCTGGGCAGATAGAAACCCCAAGGCTTTTGACACACTTCTGAAAACACCACACCCCCCTATTCTTTCCAATGAGTCTCCTGCGTCAAGCCTGACTCACCATCAAGAGAGTAATGGAGAGAGCTTGAGTGAGACAGAAAGAAAGGGGGTGACAGCCGCTATAGATCTGTTTTTTTCTTTGAGTTAGTTCCAAATTAAGTTATTTGAGAAGACGGAACATAATTATTGTGGTCTGCATGCAGCTGGAACATGTGTATCTGTAGCTAATAAAATGGATTTGACAAGTATGCTAAAAAAATCCTGAAAAACAGTTAAACTATTTTCATCCTTTCTGAAGACTCCTGATGAGCTAAAAAGACCACCAACTGAACCTTGATGGCTGAAAAACACTAAAAATAATATTTTACTCCCGATGTATGTCAGATTTCAAGAAGTTCTCTAACAGTTGCTGAAAACTACTGTCGCCTAAAAAAAACAAAGTGAAGAAAAAGTTGGAAGCCAAAAAGTTAAAAAGTGTCAAGTAATAGCTACGGTACAGCGTGAGGCACAAAGAAGCAAAGTCCACACCACAGCATTCACAAACAAACCTTCAGCAAGGACACAAACCAACACTAGGACTTACAGGCCACATTAACGTGGCCATCACTAATGAACCCACCTTTTAACACTCAACATTCCCTCCTTCCTCAATTATTCTAACTGTAACCTCACTGTCTACACCCCCTCTCCCATCCCCTCCGAAGCCCCATGGCATGCACCCTCCACCATCTCAGTCTCAGGATGCAGAGCATTGACAGGGCCAGAAGGTAATGATACAGCTGCCATGATGCAACAAGCAGACCTGTCGACTGTCAGGAATTGAAATCATGAAGGAATAAGCTGTCATTAAGAGGCCCTCTCCCAGTAGTGGAGCTGTCAGACGGCTGCCTTCTGCCTACTCTCCTTCAATACTCCCCATCTCTCCTCTGCCAGTCCCACCTTATTTGCAGTCACTCCCTCATCCTCCTCTCATTTCTCTCTTCCCAAATCAATCCTTTCTGTACTCCTCTCCTTCTTTCCTCTTCTGTCCCTCTTCCAACCAATCATAAGCCCTCTCTCTCTCCCCCTCTCTGCACCCACAACACCCCCGCTTCCCATCTCAGATTCCTTTCTCCATACTTTGGTTGATGCTGGAGCAACCTCCTCTCCTCCTCACACTTGTCATTTTACCTCTAGGCTTCAGGAGTAACACTTCGTCCATGCACACACATACACACTCACACATGCACATAAAGACAACATGCAAAAGCCCTGCAAAGACAGCAGAAATTTTTTCCCCTTAACTCAGTATTACTGTACCACACGATGCCAAATGTCACTACTGCATCTTTTACCTGATGTGACGAGCTAGTGTCTACGTTTGTTTGTTTTTTTTGAATGTACATGACAATTTGTATACAATCTAGACTTGTATTTAACCCAAACTCTTTTTGGCAGCACATTAACATGGTATGATTATCACTTGGATGCATCACAAAGCAGACACTATAGGTTATAAATGCTTTACAAAAACTCAAACTAGAGTTTAAAAAACTGACATGATTAATGATTTAACAACCATCTGATTAGCAGCAGCAATCCTGCAGGAAAACAGCAAATGCTGGTTCAACATTCCAAAGAACATGCCTAAGATTTTCACAGTAGTACCATTAGCACATTACTGTGTAAACGTGTGCGTTTGAACTACATTTAGACACATATATTTAAATAGTTTATGAGCCAAATTAACAGTTATGTTTGTGAATGTGCTCGGGTGTTTTGGAAAGCCACAAGCTCCTCCATATTTCCCAGAATGCACTCCAGGTGACCCTTTGCTGCAGGCTTTGAGTTTCCAATCAGATCCCCCATGAGTAACACTAGTTGCACTAGAGGCAACAGATTGTTTTTACAAATTATTTCTGGAAAACAGAGCCAAATCTAAACATAATTAAAAAGTGTAGTGAAAAAGTTTTAGGAATTAAATATACTAACAGTAGGAATACAGTAGCTTTTTACAACGAAGTGGGATCAATGTTTTTAAAATTTCAAAAACACAGACCTTTCTCTATGCATGTTTTGATCAAATTCAGAAACAAATGAAAAACCTTAATGTCAGTCCATTTTCCTTTATTTCCTTCTGTTTGTTATAGTCCTTAAAATGTGTTTATTCCTGGGTTGGACGGTAATACGATAGGTATTATACTAGGGTATATACAAAAATGTTGAGGAGTGTTCTTTTGAAAACCACTCTTTAAAAATGCTGAGAATCTTATCCCTGCATGTGCTAACAAATGTACATAATAAGTTGTGTTTGTGTCAGAAAAGTGTAGTTTCTGTAAACTCTTCTTATGCCAGCATTCCTCTAAATTTTCTCTCAGTAGACACCTGCTGTTTGAGAAAGGTACTGCAGGATGCATGGTCCATTTTAGTGTAAAACAGAAACTCAACCATGTTGATTGGGTGACTCCTTTGATTCAATAACAACTAAAGGACCTGCATTTTATAATAACCTGATGAAACTAGTGCCTTTCATGACAGAACTCATGACTTAAGTCAACCAAATCTATCAACACACATCTCTGCATTTATTATCCCCACAATCAGTTGTAGCCACTCTCAGGAGCTAAGAAGATGGAGGTAGTTGGGAGCTAAAGAAATTTGCACAAAGAGTTACTGTTGTGGAGAAAACAAGACAAACAGAATAAAAATCACAACTCAATATTGTAGAGAACTTGTAGTGGTCCACAATAGGTGATGAAAATAAAATCTGTGAAAGACCAGATCTTCAAATGCACAGATCTGAAGTGATAATATGCTGGTAGGCAGGGGAGGAGTGACATGTTGATTTACAGTTGGTTGAAAGAGGCTTTAAATGAAGCCATCAGTACATCGATGTGTTGGTTAAGAAGTTTGGAAATACAGTCTGCTCCAAGATCTGCAGGTGAGTTGTCCTTTTTACTCAATTTTTTGCTCTTTGAAGTAATTTTCATTAACATATGAGTGCAATGTTGATAAATCTCAGTCAGAATTTATACTGAGATATATTGTTGAAGATACAACTAAAAGCAGGGCTGCCCTGCTAATACATGTGGCAATCAAACACTACTATAAGAGAACTTATAGTTTTTTAGTTTTTTTGTCTGGTTGTGGCCTTCTGATCCAATTCATCCCAAAAAGCTCTAAACAGCAGAATAGTTTTATAAAAACGTCTGATCAACTTGAAATTTATCATTTTAGAAGGAAAAACATTCCCATCTCATTGCATTAATTGGTCCATAGCAATGGTGAGTTCATGGACTGAAGAAGTAAATTGTATTTTTGAGATTTAGACCAAATGATGATAATAAATATTGGCTCAGTAGCCAATTTATTGGTGCATTTCTAATTTCAAGCATTCTCAATGACACTTTTAAAATCTTGAAATACCGTGTTAAAATTAATGTATTTTCAAAGACTTCAAGCATTATTAAAACCCTAAATTTTATAATGTTGACCATTTATCTAGTGTACCTTCCTTCCTTCCTTCCTTCCTGTAATAAAATATAACCATATGCAGTTCATGCTACCATAATTTATGCATCATGACCAAAAAGAGTAGAAAAAATGTACGTCCCATCTCTTTTCCCAATGAATCTACTAATTTCTGAGATTGGGGAGGAAAAAGAATCCTCCACTACATCCTCTCTTCAGTGATATAGCAGAGTTGTCTCATGCTTCAAAAGACATCAAGACAAATTTCACAGCGTGACATAATAAACTAGAAACGTGTCTGTAACAGTTGCAGACAGTATAAATTGACTAACTGTGTGCGGCTGTTTTCCCCAGCACACAGACAGACTACAAGGCATGTGTGCTATATGCCTCGATGATGATTTGTCAGGGTGCAAGAACATGATTTCTTGTTTACAGTGATGAATGGGCAACACACTCACTGCACACACACACTATGTTCTCTATATCTGAGCTGTCACTTCACCTCTGCTCAGCACAAGTCTTTCTCTTCTAACTGTAAGAACAGGCAGGCAGTTTGAATCATCCATGTAAGAACAAATGGACAGATGTGCAACCTTAACCTCTCACATTGCTGAACGCAGCGTGAGAGAGCTTTACACAGCAGGTAAGGTCTTTATGGTATTCAGGTGGATGAAATGAAGGAATGAGGGAGAGAAGGAGAGAGCAGCATCTCCCCCAAAGTCAATTTGAACAGCAGGCCTATTAAATTACACAGATAGTCGTGGCTGGGCTGACAAATGAGCACAAAGATGGGGATGAAAATAATAAGACAGGCAGATCCACCTTTTGCTTGCTGACACTGAGATGTGTACCTTTGCTGGTGATCATATGGCTTGGAAAGAAGGAAAAAAACTAATCTATATTTCATATTACATTATCTCCTTCTGTGTTTCAGCTCAATCACCCATGAACACACAGGATGACGCAGGAATCATGCACCATGAGAATACATAAATGTTTTCTTGTATGATAATGACCACGTTGACGAATATGCTTCATTTCACTAACTCGACAAAATAAGCTTCAGTTGTGGGCTGAGGAAAGTATAGTTAAAGTATCATTTGAAAGTATGAGTTTAGGTTTGCACCTGTGAATGGATGCTCAGCTCTTGGGTTTTGCCCCTGGGAATATGTGATGCTGTGGAGTGTTGAAATTGTTCATCATCGTGTAATTTCTTTCATGACCTCAGGGCGAACTTTTCCTTCCAATGCACACTTGTCTAAATTGTACAGTGGAGCTAAACTGAATTAAATTGACAGTATATGAAGAGTCAAAGGTAATAAAGCACATGGCACCAAAAATTACTCGCAGTCTCATTCAAACCACAAGTCAAATGTATGAAAAACAAAACTTCTTTAAACAACACAGAGCTTCAAGTTTTTGTTTTTTGTTCATCCTATGATGAAGTGTTACTAAAATAACACACAAAAAAGAAGAAACAGGACTGTATGATTGCCAAAAGCAGATTTGGACATTAAAAGATGAATTTACCTTAAAGCTGCACTGTGTAATTTTCAAACAAGCTAGGTATAGCTAGCTATTTTACACAAACATGCTGCGCCTCCCCTGGATATGGGACCGTGCATTGCCACAGTAACAATAGAATGCAAAGCACCAGTTGTTGAAATGCTATGCTAATGTTCATCCTGGTTTTTCCTCTTTCTACATCTAAATGCTTTTTGTTTTCTGCTAGCTGAAAATGTGTTTTTCTTTTTGGGACTCTGGTATTTTTTCCTAAAATTGAAGCGGTAGCAGAGGGCTGTTTCTCGCCTTCCCTCACTTCCGGGATGCTCTGCTTTAAAATGCACCTGCACGCATTAATGGAGGATCCAAGCAGTGAGGAAGTGCGGCGCTTCGGCAAGACAGACAGCCGGATTGACCAATAGTTGCTTTCGGTCCAAAACGGTTCTTTTTTTTTAAAGTGCCACAATATATTTATTAGCTATACTATGTTAGAACATTGTTAAGAAGGATGAAAAAAAAAAGTTTGAAGCTACATTGTTTACAAAATTCCCTATTGTACCTTTAAAACACGAGAAGCTGAGGAACTTATGTGTATGGGATCTAACAAATAAGTTTTTTTCTTAACAACTGACATGTTTTAACACATTACAGTGATGGTCTCAATGAATATAAGATTTTATTTTGTCCACTGCAGCTCCTGCAGCCTCTCCTGTGTGTGTGATGTAACTGGAGGGGGCAGGCAGATGGGTGGCATGTTACAGAGAGCTGAGGAGAAGAGGTCTGCTGCAGAAAAAATAAAAACATTTACCACAAAGTACCTTTATAGCAGAACCATATCTAAACATTTATGGTATTTTCAACAAGTTTTGTTGGTGCATGATTGACTGGAAACACAAGCGATTATATTGGCAACCTAAACAATTAATTTGAGTCCCATCAAAACAGAGAGTTGAGTGAGCTAGCGTTAACTTCACCTTCAGCTAACTCTTCCACATGAAAGCACATCAGCAGAAGAAAGATGAGAGTTTATTAAAGTCTTTGTATTGTTGCACAATAATGTTCTGCTATAAAACCAATAAAATGATGTCCATTTAGGCAAAGCATCACCAAAAAACAATATTATCTTCAGTCAAACTTAAACCTGAATGCTGTCCAGATGAAAATTTGTTTTGTTTTGTTTTTTTTATTGACAAAAAATAACTGAAGAAACTGCAGCATCCTGGCCATTTTCACCAGTGAGCCAAACAGAACATAATATAATATAAAACATACGTACTACACTATATTTTCTGTAAACAAAAAAAAGTTAAATATAATGTAAAATTTAAATTCATATGTAAAGCATTTTAATTTTAGAAAAGGTGGTGTGTGTTTTTTTTATTCTCAAATAAAACACTTACCGTAAGTGAGATGATTTACAAACAGCCTGAAATATTTCTGATTTTAAATAATAAATGTTTTGTCACCTTAATTAAAGCCGCCAGAAGGAGGATTTCAGTAAGAGAGCAGTTTTTGAATCCAACGTCCCTACAGCTCCTCCTCCCAAACACCTTGACACGCGCGTGTGGTTGCGTGCGCGCGCGTGCACACGGCGCATTACTTCGTTTCGGTCTGTAAGCTGGACATAAACTGAAACTAATGCTCAAAAACTACGATTACATTGTAGGGTTTAATCACTCACAGTTATTTTCTCACAAAGTAAGAGGCTGCCCTCTCTGTCCCTGCTGTGTTTGATTCATGGCTTTAGAACAGCAGCTGTAGTTCTGAAGCTACAGGAACAGAAAATAAGAAAACGCTCGGTCCAGAATGAGTCCTCCACCAAAATAAACGTGTATCCTTGCCATTCTGCTAGGAGAAATGTTTAAAAATAAATCTCTCAGCATCGAGGGAATGGAGGACGTTTTAATAGAAATGAGCTCTGACTGTCTCCTCCATTACGGCTGAAACTACAGAGAAACACACGAAGCGTCCTGTACGACAGCGCCCCCTACTGATACAGGTTTGCTTGAAGCGCGTGCACATTGACAGAAAGCCGACAATGCAGAAATTTGAATTTTATTGGCTGAAAACGGTCGGCGGCCTGAAAAAATGCAAAGGGGTCTACAGGACGAAGGGGAGTCTTCATCAGACTAACATACAGTATGTTGTGGAACTCTACCCATAGATCATAGTTTAGACCTGAAATATCATTTAAAACATTTAGAAAACTTTGATACAGAGAAAAATAATCCTTCTGGCAGCTTTAAGCATAGAATGTTCTGTTGAACTAAAACACCATTTGCTGCATTTTGTTAGTTATTCAATGTTAGTTAAATTTAGAATATTTTTCTATGAAATTGCATTAAAAATGTATTTTAAAGTTCTACTATTTATTAAGAGACTTTAGGTAACAAAATGGGTTAAATCGTAAAACATGCACTTCAAAAACGTTTGGAAAATTTGAAAATAAAACTGAATTTAATTGAACCCTAGAAATGTTACATCGGATTATAAAGTCTGTTCAACATAAAACCAGACCAGTAGAGCCCCTACCGCCATGGCTCTTCTAATGAAGGGGATCTGTGTCCCTGAGTTCAGGTCCTGGTTGATGATCAGCCTCCGGGCCCACTGGCCGGCCCGCACCACACCACTTCCCTGGATCAGGACCAGCAGCTTGGAAAGGTTTGTCAAGGCATCTGGGCTCAGGTAGATAAAACTGGTGGGTTCATCTTCTGTAGCATCCACCTGAACACCAAATAAAGAACAGGTTAGTAGGTTCCCAAACAGAAAATAAATGTGGCATCTACCATTAAATAATCCTCTGGTGAACATGAATTGTGCAGAAATTACATTCTCCAATGTGGACTCAATGAATCGGTACTTTAAAGAGCAACAAACAGAAATTAATCTTTGTGCACGTGTTTGTGGGTGTGTCCGTGCTTCATCCACATCCCATGCTTCTTTGCATCCCTCTCAAGTATGCCTGGAAGAATCTCTAAGGAGACACTGTCCATAAAAGCCATGGGTGGCAGCTGCAAGAACTTAATCCAAACAGACAAAGAGGGCCAAGTGGGGGAGAAAATCTTACCCTTTATTCTCCTGTGCTCCTTCATTCCCTCTCCTTACACTTGGCTGTGGTTAATCTTCTTAAAATCTGCGGTCACAAGTTCAATGCCACGCAGGTGGACGGACCCACCACTAACCCGCTAAATGACACACACACTCTCCATATACGTGCAGGCGGGTGGGCAGCAGAAAAGCATAACAGAGCAATTTTCCAGAGGAATAATGAGATAAATAGGCCAAGCAGATAAACCAGTAAAAGTGTATAGGGGCTAATGAAAGGCGCTGACTCTGGCTAGGTGATTTATGGACACCGTTAGGGCTCGAGCTAACTCCTGCGTGCTTCTAAACACCAGCGCTGCTTAACATTGCTATAAACTCGATCTGAAAAATGATCACTGCTTTTATAAACAAGAAGAAAAAAAGAGAAGGGATGAAGTGTTAAAAAGGGGGTAAAAAAAGAGACAAACAAGCTTCCAACAACAAATAAAAAGGGATCAAGACTGCGCTGTGAGCCTGGATGAGCTGGGCAAAGAATAACTCCACAATGGCGAAGTATAAAGTCGCCCTCAGCGCAACTGAATGCAAAACAGATTAAGCATCAACATGCTGTGCCTCTTTGAAACGACACATCACAATACAGTTTAATTTGTTGAGGAGACACTTTTTTCACAAAGGGTGTGTGCAGACGAAAGGAGGGAAGAAAAACAGAAAAACTAAGGGAGACTGAAAAATAAAGACTGATAACGAATCGAGAGAGCTGACTTCCTACGATCCGCTTTGGATTTCATTATTCATTTTTATTTCTAAAAAGGACACCTAATATGATAATCGCACTCTGAAGCCTGAGCATTTAGGTCCATTTTCATATTTAATACCCCCTCCCCTTTAATCTTCAAGGGCACGAATCAAAAATGCCTCTTCTCACGGCGGGTACTTACTGGCACGATTGCTTTAGTCATGTTACACTCCTTCTCCAACAGCTCGTAAACATACTCGGTGATGATCTGAAGGAAAACACAAAACACACTGAGATTAAGCTGAAGAAATGAATCTTTATTTTTTTATTGCTGTTAATCGACTCCATCTAGCAAAGACAAATAAACTGTGTGAACAAGTAACAGCATCCAGTTTCATGCTTACAAACAGAATAAAAACCCACATTTGCCCTCTAGTGCTTGTGTTTGTGCACATGAACAACTTGAAAGAGTCGAGTTGATGCTGTGTGTGGTATGTGTGTGTGTGTGTGTGTGTGTGTGTGTGTGTGTGTGTGTGTGTGTGTGTGTGTATCACAGTACAATCAGTGTTGTAAGTGCCAGGAGAGGAAATCTCCTGTACATGCGAAGGGCTGATGTAAGTTATGTTTATCCCCGCAGCCACAGCACTAAAGAACCTTATATATAAAGTCATTCCTACCTCAGGCCAAACCTTTCATGGTTCAGTGACATTAACAATGTTCTTTTCCCTTTTCCTTGTTTTTTTTTCTTTCCATCTCTTTTTTCCCTCGCTCTTCCTGCTTAGCTGAGGCACTTTGTGGAACAGATTTTAATTCTTGATCAGGTGTGCGAACGACGGAGAACTTAAATCACACGAACAGATGACAGCAAACGCAACCAATAGCGGCATTCCGTGGCGCCGCTATTGATGATGTTTCCCCACGGTAAGACAAGCCACATGTCCCGTCTGTGTCACAACAATATTGTGTTGGGTGGATGCACCATGGGGAGAGCTGAGCAGCATGCTGTCATGCTGCGCTGTGAAGTCTTACTTCCGTAAGCTTTTGAAGCATCAGCCTTACTAAATCAGGAAACCAAAGGCCAGCGGTGGCGCCACAGTTACAAAGCGTGTCGGAGCTCCAGTCATGCTGAAATGACTGACTCCAAACACAAACAAGGATCAACCAGAGACTGCCATGTCTCACAGCGCAGGGGATGATGCTCAGATGCCAGTAATGTGAGCAAAAGGAGGAGAACTGTACTCCCGTCTTAACAGAAAGTATTACAAATTACAGGAAATTGACTGGAAATCAAAACAGCCTGAAAGAATATTTCAAATGAAATGTTTAGATAATAACTCATCTGTATATGAAATTTAAAAAGTATGACTTTCCAACCCAACATTTACAAGCTATTAATCTGTTTGTAGAACAAATCAAGAGTATGGTCCCAAAAAACTGGGATTTTTTCGTTTCTAAGTTCTGAAGCTGAGAACAGAAAACAATTCCTTTATCTATACTTGAAATGTCAACTGTGAGAGAATTAAATTATGTACATCTTTAAGTCCATGCACTTTGAAAATGGTAAGTCCAAATGTTATTCAAGTACTGAAAAAGGGATCGTTTGATTTAAAATCAAACATGAACTCTCCTGATAATCAAAACTAATTAACGCTACAATCTTTATGCCCCAAATGAACTCAGTGCTAACTTGATTTACCACCTAAAGAGCAACACGCAGGAACGAGTTTAGATATGAGACAAATATTAGCCTTACGCCAGCCAATCAAAGGCCAGCAGACGGACCAGAGCAGATGATCGATGCTACCATTTGACCCCATGTCTGCGTGGCTTGGAAGTGAGGGATCGAGGAGTTAAAACAACAACATCACACACACTCCCAAACCTCCAGCAGCTAATTCTCCGAAAATGTCAGCTGGTCTGATGAAAACTAAAATGATTCTTGGCCTCGGTATGCTCGTGTTTAATGACATCTATAAGCTTCACAGGAAATTTCATTTGCACTACGTTATTTGTTCTGTGCCTCAGGTGGCTCAAGAACCATCTGATAGAATAAGAAAAGAGAGTGATGGGGAATAAGAGACGAGAACGAGGGATTAAAAAATTGCAATACTTTGTTTTTTTGCATACGTTTTCTCAGACACAAGAAGACTGTAATTATAAAACAGATCTAATATCCAGTCCTGTTCATAGGCTTTTAAAACATTTCGCCTATATGCCTTAGTTCAATCCAACAGGACCTAGCAAGCATTTTACTACTTTTTAGTGACAAAAGGACACACACACAAATGTGCACACACACAGGCAAGCTCCCTCTGTGTCAGCCTCTAAGGACTATGTCTCAGCAGCTGATCAGTACAATAAAAATGGCCTCTTTGTCACCTAATTACCAATGTGTTATTAGTGCTTTAATGAAATGCCTGCAGGAAGCAGAGCTGCATTGTCGGCATCAGACTGTAGGACAAGCACAAGGAGCAGATCTGGCAAATAACATCAGGAGACACAAAGAGAAGGGAGGACAAGGGGGTGGGAGAAAAACTGAGAAATGGGGGGCGTCAGCCTGGATACATTTGAATCATTAGTATTAACATTTGTCAAACTTTCCATTTTTATATGATATAATTGTTTTTAAAGTGTGGCTTCTATTATAGAAAACTATGACTCAAGTTCCCAAAATCAAAGTTCATGTTGGTGAGACACACACACAGATATGATTATTTAAAAAAACAAGACAAAAAAGAGAGAAACAATCGCTGCAAGGACAGTAATATACACAAACACCAAAGGTCCTTCTTCAACACGAGAGTGATCGCTAACGGGACAGTCTGATGCTGACACTCTGCAGCTGTGTCCACTGTGTCTGCAGTTTGTTTGTGTAGAGGAAACGTTGTGGCGATGAACCAAGAAAAAGGGGGATCAGGGCGGAAGGAAGGGATTTAGAGTGAGGCTCAGTGGGAGGAAACGAAGAAGACAAGAAAGGAGAGATGGCATTGTAATCCCCAGCAGACAGAGTCTTGTGCCAGCTCCCACTGTGGTGAGCAGCCCAGAGGTTCAAGTGATGGGAAGATGGAACCAAGGAGGAACAAAGAACAGTACAGTGTGTTGCCTTGATAAGATGCCTTTATAAGGACAGGCTGTGGCATCACTCCCTGCAAACCTCCATAATAGTCTCTCTATCCCTTACATAGGGTCAAGGTCTTAATGAAGAACACAGTGGCTGCAACTAGATATGTTTTGAAGAAAGACCTCCCACATACTGTGTCTAGGAGTTGGTCTGCGTTTGTTTCTGTGTGTGTGTGTGTGTGTGCACTGTGTATTTCCTGCATGCCTGTGTGTTCCCTCACTGATTACAACAGTCATGCCTGATTTGACTGACCACACCTGAGGCAATAAGAAGATGATCCTTCCCAGGCATACACAAAGCAAACGTGCAAAGGATGAAAGCCAAGAAAGGAAGACGGGGTCATGAAAGGAGGGCAGATGACACATGTGAAGGAGAGTAAATCAAACCGAAAGGACTGATAGAAGATAAATGAAACAAAAAAAGGAAGATCCTCTAAAGGTGACTTTTTAAAATCAAGTTATAACATTCACATGTCTGTAATGGATGCTGATAACTCCATTAAACAAGACTTTTAGCTCTGATAAATAATGTAACACTGGGATGTTTTAACATTTTTTTAAGTAGTACAGCAAGGCATACTGTACATACACACACTCGCACAGAGGAAAGTCGTGTAGACACACACACCTCTTGTCTCCCTAGTCCAGAGCTCTCTCCAAAAGCCACTTACCCATAGACACCAGAGAGAACAAGAAGAGGCATCAAAGCTGTTTATATAATGAAACTGAAAGAGCTGCTCTGTGCCATATCACTGACTGCACCCAGGAAAGCATTCCTGCTTCTCCAGAGAATAGAAGAGAGCAAGAGAAAGAAAAAAAAAGAAAGAAGAAGAAAATCCCCCCCGAACAATGCAGCACAACAAGCGTGGCAACAGCAGCAAAGCACACTCAGAAAACGAGAGAGCCTCCAAAAAAACGAGAGAGCGCGTGAGGCAATAGAAAGGTTGTTTATTTTAAGTCAGCCTTGTGTACCAACAGAAAATGTATTAAAATAGGCCCTATTGTTGTGAATTTGTGATCTGTCAGTCGGCGTGGGAAACAAAGAGAGAGAAAGAGACACTGCCATAATTCCCATGAGGTCTCTGTCATTCTTCTGTCAGAGGAGAGAGGACTCTCCAGGGGAAGAGAAAGTTCTCACATACAGACTGACTGACAGACTGTTTACACCTAGCGTAGTAATGCCTCTGCCTCCCTCCCTGCCTGCCCTCTCTGCTCTACTCATCCTAGCGGCAACATAATGACCTCCTCAGGTGTTAACTAAGAAGATGGCAGAGGGCTAATTCAAAGTAAAATCTTGTATGCCACAGTAGGTGTCGGCTGTAGCGACAGATGTCTTTGCTGTAAACCCCCCCACCCATCCACCCTCTCTCTCACTCTCTCTCTTTCTCTGCATCTCTTGTCCAATTCCCTTTTCTTTTATCAACTGAAATCCAGCTCTTCAACTCCCTGCAACCATTTTCAGCCTGCTTCCTCCTCCCTGCTCTGAGCAAAAGTAACAGTGTTTAGGGAATGGAGACGTGATGGCAGTCACTGACTCAGGGCAGACAGCTGTCATTTATAGTTTCTCTTTAGAGGGATCCCATTAGCTCCCAAACAAAATGGTCCGCAACCGTTATGGGGCCTCCTGGTGCTTTAAGTACAGTACTGAGGCCAGTCATCCAGCTTACTACCACTAGCTGAATGCAACAGCTCATAAATGCTCCTGGACCATTTATATTAACAACTAACACAGCTACAACCCCAGAATGAAGTCCATTCTTTTGTTGTGGGTGTTGTTTATTACATCATATTTTATTGTTTATGATTTAGATGGGGGGGGGGACTATTTCAAGCAGAACCTCTGAAATTCTTAACTCCTGTAAAGTTACTCATTAGTAAAACGGCTTGAATGTATTTTTTAACAACACAAAGATCACATGACCCAAATGAATTTAATTATATTCAACATTTACCAACAAATGTTCTCTATTAGTTCATAATATATTTCAGATTGTTGCAAATAAAAGAAGGCAAAGTAATAAATAAACAATATAGTAATAGAACCCAGATGTTACATACATGTTAGAAACATTAGCAGGCTAGATCTAGGCTGTTGATAAAGTTTGTTTCATTTGTGCAAAGTTATAAAAACTTGTTTCGATTTAATGACTCTCACTGCTGACTGATCAAAGGAAACTCTGCCTTCTTACATCATCAACAAGATGACCATAAAAGTCAAATGTCTGTTTGGCATCTAATGGTTTTTACTGTAAAAACTGCTGGTCTTTATGTAAGCATCAAATCTAGACGACAGCAGTATTAGATAGATTATGTATTAGATAGATAAACACCAACCAGAATATGTCCAATAAAAGGGGAACACTACCGCGCGTCATTATCCAATAAAACAACAATAATTCATAAGTGGGGACAGAAAAATGTTGGGAAAACATCTGCCTTCACTTGAGACACCATTTGTAAGTGGATAAAACAAAAGTGTCTCCTAAATGAATAAATATAAACATATATTTAGTTGACAAGTATAAGCAGCAATTTACCACATTGGAACCTTCCATGCACGCTCAGGATTGCACCATGTCTTGCACCACTCTCTCAGTTTGTGTCAGAATGCAGCTACATGCTATAGAGGTACTGTATGCTACATAAGCCTGATGATGATGGTGTGATGGAGTCGTAGTCTAGGATCAAGTTAGTATAGTCAATCCTGATCAAACTCTCAAACCAAGCCACCCTGGTACACATGGGCCCCAAGTCATGGATGCAATGCCACCACACTCCACTCAGAACCTCAATATGCTCTATAATGAACAACCAAGTGCATGCACAAAACCATCATGGACCTGTCACACTCTGTACTGTGTAATGAGGAGCCCACTGAGTTCTGACATGTCTCAAGACCTTGCCAAAACCCTGCAAAGACAATCTAGATTCTGGCTCTTTTTTATGTGAGAACAGGGTCACCATCCTGTGAGCAGGAGACCTAAAAGACAACCTACTGTAGTAAGATGAGAACCCTAAACACTCTACTTGTAGACCACAGAAACAAAGGCTGAGTATTTTGGTCTGTCTTCCAGTCACCTGACATCAATTCAATGACCTTTGGAAGTCATTAAAGTCATAAACATCTGTGAGCTGACTGAGCTTGTAAAACCTATGACACTTGAGAATGACACCATTCAATATTTTCATGAAACTCCCAGTTTGAGAAGAATAGAACATATGCATTCAAGAGGTTTAAAACATTTTAGACTACTTTGCATGTGCCTCGATTTTTTGTACAGTGACTAATATGACAGTATCTACAATGTAGGAATGGAAAAAGGCAGGAGAAAAAAAATGACAGAGATTGTGGAGTGTGTAAGAGAGAGAGAGAGAGAGGGAGAGAGAGAGAAAGAGCTTTCTAATTCAGCCATCTGGCTAGCTTTACCTCATTATAATATTCTGTCTATGTGTGTGTGCATGTGTGTTTACAAATTTGTGACTGCCTTCCATTTGACAGATGCAGACATAGCAGAGAAGAATCCTCATTTATTAACAGCTTAATAGAGCTCCATCTGGGCCAGACCCTATGCTTGTCTTCTATCAGAGAAATTTATCACCGAATCACAGGAATTAGACTCCAGCTGACACCTACACAGGCTGAGGTGACCCTGCTGCACAGAGCAATGCTGCACAGATAGCCAGCACTGCTCTACAGCTGTACTACAGCCACTATGATAGCAGTGAAGGAGGGAAGACGTCACTACAGCTGAAGACAATCAGTTATTTCATTCTTGGGTCTGAGTTTGAACACACAAAAACAAAACAAAAAAATGATACAAAGAATAAATCAAACCAACACACTTGATAATATTTAAAAAAAACTGATTTCCCCCCCCCCTTTTTTTAAGAAGACTATATTGTCAATTTATAAAGAGTTATTTAAACTTATTCAAGCATCTACTGTCCTTTTCTATTTAGTTGATTTACCAGCAGACAACAAAAAAAGAGAATTAAGCTCCCTAAAGACAAATAAAGATATACCTCCAAATAACTTTCATTCCCCAAATAAAAACTTAAGAAAATAAATTCAGTGTAGATTTTATTCTCCTGTGCATTTGAAAGGTTTAAGTTAATGTCCATCCTATTAATAATATATACTGTATAAGTAAACATAGAAAGTTCTACAACATTTATCTGTGTACATCATCCAGTGGGAACATTATTTTGTGACATCCTAATTTGTAAGCTTAATGAATATTGCACAATTATCATTTACAGAAATACACATTTGTTTGCAATTTTATTTTGATAGGTTTTCTGAAGTGCAATGGTTGTCCTTCACTGTTATTTATGGAAACATGGCAAGTAGCCAAAGTTATAATATCTCAGTAATGGTGACATTTGGATAACTTTTCATTATGCTATTAATTTTACTGTGTAAAAGTTTCAGACCACCTTTAATGTCTTTATATTTTGCTCTTTAAGAAGTCACATTATTTTGTAACCTTTTAAAGTGGTTTGATCAGTACACTTCTGGGATTTATGAAGGTCTTCCAATTTTATTTTATTTTACATTTAATTTATTGTTTTACTTTGGCTGCTTTTAAAATCAAATTCTGTTCATTATTTGTACCTGACCAGCGAGTGCTAAAAAATAGAAAAGTGAACAAGTAGGGGGCAGAAGCATGAGGCCTAAAAGAACTATCTCTAGTAGTATTAAAAACTAAAACTGCTGCTAAGGACCAAAGAAAAACTTTAAAAACCCACAAACAGTCTGAGGACACAGCATGAGGCTAGATTAAGATTTCTTTAAATAATTAAAAGAAAGACAAAAAAATCTAAAGAAATGAGGCATGATGACTCTAAACATTTGCACAGTACTGTACATGGAAAAAGTACACGGAAAATAAACTATTTACTACTTGTTCTCAAGACAGATTTAGTTCCCATCTCTTTTTTCTGCTTTCAGACCATCACACCAACATTTTTCATCTCCTCTTTCTATCCGTCCCTCCATTCAGACACAAGGTTGAAGTGCGAATTGGACATCTGGTGCTGAGATGTGTCTGACAATACGCCCCCCCCCCCTTCCAGTTCCCTCACATACGTAAACAGACACATGAACGAGTACACACAGAGTCCTCTGCAGAAAATATGGAACTGTAGACTCAAGATGCAGCATAAGTGGGAAAAGGGACTGAAGGAAAGCTGGACTAGGTGTGTTTCTAGGATGGGGAAAGAAAGGAATGTGAATGAACATTAGGGGGCAACAATGATGCTATTCTGTTCACACAGCCAGGGGCAAACACATGCACCCGCAGCCTTGTGCCATCTCACTCCGCTCTCTGGCTGAATGCAGCTATTTCCCGTCTCAGCTGCTGGCTGACAGAGGGCATTAGGGTGTGTTGGGGAGTGGTGTGAGCTCATAACAGACCTGTCTGCATTTACACTTACTCCACATTTAGCTACCTAAGGATACTGTGAAACACGTAGCAGGCTCTGATGTGTTCTGGAGCTATTTTACTGCATCTAGACCTACTGTATCTTTAATCTTTTAAGGTCTAATAAAATCTCAAGACTATCAAGGCATCCTGGAGTTAAATGTGCTGCTCAGTGTCAGAATGCTTGGTCTCAGTCACAGATCATATATATGTCCCCCAACAGGATAATGACCCAAAACACACAGATAAACACACCCTGTAATGAATGAGAATAAACGCTGGACTTTTCTGGACTGGCCCTCTGCCCTCATCTAAACTCTGTTAAACATCTGGAGAAGGAACTCACTTGACTGCCTTGAAATGTAAAGCAAGAAATTAAGTTTAGGGTACTGTCATTTTTGTCCAGGCCAGTTCTATTAGTTCTGTAAAATGATCTTTTTGAACAATTCAAAAGTATTATCTGACTTTAGTTGGTAGATTTTCAGTATTTTTTTATTATTATTTTTGTCAGTTTCAAGTTAAAACAGTAATCACTGTGATGTTTTCTTTCTTTAACAGAATGGTACCAAAATTTTAAATGATCCTGATTCATAATATGACCTAAAAACTATGGAGTGTTAATTTTGCTTATTCAAATGATGCTTTCCTCTCAGCTTGTTAATCTCCTAAAGCAGGGATTCCCAGGGGTGCGCGAGCTGCCACTAGGGGGTGCTCGAGATGAAAAATGTAATGGCAGAAAAATGTAATAATTGCACATTTAGAGTGTTTTCCCCCCACACAATAAAGATGTGTAAATTAACATTTAAATCATTATGGTGTGGAGATGTGAGACAATATTTGGATGAACTCTGATTTTTTTTTTCAGTCAATCATGTGAACTCCTTGAGCAGACCTTTATTTTGAAGGTGATAACTTTCACTATTAGTTCCGGGGCGATGTTGCGCTGAGATGTTGGACTGTTTACCTCATCAAATGGATATTATTTATTCAAAGAATCATTCTTGACACCTTATGACAACTCTGCCGATTGGTTCCATATGTGTCCTTATTTAATCAACTCCATGGTGAGTCGTTTCTTTTGTTTTACTATAGATACGGTGCTACTTTCAACCGCCGATGAGCTAATGGCTAATGGAGCTGGGTTTTCTTTTTTGTATCATTTAAAAAACACTAAGCAATTAGTTAAGCGAACCGTCAGCTTAATCCAGTGTAGCAACTGTGCATCTGCCCTGCTCACCTCCAGACCCGCACCCCCGCCTTTATAAGATATGCGCAAGCACATGGAAATGCCAGACAGGTGCGACGGTGCATTCACGGACCGTCGATGGCGTGACACTCACAGTAACCCCTGACAAGCGATTTAATTAATTATTAAACACTCAAAAGTATCAAAAATTGGTAGCATTAACGATTCATAGGTACCAGGAATTGGTTCAAATGTGAAAGGTACCCATCCCTAGGGGGATTGGGGGTTCTCATTATAAACAAAGTCACATCAACAGAGATTGACAACAATTTCTGTTTTTGTCTCTAAAAAAACAATGCCTTTTTTTTTTTATCACAGAATGAATATAATTTGCATACATTTTGCTTGATGATTATTTGTTTGATGCCAATTGTTTGCCCTTCTCAGAAGCCTAAGTTCAGCAAGTTTAAGTGTTTGTGTGTTCTTTCAGGTCCTTGGTTTCCCGCTAACTAAATGTTTGTTTCTCATCCCTTTTAGATGGCAGATACTGGGTGAGCAGGCAAAAGAAAAGAAGGCAAAGAAGTCTTCAGAGAGGGCTGGTTCTCAAAGGAGCTTCTGTATACCTGCATTTGGAATAATACAAAACACCCAGGTAATCCCACAAAAGGGTCTATCTCTTTACTTTGAACTTCAAAGAATGCATACAACAATTAAAAGCAACATAGTAGGGGATGCAAACAGAAAAAATATGATTACAAAGGAATATTTGTCTTATTATCTTCATGTACTCTGAAAGCGGTGGAACTGTGGGAATGAATTAGAGGTGAATTTTAGGATTTAGTATGTCTGGGTAAACTAAATATTAAAAGAACATCAAGAAACTTCCCAAAAGAAAAGTGTCTGTCTGGAAATGTTGTTTTGACGGTGTGCCCACTAGATCTGCAGATTTCTAGCAAATGATCAGGACAAATGATGAGTTCCCGTTGTGTCAGACAAGCTTTCATTCATGTGTTACTGTGTGCACTAAGAACAAATCACTGTTTTCACTAATTGTCATCTCAGGTCTTCTCAAATTTAAATAAATTTGTTTTGTAATTTTTAGTTTCTAGAAAGTTTGAATTTTTAACTGTGAAAAATATCAAGGCTTAATGTAAGACAAGAAAGTTACAAAATATAAAATAATCATCAAAAATAATGAATCAAACATGTCCATACCTGCAGGGAAATATAAAAACCCAAAGCTAAATTGAATATAAATAAAAAGAATAGGCTATACAAATGGAAAAGGTCTCATGATGTGAGCAGAAAAGCAGTTACCTCTCCGAGAGCTTCATAGCGTTTCTGATTCCAGCGGTGCAGATCCTCTCTGGCATTAAACACAAAGGGTTCACCTGTTTTTATATGTCTGAGCTGACCATCTGTAAAACACAGAAACATTTATGTTTAATGATAATAGAAACCAGAATACAAGTGTTGCTTTGGATAAATGGGTTAATTTATGCAAACTTCTGGTTGTTTAATCAAACCATTAAACTGTATCACCATTCAAGCTGATGCAATGTAGTGAATTTCCAACATGGTATATCTTTAGCCTTAGATAGTCATTAACACAATCTATTTAGCAACATGTTTCAATGTAAATAACCAATTGACTGTACAACATTGCTAATGAACCTTTACCTAAATCCTAAAGTGACATTTCTGAAGTTTAAGTTGTTTTAGATTTAGAACATGTTCACCTAAATTTAATGAGTTAGCTTGCCACACACACAATAACTTCTCCCTGGTTCTCCATCTGAAATCCCTTTGTCTGCTTAAGGAAGTGAAAGTCTAAACACTGTTCCTGAGTCCCACTTCCAAAGGTCTTAGAAGCCAACAGATTTATTACAACTCTGTGAAACAAGGAGAGGTTTTATATTCATCTCTTATGAAACAAAAACACAATACGAGAAAATGTTTAACAGTAGTAGCACTACTTTTTAAAGAATTACCCTTCTGTGGCTGTGGAACCACTACCTTAGCAATGAGCCCATCGATCCTGCAGTTGACACTGCAACACAATAAAACACTAAGCAGTGTTAAATTTAATTTTGACCTTTATGACTGCAAAATTTGTAAGAGCTGAACCACAAAAAAGTGCATGTACTTAACCCAAATAGCCAGGGGGCCCTCATACTTTCTCAATTATGGCACAATGTGAGGGGAAACCCATCTAAGGTATAAATAAATATCTTTGCAAGATAAAATAATGTGTGAGCACTTTTCCCCCCTTCATTTCCTTCCAAATTGCCACCATTTTACACCTCTATCAATGTGATAAATCTTTCACTGCTCACTTATTGTGCATTACACCACTTGCTCTCATTGTTAGTTGTTAGACAACATGTAATCCTGAACCTGGGTTTGGTATTATGGAGCATTTAGAAATACATTTGTGCCTAAGAGAGAAAGAGAGAGCGAAAGCAGGAGACAAGTGAGAACTTAGTATACAGCATTGTACGCACAAAAAGTACCTTGAAGAAAATAAATTATGCATTCATGGAGGGGTGAGTATCTAAACACCACAGCCTTTGGAGAAGAGGAGGGCTATGATGAAATCCTACAGTTGGAAAGCTTTGTTTTGTGCGTGCATGTGTGTGTGAGAGAGAGAAAGAGAATGTAGGATGTAAATGTATGGATGAGCATGAGGGAAGGGGAGAAGAAGGTTGCGGGATGCAGGATGTGTGTGTGTGTGTGTGTGTGTGTGTGTGTGTGTGTGTGTGTGTGTGTGTGTGTGTGTGTGTGTGTGTGTGTGTGTGTGTGTGTGTGTGTGTGTGTGTGTGTGTGTGTGTGTGTGTGTAGGCTGGGGAGGGGGACTGATCAGCTCCCCCAGCTCCTCTCAAAGGAATAACATTTTCTCAACTTTTTCCCCTCGTTTTTTCTGTCATAATTAGCATTCTGTTCTCAATTTGGCCGCTTAATTAGGTGTACATAACCTTGGATTTCCAGTAATGGAAAACCGGAGGGCTGGCGAGATGAAGCCATCATCTTCAGTGATTAAGATACCTGCAAACTATTGTACACAGCCTCTTCTGTATTCATATCATTACATGGTGAAATTAACATTTTTGTTCCACCCGTCTTGGGCTAAGGTACCATGGGTGGAGCTGTAAAAAAGCCTTTAAGCCAAAAGTGACTGTTAGTCTGGATACTAGAGACATTGCCAGAGGGCCAACAAGGCTTTCATGGAAATAATACACTTCAAAAAATAAGATTGAAAATATATTGACAAGATAGAATAACTACCTGTGTGGGTGTGTACCCCATGTTTCAGGTGGAAATTTAAAGTAGGATGGGGAAGAAGAGAAGCATAGAGAAAAGTAGGGAAATGAGCAGAGGTAGAAAAATAATAAAAAGGAGATGGAGTTGTTGTGTTTTTTTTTTTACTCCATGGTAGACTGAGCGGAGACTTGAGGGTGGGGAAGAATGGTTGGTGGGTGTTGCATAATTTCAGGTGCTGAGTCTCTGTTCTTAGGCACAGCAAGGTTATGGAAATTCTGCGTCAGACAGAGGCCAAGGCTGAGTAGGTTACTGACGGGCCGTAGAGTACACAACATGTCCCCCACCCAGCCAGCCAGACACTGACAGAGAACACAAGAGATAAGAGAGACAGAGGCAAAATCTACAGGGGAATGCTAAGAGCCAAAATCACCAGCGCCACATCCTTACCAACTCATCCTTCTTCTCTCCAAACAATCTGGCCTAAGTTAGATTTTCTGCTGTTTTTGTATACTATTATTCTGCATAAGCTTCAAGATCAGAGGTTAATATGATATTGCATCCATCCACCCATTGTCTGTAGCTTATTTGGAACAATGTCACAGGAGCAATAGCTTACATACGTAGATCCCCAGACCTCACTCTCTCCAGTTACCTCCTCCAGATCAATCAGAAGGAGTCCAATGTGTTTCCAGGCTGTATTTCTCCAGCAAGATCTAGGTCTTTCCCAAAGGTCTGCATGAAACACCTTCTTTAGAAAGTAACCAAAAGGCATCCTTGCTATTATGATGTAGAAGAGCAGCAACTCTACTGTAAAGTCCTCACCTGTGTCTCTGAGGGTGAGTCCAGCCCATATACAGAAAAGGCTCATTTCAGCTAATTGTATTCTTGTTATTTTAGTTATTATTCATGACCAAAGGTGAGGGTTGGGACACAGATTGATTGATAAATCACCTTTTGACTCAGCTCTTTGTTCAGCATCTGGGGTTCCAATACACCTATCAATGTCCTGCTCTGTTCTAACCTCTCTCGTGAACAAGAACTAAGGATTCCATAACTTCTCCACCAAGGGCAGAAGCCTATTCCCAAACCAGAGGTGGCAATCCTCCCTTCAGAGCCATAGCCTCAGAGAAAGACCTCCACAGAAAATGTTTCAAAATACTTAAGGTGAGCATCTCCCAGTGTAGTGATGCTAAAATCTACAGCTATTAATCAAACCACAGAAACACAGAATGGAAAATCCCAGTGATCACTGAGACACTGGGACCACTGGGGAAAAGCCAAAAACAAACAGACTAAACTAATTCCAACATGTCAAATAAAATTCTTGGGATTTGGATAAAGCAGAGTATGTAGCAGTGTGTCAGCAGAAGGAAGTTTCAAGTCATGAGCATTCCAGCTGCTGACTGTGCCAAAGTGAAGGTATGTGTTACAGCAAAATATACAGGAGGATGAGCAGCTTTGTACTCATGCTTATTACAAACATCAACAAGGAATAAGACCCTGCATTCATTTATCAACTTTTATTTAAAAAAATAGAATTAAAAAATAGACATCCTTTCAAAATATTTGCACACTGTTTCTGTTTCTTTTTTGCTCAACTTTGGCCTTCTTCATTTGCTCTGACATCTCTCTGACCTGTGCATTTAGAAGGTTTCAAGTGGACATTAGTTTGGTTTAAGGGTGAATATGGTAAAAAATAATAATAATAACAGAAAATTTTGCAGCAGATCCAACAGGACATTTTAATGTGTAGTTGTTTTTGTATCATCTTATTTTGGCTTCAACACAGTCTCTAAATATAGCTAAAAAGTGACAAAGAAATTTCAGACACAGCTGTTTCAGCAGCAGGCTTTGTGTGCCACTTACATTCATTGAAGGCATATTCAAACTCCTCCAGTGTTTGGGGGAATATGAAGGGAGGTTCGTCTTTCTTCATTAATTCATCTAAATCAATTCTGGACAATAAATCTGAAGACATAGAACAACAAGTTAGCATTAAGCATAAACAAAACAGTCATAGCATTTTTTTTCTCTAGGAATTAGAAAGTCATGTGGAGATTTTTGTAATCAGTCACTCCTTACATAATAGCTTCTGAATAGATCAAAATAAGCCTTCTGGCAATATACATTTCTAAGTATAATAGGTTTAAAATATTGCCTTTTTATCTAAAAACAGTTAAACCCACATATCTGAAAGTACTTTAATATAAATTATATCAGTTAAGTAGAAGGACAAAGAAAATCTGGGGACAAATATGATATTTTGAAAATATGGGTGAGTAAGTTAGACTTAAATGTAAAGATTTTTTTTTTTCTTATTTGACCTATTCCTGATGCAAAAATATAATTACATTCATCTATTGAATATAGTGTAGTGGCTACTGTTTATAATTCAAGCAGCTAAAGTTCCACTTTGCTTTGTGGCATTACTGGGTCAAACACGCTGTAGATATTTTCTTAAAAAGACACAAAGGACAGTGCAAATTAATAATAATAATAAAAAGTTGTTATTAAAGTATGAACTCAATCTTCCTAACATAAAAAAAGAACTGTATCAAAACTGTTTTAACACTGTGTTTTCCAATCAATTGTGTATAAATCTACTGTATAAAGGAAGGACTAATTAAAAAGTAACTTATCATAGAGTCATATTAGTAGTTTAAGCATTATTAAAAGCCTTAACCTGGTTGCTTAAAAGTCACAAATTCAAAGCAACATTTGCATTATTTCACAAGTACAATTAGTTTTGTAATGATTACTACTGTAAAGACTGTTTGCTTTTACCCATAGCTATACCTCAACTCTCCAACCCCACTGTGAGTGTTACTTCACCTTTGAGAGCAGTTGTTTTCTCTCTGTCATCCTGGCCAGCGACATGGGCCATGGTGATCCACAGTATGTACAAGAAGGATGTGGCAGCACAAAGATGAGAGAGCATGGGTCCACCCCTCACACAAACCACTGGGGTAGATCCTGCCACATAACGAGTTTAAATTAGTTACAATTGTATTTATGCTGCAAAACATGCTATAGTACATATGCATGACTCTAAATGTCAAATGACTTTTAAGGCAATAATAGTAAACACTAAAAACCTGTTGCATTTGAGTGTGTGTAAAATAGATACTTCAGTATTGTCCTTCACAGGCACAAACTTAAGTTAGTGAATTAAATAAGCTGCTTTCCAATCCAGTAACACAAAACAAGAACAGCTAACTCCACTGCACGTCTACAGTTTTTGTCTACAACCTGTAAAAACTAGTGATAACACACGTGCAGCAACTGAGTCAATTATTTAAAAAAAACAGCAATAATTCTTACTCCTAAAACAACATGTATTGAAATTCTAATTCCTACACGCTCAACCAAATCGGGAGTGCTCCACCATTTTCTGCACAGTAAACAACATCTGGTTTTAATGTCTCAGACGCGCACAGATAACTACTGTCGCTCTTTTACATGAAGCCAAAGCGGCGCGCGGACAGAATCTTCGTGTTTGTTATATTAAGACAGCCAAACGAAACGGGGAGCCTCGAGGAGGACCAGCTGTTTACAGCAGTACATGCACACTTTCTGTTCGACTCACGCACCATAGTGTTTTTGTTTTGCGACTGTCCTGCTGCAGCTGCTTCCTTGAAATTTCTAAAACAGGAAGGACTCTCGGCAGAGCAGCGTGAGGAACGCGAGGCTTCCGGGTTACCGAGGCAACGGACTGGAAGGGAGATTTAAAGGCGCAGTACTGTTTTTTTCTTCCTGCAACTCTCGCTTGCACGGAAATTAATATTTCAGCTGGAATGACGTTGTGCTCCTCAACGTGTGTGCTGTATTGCACCTATCCACAGTTTTAAGATTAAAAAATGAATAAATTACGCTAATTTGCCCTTAACAGCAAAAAAGAAAGTTTCTATATGATTTTTCATCTAAAAAAAAAATACGAGCTGAGGCAAAAGCTGCTAGAATTATTTGCACCCTTAAAAATTTCTCTCGGTTTTGCAATATTTTTGCCATACTTACATGTTCCAAGTCAGGATAATGTCCATATCAGACAAAGATAACCTGAATAAATATAAAATGTAGTTTTCAAACCAGCCCAGTCCTGTTTGAAAAAGGGCAATGAGTCAAGTTCGCTGAGAGAGGGTACTTTAAGGGGTACTTTTTCACGTAGAACCAGGTTTCTTTGTAGTCTTTTCCCCCTAATAAATGAAATAATCATTTGGAAACTGATTACTCAGGTTTGTCTTTGTCTGATACTGAAATGTGTTTGCTGAGATAAAAATTTAGTGTAAAAAAAGAGGAAATTAGTGAGAGGGCAAAAACCCTTTTTCACAGCACTGTGTAGAAACAGAATATCAAAAACATGGAGGGAAATTTACATTCACTTTGATATGTATTTTATTACAGAGAGTGGAAACAAAATAGGTCTCAAATAAAATCTTATTCAAAGCTGATCAAAACATTTGAAGGGGAGCAACATGTGTCAGAAAATTGTCAGGTTTTCAAAAGAGAGACACATCAGACACCACAAATTAATAGTTGTAAAATAAAAGGTACACTTTTACAATATGGCAGCAGGAAGTCCTGATCAAAAACACAATGAAAAACTTTGGTGGGGCCGAATCCTTCCTCTGCTGCAAGTATAGAAAATATTATTTTTAGGTGTGCCATGTGTACAATTTATTAATTTCTTTGAGTCGAATTTATCAGCATTTTAACAATGCCCGTTTTTATTTAACTTTTTTAAGTGTGTTTAGTTTAAGCAGCAATATTTGGGTAACAGGTCTTTGTCATTTTAATGTTTTGAATTTTTAAAAAAGGAACCGCTGCTCATATTTTCTTTTATAAATGCTTCCATGTTGTTAACATAACACTTGTTAGGCCTGTAGAGGCAGCAAAACCAAAATGTTTCAGCATTTTACAGCAGAGGATGCACATTGAATGTGCCGTGACTGTTAATTCTTTATATTATGACGAGGTCTGGGCTTTTAAATGATTACGCAGCTTTAGTAATTCCTAATAAGTCTGCATACTAGAATAAGCTTTCTTGTAAATCAGCGGTCAGCTTTACAGACAGATGTCCTCTGAGCTTTTAATTTGTGTACATTAGAAAGCAAAAATATATGTGCTTTAAGAGGTAGAAAGAACCAAAAAAAAAGATCAAAAGGTGGACCGTTTCTCTCTGAAAGCTGTTATCATGTAAGCACAGTTTGGCTGGTTTGACATTTTTGCAATTAAATGGTTTTACCTTTACAATATAATAATAAGTATTGTTGTTTAAAGGGGTTTGGTGATGAACATCCTGCTACATTTGCATAAAAAATCTAGTTTAAAAAATTCTCTCCTTGGAGCAGGAACTATTTTCTTTTTCCTCTAAGAATTGTGGTGTGTAGCAACATTTGTGAGTGAAAATATGCTGATATGAATATCATTTAGGCTGTATAATAATAATTTTTAAAATACATGCTGTGCTGAAGTTGCCTACAAATAAAACTTAAAAATCATAAAACCAGAAAAAAATACTGCACAAAGATCCCACATCCTGGTCATACAAGAAGAAGCAATATCAATACTGAAATAAAATCATGGCTTTATTTTCATCTTCAATAACAAATTTCATTTTTTATAATACACATTAATTTAAAAATATGAACACATTTACAAAGACACTCAGAGAAATCATGTGACATAAATGCTAAGTCCATTTGCAAGAAAAGCTGACTGATGTTTCATGGTGGGGCTGAATTTTGGGGGCAAATCTAAACAGATATCATTGCGCCTACAAACCAGAGCATTTGATGTTTTCTTTCAGGAACCAGAAAGAAGTGCTGACACCGATGTCTTTACACTCACCGTCTTGAAAAACTTCAGCTACCTACAATGATCACACAGTTCTATCATGTCCCAGGCAAACAAATTCCCTGCTCTCCATTCCCTGGTACTGATTCCTGCAGATGTGCTCCAAAAAGATAAAAAAGCATCTGATGCAGCTTAGAACAGCACAGAGAGTTTGTCTCAGGTGTGTGCAGAAAGAGAAAGGCACTAGCTCTCAAATGCTTCTTTTTTGTTGTTGTTTCTTTATCCTGTCTTGTGTTTTTTTTTAATGCACACACATGAAAATTTGCAGCATTCTGTACATGACCAGGACAAATAATACCAACAAATGTGCAAAACATGTGTACACACACATATGCATGAACAACTTTACTATTCCATGAGAATATAAATATATATAAATTACAGCTTTATAAAAAATCCCAGCTACATGGACTGTTATTGGGCAGCACTTTTATCAGATGCTTGTGTTTCCTCCTGGGTCTGCTTTGCTGGTGTCTCATCAGTTCCAGGAGGATCTTGTGGTTCCTTGTTGCAGCAGCAAACAAAAATTGCTTTCTGAAGTTCTTCTACCATTACTCTCTCTCCATCTTCCAGCTCTGCATTTTCCTGCATGTCCCACCTGGAAAACATGGAGACACACAAAACTAGTCATTTTAATGCAGAAAACATTCAGCAGAACCTATGGATTTTTGAATTTATTTTATGTGTATTCACATTTTGCCAACATACTAAATCAGTACTCCAAGAAAATGCCGTCAGGTATCTGCATTATTCTGCTATTTATATCTAACACCCCAAAAATACAACATCTCACTAGCATCCTGTTTAAGACTGAGATTAAAAGCCTGACCAAACTGCGTTCTGTCACAAATGATTGTTTCTAGAAACCATAACGTTACAGAATTCTACAGTCACGGATGTGTAAAATGTCGAAGTTTGTCAGCTAAATGTGTTTAACATTTCTCTCACCTCATCACATAGCAACACTTAAAAATAAGGTAGATTTTTTCATCAATTTAACCAAATGCTTTAGTCTAAACCTACACAATAAACAAGTGAAAGTTTTAAAAAAGAAAGCATCAAATGTGATTTCAAGACATTTTAACTGTGGTTTCACTCTCTGTAACACTCAGATTCCCAAAGGTGAAGGTCAACTTCTTCCACCCTCACCCCATCTTTCTCTTGGAGGAGGATAAGTCCCTCACTCGTTCATTCTGCTAGTACATTTGGGAGGAAAATTGAGAACTGGGCTGCCTGTCACACACACTGCACCCTGCCACCATGGTAAAACCACACGTTCATAGTTTAAACTGTGTAGACATGAACTTACACACTTTCAAGTTTTCTCACACAAAATTTAAAAAGAACAGAAGAAAATAAAAAAATGCATAGAAAGTGTATATGCTTTTGACTCTGAATCGTTCTCCATCACTCCCATTTCGACCACATTAACACCCTCGTACGCAGCTACAAACCAATCCCTGTTTGGATAACCAAATGTTACAGTGGACAAAGCTTAGAGCATCCTGCTGCCACTCCATCGTGTTTACAGCCTATCTCAGATTTATACGTTTCTAATTCTTAAAGCTTCAGACTGAATGCATGGCTTCAGTTCGAGGACGTCAAGGGCAATCCCGTTGTAATTCACCTGCAGTATTTCAACTGAACCCCTCGACGAGCAACTGTGGTCAATCAAATCCACATGGAGAGCTGAAGGTTGTCCTTTGAGCTGCTGCATTACGCTGCCTCCAAAGAGGAATTATATCAGTCTGATTGCAAATGATTGCATTTTCATTGCAATCTATGTGTCTGCTTTTATCCTGCTCTTTTTCTCACTATATCATGTGTGAAGTGCACGGTGTGTTTTTTGGAGTTAAAGTGAATCATGTAGTTAATGCATACTAACATGATGTCTCTATATCTAAGGAAGTTTCAGTTTTTGTGACGTAGTGTGCATCTGGACCAATCAGATGTCCTCTTTCTCTATTTCACAGCCACTTTCACTGCATAGTGATAATCCTCTGTAAGGAATGGGTCTTTTTATGTAAATGTGCCTTCTTCCCTCCACATATAGCTTAGGTCACAGCTTCTTCACTGGACAATGTTTGTGTCTGTCTCTTTCATTGCATACAAAAACAGATTTAAATAAAACTCAAACATTAAATAAAGGTTGAAGTCATAAACAAGTTATTCCTATAGTGTTTTTGAGTGACACAGAATTAAAATCAGTTCTATCACATACCCAATTTAAGACACAAACACTCACAGAAACAGAACAATACAAATGTCACACAGTGTGCAAAACAAGAGAAAGGAAACGAGCGAGGGGGAACAGACGGCTTGAAGAATGGCAGCCAATAAAGGAGGGAGCGGGAGAGGAAGGAAGACAGGAAGGTACGGTAAAGGTTTTTCAATGTTTAATTTTCAAATAGGATTAAGCAGAATGACATTTAGCTGAAGGTTACATGCTCAGCATTGTCTTAGCTGATATTGATATGCAGGAGGCACCCTACTTGTCACTGGGACAAACACTGTTGATGAATGAGAAGCCTTTCCCAAGGAAGGTGTTAAGTGCAAATTTGAAATGAGAGTGAGGTAGAGGTGGAGAGAAAGAGAGGGAAAAAAAGAGAACACACACACACACACACACACACACACACACACACACAGTCTGAATGATCACAATAGTTGATGTAAACTGTCACTGGATAATGTTACCACAACTGTAAATTGTTTCTTAACGTATTGGTTGCACATTTGTTGATCTTGAGCTAAAAAGGAGCTAAAAAATACACGAGGTGCTTTGCTGTGTGCATCTAATCTCAACAACTACAACACAATAACACCTCTTAGAAATGCATAAGTAGGCTAAAGTTGACAGTAACTTCACTGTATTCTCATTTCAGGCAACTTTTCCCCCCGAAATTTACATCTTAATAAGCGGAGTCTTACCCTTTAATTCTTATGGGCTCTGCTCATTTCTCATGCATTAATACTGGAGATGCTGACTTGGCTCTTCCTCTGAATACAGAATAGGACACACATATTAAGACTCATATATTTACAGGATTGATGCCATGGGAGATTGTCTCCGAGTGAAATGAGAAGGGCTGGTTCAGATCTATTTCAACGTGAACATCGGTGCAAGTCATCCTAATCACGGGATGGCGGACACGGAACAGGCAGCATCTTCCCTGATTCCTGATAATCAGGAGTGATGTTCAACAAATTAGGAACATAAGCCTTGCTCAGGGATCATCAGACAATCAACTTACTAAATGGTACTCAAAACAGTGCAGATTAAACCTTTGATAAACTTTAAAGAATAGAAAGATGTAAAATCTAAGACAGTAACAAAAAGTATCGTCATTGACTGAAAGGTGCATCAAGGCAACATTGTAAAACATGCAGTCACAAGTAAGACGGAGTGCCTAAAAGATCTCGAGAGTCTGTGGCCAGTGGGTTCTTGTGCAGCTGTCAGTGGGCTGAGTGGTTTCTCTCACTGTCGGGTGTTTGTGCTGCACAGAGTGCCCTGCCTGCTCTGCCACTGGGACCTCTGTTTGTTTAAAAGGCGCGCCTGTCAAACACCGAGCTCCACCGACAGCCAGACACTCAGCTAAATGACTCTGACAGCGGCCCTAATCAGAGGCTTTGCACATTGCCACAAGGCCTGGAGAATCCATCATAACCCAAGCCTAAATATTTAAAGTGCTAAACTTTCCAAAGGTCAGGCCTTTCCATTGGATGCCAGGGCGACATGTGTCAGAGAAACGAAAGGCACAATACAAGAGGACGGCATGGAGAAAAAGATAAAATGATTTAATAACCTTCATATACTGGGATGTCTACTTTTAGTTATACGCCTTTCGTATCACGCATTCCTATGAGGAACCAGAGCTGAGAGACCTGGGGGCAGACTGTCCAATCTCTGGGGTGGAAGTTGCTGAGGTAGTCAAAAAACTACGCAGCGGCGGAGCCCCAGGGGTGGATGAGATCTGACCTGGGTATCTGAAAGCTATGGATGTTGTAGGTCTGTCGTGGTTGACACGTCTCTGCAACATTGCGTGGTCATCGGGGGCAGTTCCTGTTGAGTGGCAGACCAGGGTGGTGGTTCCCATTTTTAAGAAGGGGGACCAGAGGGTGTGTTCCAACTATAGGGGGATCACACTCCTCGGCCTCCCTGGGAAGGTCTACTCCAGGGTACTGGAGAGGAGGGTCCGGTCGATAGTTGAACCTCAGATAGAAGAGGAGCGATGTGGTTTTCGTCCTGGTCATGGAACTGTGGACCAGCTCTTTACCCTCGCTAGGGTGAATGGAGGGGTCATGGGAGTTTGCCCAACCAATCCACATGTGTTTTGTGGATTTGGAGAAGGCTTATGACCGTGTCCCCAGGGACACCCTGTGGGGGACACTCCAGGAGTATGGGGTGGATGGTCTTTTGTTAAGGGCCATTCAGTCCCTGTACCAGAGGAGTGTGAGTCTGGTCCGCATAGCCGGCAGTAAGTCGGACCTGTTCCCAGTGAGGGTTGGACTCCGCCAGGGCTGCCCTTTGTCACCGGTCCTGTTCATAACCTTTATGGACAGGATTTCTAGGCGCAGCCGTGGTGTGGAAGGTGTTGAGTTTGGTGACAGGAGAATCTCGTCTCTGCTTTTTGCAGATGATGTGGTCCTCCTAGCTTCATCAGGCTCTGACCTACAGCTCTTGCTGGGGAGGTTCGCAGCCGAGTGTGAAGCGGCTGGGATGAGGATCAGCACCTCCAAGTCTGAGGCCATGGTTCTCGGTCGGAAAAGGGTGGATTGCCAACTCCAGGTCGGGAGAGAGATCCTGCCTCAAGTGGAGGAGTTCAAGTATCTCGGGGTCTTGTTCACGAGTGAGGGAAGGAGGGAGCGGGAGATCGACAGGCGGATTGGGGCAGCGTCTGCAGTGATGCGGACGCTGAACCGGTCTGTTGTGGTGAAGAAGGAGCTGAGCCGGAAAGCAAGGCTCTCGATTTACCGGTCGATCTACCTCCCAATCCTCACCTATGGTCATGAGCTCTGGGTAATGACCGAAAGAACGAGATCGCGGATACAAGCGGCCGAAATGAGTTTTCTATGCAGGGTGGCCGGGCTCAGCCTTAGGGATAGGGTGAGGAGCTCGGACATTCGGGAGAGACTCGGAGTAGAACCGCTGCTCCTCCATGTCGAAAGGAGCCAGTTGAAGTGGTTCAGGCATCTTGTTAGGATGCCCCCTGGACGCCTCCCCAGGGAGATGTTTCAGGTATGTCCTGCCGGCAGGAGGCCCCCGGGTCGACCCAGGACACGCTGGAGAAAATATATCTCTGGTTTGGCCCTGGAGCGCCTTGGGATCCTGCCGGAGGAGCTGGTAGAAGTGGCTGGGAGAGGACCGTCTGGACCTCTCTAATTGGGATGCTGCCCCCGCGACCCGGACCCAGATAAGCGGAAGAAGACGAAACGAGACGAGACCTTTCGTATCAGGTCATTTGAAGTGAATGGAGATTATTTGGCATGACGGTCATACACTAAGAAATTTAACACAAAAACTGTTAGATTTCATGGAGTTTAAACTTAAATTAGCCATTAAGAGTTGAGGTCAAATGTTTAAGACAAAACCAAACATGCATCATTAGAAAAAAGATAACATTTCAAAACTTTGGTGAAAGAAAAAGAAAAACATCATCTGCCTTCCAGATAGCAGTGGGTAAGTTGTACTTTCTAAAGATGAATGAACCATTTCAAAAATCTTTTTCAAAATCAAGTAACTGCTCTGTGGTGATATCAGAGATCAGGGTTCCTTTACTGACGTAAAAATACATTTTAAAAAATCGGAAAAAGGCAATATTATATGAAAAACAACAAAGACAAGCCTAATGGATGTTGTGTATTAGAAAGTAGTTCATCCGAGGCAACTGACAAGTTCACAATACAGGGCGGGAGGTCATTTCTTTGACTCAATTTCCATTGAGAAGCAAACATCCAATTCAATTTAGGTATGTGCCTGTGCAAGGCCATAAACCAGAGGGAGATTGTAACTGACAGCCATTGGACAGCTGGCTGGATTTGAATATTGACGAGACAGAGACTTGACAGAAGGGATTATGCTCTGCCTTCTGACTTACTAGCTGCTACACTGATCCATTCTATTGTCAGATCAACTCAGTGTCAGATCTACAGTATGTCTGCGTGGGGCGGTGTTGCCACTCAGTATTAGACCCTCACCTGAGATCCATCTCGATGCAAAGTGATGTCCACTCAAAAGCTACAGGACACTCAGTGAAACAACAAGGATAGAAATGTGCAAAATCAAAGCAGATCAGTTTCAAATGTGAGATGGCTGCTCTCAAAAATATACATCAGTGTTTGAACACAATACATGTAGGATTGATTTTTAAAAAACTTAAACTTGAAATCTAACCCTGAAAGAGAACCCCTTTGAAGAATTTATGAATACCGTCTACTCTTGTGGATGCATTCTCAATTTCATGAATGAAAAGGATTTTTTACAAATTTTTTAATGACTAAACATGTTTTTCTCAAAACAAAACCAACAAATAGTTCCTTTTTGACCTGAGCCAAATAACACTCCTACATCTGCATCATATGGATAAATCGGCATAATTTCATCAAATGTATGCATTGATGTTTATACATTTGTACATGCGCTAGTCAGAAACACTTTCTCAACCATGTCAAACCAGTCTTCTCTGCCACCAAGCGTGCACCCTCTTGTCTCAAAGGCCGTCAAGAGCAGTCGAGTCATAGAGCGCCTGATCAAAGGGTTTAGGACAGATCTGTGAAGGCCCTTTGAAAGGACATCCACAGTTACACAAGCTGACACGCTTTTTCTTGCTTGAGAACAAACGCACATCCAGACTCGAAGGCATGAATAAATACAAGTATGTGTGTACAGAGGAACTGGTACAAACACAAGACGTCAAGCATGCACAGCCTGACATCAAGTTCAAGCAATGATAAGTAAATCTGAGGGGAGAAATGGCCTTTTCCTTAAATAATTTCATGAAATTTTTAATAATAATAATAATAATAATAATAATAATAATAAAGGTTGTTAGGGATTTGACTGGTGATAGGTTTGATATAACTCTTTTCTAGTGTTCCCCTACCCCAGGACTTTGAGGTAGGGGCTGAAATGTTCCACTACATAACAGGAAACCTCTTCAAAAAGCTGATACACCATCAGTTGTTGTTGATTCCTTTCACGTAAATAGAAGCAATGTCACTGTGTCCATATATATTTTGGAACTGAACTTAGTACAAAAAGTAAGAAAACGTGTGTTTAGTTGGTTATTTATTTGCTGTAAAAATATTTCTTGGCAATGAATTTTATATTGTTAGAAAGCCTAACTAGTCATCTTTCCTTCTATGAGGCAAAACTTGTAAGGATTGTGCATCCATGGAATGAGCAGTATAGCTAAACGTGTTAGTAGCACCCTCAAAAGTGTGACAAAATCCTCTGCCATATTACTTTACTTTACAAGGAAGGAAACTACTGGAGCCAGCTACGGGTGGTGCTTTGACCTTTGGTGGCATTACTTCCATGTGTCCAGTAATAAATATTGATATTGATGGTCCTACCTCTCTGTACCCCCTACATCATATAAAGAATTGGGACACCTCTCCTCCTGCATGAATGTGTCAAACATATGGGTAAGGCCAAGGGATGAACTGGGACAGACCTCACCCTTGTCCTAATGAATCAAATGGGATACAGAAGGAAACCTAATAGATTCATGCAAATCAGTGGAAACCATATTACCATTAAAAATGAAGGAACTAGTTAAGCTACTCCATACAACATACTGTAGTCCTCCAGAACACCTGCAGATGCAAACAATTAATGAGCTTTTGGTTGCTTTAGATTATTCTTGTGGATTAGTTTTTTATAGTTTTAGGAGAAAACTGAGGGCTTGGTTGTTTTAACTTTTTTTATTTGTTAAAGAAGAACTATGGCTGTGTATGTGTTACAATATGTGTTTTGAGGGTTAACCTTTGATTTGTGCAAGACGTCTCTTTTTTTTTGAGGAATCACACTATGTTTATGTGACCACATATCTCAAATCCCTTTGCATGGCTGTTTCCAGCTCCTAATTATTCTCTCTATCCAGGGGAAAGTTTGTGTAAATTTGCAGTGGCTTAATTACTGAATAATTTAGACCATGCTCCAAATTAATGTAGACATTTCCATTTTAATGTGTTTGCCCACTGATTCAACATTTATTTGTACTGTGGACAGGAGGATAGCAATTATCACAGCATATCATAGCAGTTGTTCTGTTATTTCAGACATCATTATGCTGCTTGTCCACCTCGGTGTGACTATGAGGACTTGTCTATAGGATACAGTTTCCTCAGATATGCTCGCTGTTCTGTGGCTAAGATCTAGTTTGGAGAGAAAAGAAAGAGGGGACCCTGTTTGTGTTTGACAAGGTAAGGTCCAATTTAGAATTGTTGATGCTTGTGAGTGCATTATTATATGTAGTAAAAAAAAAAAAAAAAAAAGGAGTGCAACAACCAATACTCAAACACCTGCCAAGTCCAGACGACTGTCTTCTGGTCAGTGCAGCCAGTGGCTGACTGGCTTCACACACACACAAACACCATGCATCCCAGAAGGCTGACAGTCCTCTGCTGCTCTTATCTTCCATTCTGACCCCCCTCTCTCCCTCCACCTTACTTCTCATTTCTTTCCCTCTTCCTCGGTCTCCCAAACTGTTTGGCTCTTGTTAGGAGCTTGGCTGAACAGGCTGGCACCTTTCACTGAAACAGCACCCCAGAAGATGCAGTGGCAGTGAGAAGTGCAGGTATGTGTATGTAGTGTGTGAGAGACCGCTCTCCCTCGAGCTACAGTAAATTGTTAGCAAGGGCCATCGTTAAGAAAGCCAACCACCTTAGCACCTTTCAGCAGCACCTGTGTCTAAGTGTCAGACATCTGCTCTCCAAGTGTATCCACATGATGCATAACAGTTACCTGCACTAGGAACCAAACACTGACCCCTTATAAATCTCAGTCTACTGTATACCCTTAAGGTTAAATGCTGCATATTCAATGTAAAACAAGAAGAAAATTGCACATCATTGAAATCTGACACATGTACAGAACTAAGCAAGACAAACTGGTGTTCTATCTGATGTGCTTCATGATCATCTTTCATTATGCCCTGCTTCTTGCAAGATGTATTTTTGTAGAGTTTGAGACCTAGATGGCAAAGTCAATAAATCAGACATTCAACCCAGGAGATTCATGTAAATGCTCAAGTATCTCAGCAGAAACACAATTTCCCACACAGCCTAGAGGAAGACAAGACTTAAAGTTTAGGGCGGCAGTAGCTCAGTAGGTAGAGCGTTTGTCTTGCAACCAGAGGGCTGTCTGTTCGATCCCTGCTCCTGCTGCATCACTTTGTCGTTGTGTCTTTGGGCAAGACACGTCACCCACACTGCCTGTTGGTGGTAGGAGGATCAAGTGAAGATTGTGTATGGTTGTCTCGCTTCTGTGGCTACAATGTAGCTTACAGCCATCAGCGTGTGAATGACTGTAATGTAAAGCGCTCTGTAGTCATGACTTAAAAAAGCCCTGTACAAAACACGATATAAATATAAAAACAGACAACAGACAAAAGAGCCTTAGAAAAATCATCATCACAGATTATTTTCAAAAATAAGAAGGAAAGGAGTTGTATATTGAACAAACAATTGAATATTTAAATAAATATAAATAGATCGACTGCAAGCTCTAAAACACAAACTATGTAAAACTAAGGCACCTTCACACAGGAAGACAGCCTCACTAAAGACAAACCAAATCAACCACAACATGATGGTCTTTACAGGGTCTTGGAGATTTTTAGGTGTGTGTTAAAAATACACTGTCATATGGTGTGGGTTCCCTATAATGCATGGTAGCAGCATATTGGGTGGGCTTGGTCATCAAGATTTTGAAGCAGGACCAGCCTTGGTGGCTTCATCCCCAGGCATGAAGGCACATGATGTAAGCAATCCTGGGTGCATGTGGTAGGACTGATGTGTGACCAAGCTGGAGATGTATATGAGATGTAAAGGTGCAAGAGAGCATTCTGGGGACATAGGGAAAAAATGTGGATACTAACAGTGGCCCTGCGATAGATCAGGGTGTCCCCCGCCTCTCGCCCCATGACTGATTGAGTCAGGCACCAGCTTCCTGCAACCCTCAGTGGAAGATAAACGTTTCAAAAAATGAACCGATGGATACTAAAAGTATAGCAGCATTTAGATTGCCTTCAAGTTGAAGGAGGTTTTCCAAATTTGCTGCAATTTATCCATGCTGAAATAGGTCATAGGTTGTGGAAAATTTAGCAAAGTCTTAAGTCTGTGTTAAGTGGCCTATAAGGATAAAGGAAGACATCAAAGGCTCAGCACAGATATCTGGAGATTCTATAGTTGTCTGTTTGTAAATCTCATGCTATACCAGTTCAAGCAAATTTCCTAATTAGTACTTCTTTTTTAACAATTTACTCAAGGTAGTGTTTCATCCAACTCCATCACTTACTGTGAGAGTTCTAGATGATTCATACACCCACAGCTGCCTTTAAAGAACGTTTATGAAAGCCTGCTATAATGCACAATCTGCCTCCATGTCTCATGTCTTGTATTTGGGTCTACTCCTTTTAAACCTTGTCACCAAATGCATAAAATATAACCCATGAATTAATAAACAAAGACAATGCAGATAGTCTTTAGATTTTGCCCTCCTCACATGCACAAGCACAAGAGAACAAGAATTCAGCCATGCAAGCGTTCCCCACTGAACAGCCTACCGAGGGGGGGGGGGAGTTATTTGTTGTTTCACCTCAGTTTGCAACCAGAAAAAATAATCTATGACTCATTCAGTGCTTTCTCTTTAGTTGTACATATATGAAGTGGAAAGTCTACTGAGCAGATTTTGGGGTTGAGAAGCTGCAAAACTGACAAAACTTTTGTTTAAACCTAGCTATATATAATTTTCAAGCCACAGCAAATACGTTTCACATTTCAGCAAAATCTACCATTTGAAAATCTGTCGTAGCTTAGCTGGGTGAGTCGCTAGTGTGGTTGGTTTATTGGTAGGGTATTTACTTTGATACTGTAACACTTTATTTCCTTCACAGAATAACAAACTAACTGATAAGAAACTCAACTGTTTTCCAAGATAAATTAAATTTTAGTCAAGCCTGTTGTCTTTGGAGGGAGAAACTTGCAAGCTTTAGCTCACTTTTAGAAAAAGGCAGTGTATAAAAAACATGTAAACCTATAACACAATGCTCATTCAAAACTCAAGGCTTCTAGGTGGGCCTCTTGTTTTTGGCTAAAATGTGTTTGCTTCTGGCCTCTGTCCAGAGCAGGACATTACTTCCACACTATATTAGGCTACATGGCTCGTTTCCAGAGAACAGATTCATTGGATATGTGTGTTTTAAAAGCATGCTGATGTTTGCACACCCAACACATTTGCTTTAAACTGTGGAGAAATTACAGGGACTAGTTGGTCTTACTGTAAATTTAGGTGTAAAGGCTCCATTCATAATGACATTATTAGCTATGGGCTCCTGTGGTTTTGCTGGGCCTGCAATGAAGTGATTAGTCCATGCAGACATGATCTCACCTTAATATGATGTGTGCGTGCATGTGTGTGTGTGTGTGTGTGTTGTATTTGGCTGGAGGAGCTCTGCTATTGTCTATCAGATCAGGGCCTTGTTCTGTTGCCATTTCAAACAGTTCATTTTCCACCATGCTAATAGCATTTTTAGCGGGTTAAGAAGATAAATAAATCCTTGCTGTCACCTCATTTAAAATCAAATGCCACTTAATTATAGCTGTATGTGTTTTCAAAGATTTTGAATAATTTATTGTTCTGCTCTATCCTAATCTTCAGATCCTTATCGGGTGCACCCCATTTCATCCCCTCTGTCCTTATAATAAAATTATAATGCTCCTTCTTTCAGTTTTTCTTTCTCCTTTTTGCTGCCAACAGCAGTGTGAAAGAGATAAGGAAAGCGATGAAAAGACGTTTTCAAGTTGTGCCTCACCTTGTTGGGATTTGATGTAAAGGTCTATTGTCAGCTCTGGAGAGCACACTGTGCATACACGCTTACACACAGCCCTCTGGCAGTGTTGCATTTCTTACAAACAAAACACAAACATTGACAAAGTCTATGAAAGGAACAGTGCAACATCAGGATTCGGGATCCGCTTGTAGGCATCACAGGAACACAACAAAATATAAACATGACATCCCGATTACACTTTTAAGCCTTCATCTGTGTGATGTCAAGGCATTTGAACTGTTTGGCATTCATGATGCTCAACTAATGTGCCAGACAATAATAGGAATATTAATCGTATTTAAACTGTAGTATAGTCAAACTGATTAAGAAAAGCGGGAGATATTAAAATGGAACCTTAGTAGGTGGAACTGGTTTTGACAATAAGTAAAATTCATGCAAACTATGATTAAATTGAATTGTTTAGCTTTTTTTGTGTGTGTGTTTTGAAATTAAAATTACCTACTTAATATAACAATTTATGAAAATGTGTTATAGTTACACAGAAAAATGACAAAAACCCCCACAGATTAATTGAATATCTACTGCAAAATAAGAGTTAAGAATTAAAAAAGTTGCTAAGTACAATTTTCAATATATGCTCATGCATTTGCAAGTTTTATCTCTTTGCATTCAGGGAGCATGATATGCTGTATAGCTGCAGCTGCTGAAAGGGGGTGGTAAAGCAATTGTCCAGCACACACTGGATCAGAACCCAGATGTGATCCTTATAATCAGTGGATTTTGAAAGATGAATATTATTATCCTTCAGCAAAGTACAAGTAAAATCTGTAGCTTGTGTATGCAAACAACATCAGAACAATTATCAAAAACATTCAGAAACAACTGATTACAAAAGCAAGCACACGCACCAACTGTTACAAATGTATAAGTACAAAGTTTATAAGTTTTCTGTAGGGACACACATAAGGGAACACAAACTAACATGGCCTATGAGGCTATGTCCCAATTCCAGCCCTAAGACTTAATGTTGAGCCTTACAAATCTAATTCATGTATACACTGATTTAAATAAAAATGAAAATAAGAAGACACAAATATAAACCTCTTTTGTCAAAATTCCGGATTTCCTCAAGTTGGTCCAAAATGACCAAGACAGATAAAGGATCCCTAAAAGACCATAGTTCCTGCAAAAGGTTCATGATTTGAATACACCTCTTCTAGCAAACTCTCTTTCCTCCACAAAACACACAAATATGAACACACACCTACTCTTACACATTCATCAATGAGTGCGAACTGGGAGCTAATGTTTTGCATGCTTAACAAGCCTTGCATGAGGTTATCTGTTCCACAGCTTGAGCTCAGAAGCAGTAGCTGTTTGCTGCATTACCATAACTAGGTAATTGATGGGAGGAGCATGCAGTTCTGCATCTTCTCTACAGGCCTTCCATCCTGGGCCAGTCAATGGACCAGACAGGTCGGGGCTTAGTATATCACTGGACAGAGCAACAGACAGATACAAGTCAATACAAGGGTGCTGCCTCTGAATATTCACTCAAGTGTTTGGTGGCAGGCTGCATATTAACTGGCTCATAAAAGCAGGGTCCAGACATTCATGCTGGTTTTATATAAAGACCCACTAAGACAGAAAATAAAGTAATAGTAATAGTGGCACTAGAAAGAGTGTGGCAATGGTATAATATTTTCAGTAATTTAACCGCTGGGCCACCTTAACCCAAACAATCACTCTCTACAAGTCAGTGTGAGTTTACAGCACAAAATTTACAGAAAATAAACCTGTTTATAGTGGCAACTTCAGACGGACATTGCATTGTATGATTACAATAAGTAGATTGTTTAGCCTCAGAAAACCATCAATCATATATGGTGCAGCCCTTCCAAACAAATTCCCTATAGAGGAGAATAAAGATATTGCTATTGAGTTTTCAAAATGTCAGGGCAATGGAAACCATTGTGCAATTACATAATGATTATTGCAAAACTTTCTCCCCCTCACTCAGCGAGGCTGTAATATGCAATGGATGGCCATGGGGGTTCATTAGTGAGAACAGGCTGCTGTTGAAAAGCTCCAGTTTCACCTCTGATCCCGCCTAATGTGATTTGGGCCCAAGATTGGTAGTGGAGAGATTAGATGCTAGCTCACCTCAGGGTGGGAACCAGAGAAGAAGACATACATCAATGTTGTTTGTGCTCAAAATCAAATGTCTCTGCACCTCTAATTTGCTCTGAAGCATCTGCAAAAAATTGTCTAGAAAGCATCTGTAGTTTAATTTGTTTGCCAGCAATGGAGAATTGGTTTGCTGAATGGATACTCAATAATTCACTGTACCACAATTTGGACTGAACAGCTTCGCCTTACATAAGAGTAAATCAACTAGTTTGTTGTGGGACTGTAGAGTCGAAGGGTCAGCTACAGATAACGACTGGGTTAGCACTCACTTCTTATTACTTCATGGCTGACCCCCAAGGCCTAAACTGTCAGTTGTAATGTCAACGTACTTTCTTTCATTTCCTTTCCATTAGACCTGCACTCTCTGTGTGACTTTTTAGCCTCTACCTTTGTCCATATTATCCCCATTTCCCCTTCACCTTCTCCATCATGTCTCTACCTTTTTTACTTTACCTCATCCTCCTTTCCCTGCTCATTAGGTCATACTTGTGGTGATTTGTCAGGGTGGCTGTGTTGATTAATAGGCCGACAAAGCCCCTATATTAGGGAGCTGTCAGCGGGGCTCCAGAATGCCAGAGCCGTCCTGCTGAGCCCCCTCACCACCCAGGTGGCCCCATTTGGACTAAATGAGCTGTGAAGGGTCCTGGCTATGCCCGCCTGCCCCACACTAAGACTTTACACACAAACACACATGCAGGCTTTGACACAAAAAGGCAATAGCACTTGCACGCACACACACATATACATCTAAGTTGCAAGTGCACACACAGGCACGCTCACGTACTCAACACCCTGGCTCTCACTGCCATGCACCCCTGCGTTCCCACATGATTTGTCACACTCCATCAATAGACAATAAGTTACTGCCAGTCTAGCCTGTCAATGGGCCCTGTCTTCAGCAAACTCCTCTATGCTGTCTCCAACCCTGGAGGGTGTGGGGGTAGGGTGAAATGGGGAGAAAATAGTAAGGATGAGGAAGGAATGAGGGGGGGGGGGAGGGAGTAAAAAGTGAAAGAAATAATGTGTGTGGGTTTAAAACAAAAATAATAAAGGTGGACTGACAGAAAAAGAAAGACGGAATGCAGGAAATATTAGACAAATTGCTTCGTGATACAGCCCACATCCCAACTGAGAATCTGTAGCTCTTGTCTTGTAGCACAGGCAAGTAGCCAGGTTTGAGTACACATGAGTCTGAGTCTGTATGTGTTAGGGTGTGTGTGTGGAGTGACACGGTTCAGCTGGTCCAAGCCAATCGCCTGGCCTTGAAGTCGAAGGTAGAATGTGTGCTCAAGTGCGTGTTAATGTGAACACCCCTCTTTGCAAGATTATTTTTTGTTGCCCCTAAAAGTAGAACGAAGAGACCTTGGCAGATGAGCTCACACTTGTGAGAACCCCCCCCCCACACACACACACACACACACACACACACACATTTTCAAAAAACACACGAGCAGACACGCCTTCTCGGTGATTCAATCGGATGATGGGCACTGGGTGGGAAATTGGAATCTGTGAAGGTCAAAACGAAGTCTAAAGAGTAACATCCACCACTGCAGGCTACTGCCAGTGTTTCAACTCCTACACTGTCATTACTGTTGGCCAGCTCGCTATCATTATGAACTTACCTCATTACATACACTTCATAATCAGCTCATCCTTAACAGACAGATGGGATGAAACCACCAGTAAATGATACAGCAACTGGAATAAAGTGATTCCTTTTACAGACTACTCAATGAACAGGTCATAACACATACAGTTCTCTACTATTAGTTTATCTGTGATTCACACTTGATTGGACATCTGGAGGAAGTAAAAATGGGTATGTTTCCTCAGAAAATACAATTTAATTGTACTAATGGCATTGCATAATAATTACATCTGAAGCGATTACAGTCATTATGAAGTCGTTATTTCTGAGACTGTTGGATTTATGAAAGGCGGATGGATACATTGGCTGAATAGGCAGCTGTTACTGAAGATGTAAGTAACAGACAGCCCTATCATGCTGGCAATATGGACGACCATGAAATTAAAACTCAACGTATAGTAATTACAATGACAATGAGCTTTGTTTGAAGTGTCAAGTATCAATCTAACACTTGCCAGGCAGCTTTCATATCATAGCTAATAGGCAGTTGGTGAGCCAGGCCGCTGCCAACCGCTGAACCAAGCTATTCATGAGCTAACCCCTTGTCATTGTGCTTAGCAGTTGATGTAACAGTAGCACACCCATCTGTAACATGTGCCCCCATGCAAATGAGTGCATTATAGCAGACCTCAGAGAGCCGAGTGTGGCCAATAAATTCAGCCGGGGTGAGAAATGTAGCTTATACCATGCGTGTCCAACCCCATCTATTTAACCTAATTACACACACCATACTAAGTAATAAAAGTCTGCATGCCATCAATTTTGACACCTCATTCAGGGAGCTGCAAGAAATGTCTATTAAGATCTATAAATCCCCAGGATAGTGATATCCTCCAGGAGTAAAGTGTGTGAAAAGGTGTCTCTGTGGGCGGCCATGTTCGTTCCTCTGAAAGTTTGTGTGTGGCGGATGGTAAAGTTCACAGAGAATCCCACACATTTATGGCGTGGGTGAATGTATATATATATATTCCTATATCTGTTGGTTACACTGGAGGAGAACAGAAGAGGATCCTACACAAAAAGAGTTGAACTTACCAGGAAACGGCTTAAATCTAAAGTGAAAAGACAAAACAACAAATAGCTGATTCAGACAGCAATAAAACATGAGAACAATTCTAGTTTTGGCTGGCTGATCTTCCTACCCAGGTGTTTCATGTCACTGGTTGACAGCCCCGTCACGCCTGATATCAGGCAGAATGCTGTTGCTGGTACTTTCACTTTCCACGCCTTGCATTTAGGAAAACAGCAGAGCTGCTAAAAAACCACAGCCAGTGTTTTAGCCACAGACGGCTGAATAAATAGATGTGGTCACACTAGCTTAACTTGCATTTGCCTCTCCTTTGTCTGCAGCACACCTGAGTATACGCCTGACCTCTCTACCTGTGGATCCCAACTGAAGATGAAGGGACTCTGAGAGAGAAGGATGTAGAGGAGTGAAAAACAAATAGCTGAAAGGAGATGATTTCTATTGTTAGAAGACGCCACTTTGAGATGTAAATTTTCACCTTTCTGGTCAATTTACAGAATAAAAGTCTGTCAATTTAGAATAATAACATTTTAATGAGTAAATAGACTAGTTAGAGTATAAGTGTTAGATGAATAAAAGAAAATAAATTATAAAAAAATACTGAAAGGAATGACAAGTTGTTAGAATTAAGACATGTTATTTTACACACTTCTGTATCACAAATATCAGTAAAACTTTACGACAACAATTTAAACAATCATATCCAAACACAAAGGAAAACAAACAACAACAAAAGTCCCCCTCAAACTGCATTTGTATGCTTGTTCTTCTCATACGCACGCATCATTTTTATGGCACATTACCCACCCAGTTGCCAATTTCCATCTCAGAGGAAAAAAGGGGGACAAAAATAAAAAATAAAAGGATCACCACACCTGGATTTCCACTTCAAGATGTCATCCATGGAATTCAGCAAAAAAGCTAATCCATCAAACTCTCCTAAAAGAAAGATGTGGGTGCGTGTGTTTTCTATTAAAAAGGATTACTCCATTACCAAAGCAAACCCGGTTTTAAAAGCCAAGCTCAGAATACACGGTTTGGTAAATTGATTTATGACTGATTTATCTCGAATAAACCCAAGGCTTTAGGAAAATACTGGCTTAGAGTCACAAACATGGACTGTTTCATTTAACTGGCTGAGAAGAGAAGCTGCTGGTGTCAGAACATCAAACCACTGGCCTCTATCACAGCAGAACACGCTAATTGGTCATGATTGATAGAAAGCTTATAGGGAAGTTGCACTTGTTTTGAAAACAGCAAACCCAGTTACAGATCCACACAAGTGCATTTTCACAAATCTAAATAAGAAACACTTGAGAATATATTTTTCATGAACATAAAACCTGCACACAATGCCAGTTAAATGTTAATTCATGGTGTTGGTTTATAAAGATTATGCTCTTCTTCATTGTCACATGTTTTGTGCATTGTGTCTCCTTCTTTCTCCAGAGCTTCCAGCTTCAAAGCTACTCCAGCTCAATTGTTGCCTCAGTCAGCTATTATAAACAACACATTTTTAGAGAAAAGGCTGTAATTGTGCAAAAGTGTGGTACAAATGGCTTTCTAACATTACTGTATGCCTTTCTTCAACGCCACCCCAACACAAGACCCTGAAAGCTCTCATCAATTGAAGTTTGGCTTTCATCCAGCATAAAAGCAACGTTTGCAATTGAGCTTTGGCGCTATACCTTTCCTCGCCTTTACCTCCACCCTTCTATGCCTTGTTTTATATGAGTGCACAACAGCAATGGCTTGAGTAATGGGTCCAAAATGCTTTTTTCCCCTGAGCAAAATCACTGTTTTCGTGGGTCATGTGGAGGTAACTTTGAGACCCACACAACTCAAACAGAGTATTCCCATTTCTAACTCCTTTCTTTTGCTCTTTCTATTCTAATGGTGAAACCATTCTGCAGTATTTCACAGGCCCCGTAATTTTGCCCGACTCAAAGCAATATGCCGACGTGAGAAAAAAGTGAAAGAAAGCAAAAGACGGACAGAAAAACACAGAGGAGGAAGAGGGAGAACAAAGGTCAACTGCAAAGCTTTTTTCCTTGTTTGAAAATGTCAAAATCAAAGAAAGGCTTCTCTCCATCATGGGGGGCACGCTGGTGGGCTGCTGCACAATAAACTGGGGCTCTGGGCTAAACAAAGGGCAGTCTAAATTAGCCTGATAACTGCTTATCGCCGTCTACGAGTGAAAGCAGCACATGTATAGTGCCCAGTGACAGGCTTTGTTTATTGCTTTACTAAACAACTGCAACGTAAAGTAGAATAAAAGTGCTTCACTATCAGTTGCTTAGCTTAATATTCTTTAGTTTGAAAGTTTAATTTAAAATTATTGCTAATCTGCTCACCTCTCTGACTTTGACAGCTGTAAAGTAAATTTGGAATGTTGCCTTCAAGTCAAAGCTCCCAACATCTCACCTGCTGACGTAATGTCCTATGACACATAGCTTCTATCACAGATAAAGCACTTTGAGGGTGTGAGCACGCAGTTAGTAAGTGTGTGTGTACATTCATGTGTGTTTAGAAGCTGGCTGCAGACAGTGGCCACTGGGAAATCAAGGAGCACTTTGTTATGCATCCTTAAATGTGTGACACTGCGTCTCATGAGACGGAGCCTGATTGGTCTACGAGGCATCAACGAATGACGGGTGAGTGATGGCCTCGAGGGGATATAAGTCATGTGTGAGTTGTGTTTGAGTGTTGTGTATGTGCGTGTGTGCTGGCTGGGGTTAGAGACACAGGACAGCCCTGTGACATGTCTGGGTGGCACCCTGTCATAGCCAGCTGGCAACGTGTCGTAATGCTGCCATCGGGGAGTCATACGGGACTAGATTCTCAGTCTTCATGATTCACATTGTTTTAACCCATATATCAGCCTCATGCAAATGTGAGGAAAAAATGAATTTTAACCCATGTCTGGCTCTTTTTAAAGTGATTTATTAAACTGAAGATACAGCAAACACGTAAAAAAATTAATCACACGTATACATAATAAATTCCTGCTTCTGGAAACAAAACGCTCAAATCTAAATCATCCAAAGTTGATGACAAAGCCGTTTCAAACGTACACTGTTCCTGAGCTGCCGCCATGTTGTTTAATTTCAAAGTTGCAGCACTACTGTCATAGGCTAATCCCGCCCACCAGACTGTTAAGAGTGCTGTGATTGGCCTGGTACGAGACTGACCGGACCAATTAGTGGGCTGCAGAGGTTTCAATGGAGCGTGACTAGACCAAAGTTTGCAGAGCAAAAATGACAGCCTAGTTTACTAGGCTAGATTTCTTCCATTTTTGCTTTTTATTTGTCACAAATCCTTCAGATCAGCAAACACATTACAAAATTAGACAAAGATAACCCAAGTAAAAAAGCAAGGAAACATTTCAAACTAACAGGGTTCTTTGTGAAAGAGTAATCCCTCCTTAAACTTTATAACTGCTTGTATCACTCTTGGAACAACAACTACGATCAAGTGTCTGTGACACCTGGTGATGAGTCTCTCACATCACCGTGGAAGAATGTTACCCCACTCTTCTTTGCAGAATTGTTTTATTTCTGCCATATTGGGGGGTTCTCCAGCATGAATGGCCTGTTTATGGTCAAAGGTCAGTCACTGTGTCCTTGGGCAAGACACTTCACCCACCTTGTCTGCTGGTAGTGGTCTGGTAGTGCCTGGTGTATGGCAGCTTTGTTTCTGCGGCTACAATGTAGCTTACTACCATCATTGTGTGAATGTGTGTATGAATGGGTGAATGACTGACTGTAGCGTAAAGCACTATGGAGTCCTTGACTTAGAACAGCGCCATACAAATGTAGGCCTTTTATCATTTACCATTCTCCTCCAGATTTTTCTTGCAGAATGCAAAATTCATAGTTCCATCAGTTACAGCAAGTCATCCAGGTCCTGAAGCAGCCCCCAGACCATCACACTACCACCACGTCTGACTATTGTTGGAATAATGTTCTTTTTCTGAAATATAGCATTAATTTTACACCAGATGTAATAGGATACATGCCTCTCAAAAGTTCCACTTTTGTCTCATCTGATCTAAATTATTTCCCCAAAAGTCTTGGGGATCATCAAGATGTTTTTGGTAAACGTAAGCTGGGCCTTAATTTTTTATTTTTATTTTTTTTGGGGGGGTTAGCAATAATTTTGGCTTTAGAACTCTTCCATGGAGGCCATTTTTCCCAGACTCTATTTATTTTTATTTTTTTTGTTGAATCGTGAACTCTGACTTTAACTCTAACAAAGTTAGGCCTGCAGTCATTTAGAGGTTGTTCTGGATTTATTTGTTCCTGAATTTCTTTAAAAAGGGAAATGATGTGTTGCTTCTTGAGATCTTTTAGTCTACTTAATGTTATCAGACAAGTTCTATTGAATTGATTTCCTAACTTTCCATGTCTGACAGTAATCAGGGCTGGGTGTTGGTAGTGAAACAGATGTACTGTATTATAGGAAGTAAAGTTACTTAGAAACTTCATCGGTGGAGTGGTTTACAGTTGTTTCATGCTTTAAGTTGAACCATAGTTAATGTGGCATAAAAGCCACCTTAGCCTGTTTAATCCCTGGGGTTCTTGCAATTATCAAAATGCGTCAAATTCAATTGAAGAATAATCAAGGGATTGCTTCATCCAGGAGTGAACTAGCTGTGTCTTTCTTTCTAGTTCATCATTGGAAACAACTCAAAGTCATTTGTTGATGCTGCCCACTAAACAACAAGAGATGAGAATAAAAATCCAGCTGCATAGCCTAGCTAAAAACAAAGATTTTACATAACTTTAACAATTTTAGTTAAAATGAAATAACTGATGTTTATTTTACCTCTATTTTGTTAACTTAACCAACATACGGTACATTATAATAATTAACTTTTAATCTTCTTCCCATTCTTCTCTCCCAGATGTTGTATGAAGGGTGGCAGCCAGAGTTAGGACGCAAAGTCCTAGTGTGTTCGGAGCATCAACCAATTTAAAATGTGTTCCTGCACCAAGCATAAAAAGCATACAAATACTTAAAATTCCTTTTTTGAATATAACAGTTAATGCAAACACATATATGTTGCAATGACCTTAAGACATTACCATAAATATTTTTGAGATGGTTAATAATAAAAGATTCTACAGTAACAGATCAATGGGACATATTTTTTTCCATTTTTAGAATTCACTGTTATCAAAGAAATGCATTTATTTTGTAGTTATTAACTTTCTTGGTAAGTAAGTTAAAAAGTTCAGTTGACTCAAAATGGGTGTTTTCATGACAACGCTCTAGAAATGTCACTTTTCTCATAAATTAGTCAAGTGCGTGAACTCTACAGCAGAAATGGATGACATTCTTTTCTAAAAGGCTCTCACTTTATGTTTTTATACTGGCAGTAGAGGTTTCATGTTCTTCCAAAGTCAGCTAAAGGTGTTGGGTTTAGACCTGCTTACTGACAGCATATGATTGACAATATTTTCAGAATTTAATAAAATCTTACTTTCTCAGGAGTATGGTTAATTTAGAGTAATTATCCACTAAATTTCTATGGTTTCCTTTTTGAAATAAAGTCTGGAAATCTTAGGTCAAGAATGCCAGTGGTTTGTTTTTTTCTCCTTTGTAGATGTTATATTACAACAACTACATCATGTCCAATATCAAAAGATAAATAATAAACACTCATTCAAAAATTCTGCATGTGCAAAAAAATTATAAAACAAATTCTGCAAGTGCTTGATATTGTGTGTTGTTACTGACATCTGAAGAAACCCTTCACTACTGCAGGTTGTGCAAAGTGAAAATGATGCACCTAAATAACTAAATTCACTTTATTTACAGCCAAGGCTTTTTGTTACTTGTCTACATTACTTTGCAGTATGTGTAGTTTATATAACATATAAATACTAGATCAAAGGTCTCAAACTTTTAAAGAGTTTGGAAGCTGACATTTGTGATAAAGTCAGGAGCGTTTGAGTCAGAAATCGACATTTTAAATGGCATAAATTTTCAGTGATTAGAAAAAAAATTTGATTTTGGTTTGTAACTGATAAAAACCTATTGGCATTTTACTCTAAATGATCCTAATATTATGGTTATCATGGCAGCTAGAAGAAAAGCCTCAGATTTGTTGGTTTAATGTACAAAACAACATAAATTTATGGAAAATAAGGGGGGAAATCAAATGAACAATTAATGGATGGACTTTCATATGTATTCAACAATTCCAGTAATTCTAAAAATGTTGAGGGTTTGATTGTGAAATGTGCAGCCTCTATTTAAATGTTGCTGCTGAATGTAGTCTCGTGTTCAAGTGAGGAAAAAATTACATCTTTAAGCTTGAGGTGTTAAAGAGTTTCTCTAGAATTCACTGATAAGGTATTTTAACCTTATTACTGGTATTTATGTTGCATTGAGACTGTGGTGTTTTGTTATTAAGAAAGTCAATGCCTTTTTTTTAAAGGGCGTTCTTTCAATTAATGCTTATAAATAAAAGCTGCAGAAGCACAAGTCTCTATGATATGAATCATGAGCTGTTGCTCTATGAAAACACAGAAATCCTAAACCAACAGGGGGCAGGTATAATTACCAGCATGGCCCTCATATTTACTATATCTTAATAAGCTGCTGACATAGAGCAGACAATGGCCTGTCAGCTGTATGTAGCGTTTATTTTTATTCATTGAAGTTGTTGCATTTACATCCGCAGATAAGGACTGGCATGGTGTCGAGAGCGGGTGTTTAACTTTGTCTCCCCGGTTCTCCAGTTCTGATCGATGTAACCACCTCTCACCACTGGAGAGGTGGAAAGAGAGAGAGAGGGGGGGACAGGGTGAGAGAGGAGGAGGATTTACGCTGGCACCGCATATTTGTCCAATTAATATATTGCCAGTGTGTTGCGTATTTTGCATGACAAAGGAGGGTAATATTAAACTGCCATTTGTAATGAAAATGCACTTTGCAAATTAAAAAGTGCAGAAACCCAATTTTTCCTACCTCTTTAGGAAATAAACAGTCCTTAACCAATTAAAGTGCATTGTAATAATTCTGTGATTTATTGCAGGTTGTTTAACTTTCAAAACTCAGCTAACCTATATTAAGGTCACAATCCATCATGTCTTGCATGGAGTGCTGTGGAGTAATGGCTGTTGTATTAGCTGCTTTTGATGATAGTATGAAAGAAGTATTAGCACTTGTCAACAAAACTGCTTACAACATAACATTAGCATGCATGAGCTGCGTCGCCTATTCATTATCTTGGCAGCTCCACACACGCTGTTGCTGCCTTCGACAACATTTTGCTGGGCCGAGAACACATGCACACTGTTTGCTTTTAAGATACAGTGGTAACATGCAAACCACAGGGCACGCTCTAGCCACAACGCAGATAGCGAAGAGATGAAACAGTCTCTGCAATGGAGAGAGGAGAAGTAACGGATGGAAAGAATTAGAGATGTGGAGGATGAAGGCGTTCATGCTCCATGATCATGCAATAGTCCTAATTGAAGTTGCTAAGGATTCTCATATCTTAGGGAAGAGCTACTAAAAATCAGGCCTACATTATCTTTTTCTGCATTGAAGTCCATTTTAGACACATGTGCTCATGTTTTAATTCAAGAAAAATTCCCCTTCTAAGAGACCTGACCATAAAGTCCACTGACATGTGTTGTCTTTGCTCATTATTAATGAAAATTGACCTGGTTATCTAGTTTTAAAACACTCTACAGATTGGGGAATGTAAAGTTGTCTAACTTTTCTGCTGGACATCTGAATTTCCTCACTGAGGGATATTAAAAAAAAGCTATTTCCATTCTATTCCATTTTTGCCCTGATCACCTTCTGTTAAGCTTTACTTTCTGAAGCACACCAAAAATCCTCCACTGCCAGTCAGAAGGAAAATGGGAAGTGGGAGATGAAATAGATGAATGCAGCGAAGGTGGCATAGATGGTATGAAAAAAAAAATCGACCTGCTTTCAGAGTTCAGTTGAGGCTGAATGATGACTGGGGAGAAAAAGGTTATGCCAGAAGAGAAATGGAAATACATGGGCATGGATGTAAAACAAGGCCAAGTCACAAAGGTAACATTTGGAGCTCTGTTGAAGCAGATACAATGTGGAGAAAGAGACAGCTAGTGACTGATTTGAAAGGAACAGAGATGGACATGATGAGGGGGTTTGAGAGTAAGACATGGGCTGAAATAGCAAGAAAGAGAAAGAAAGCCGAAACATATGTAAACAGAGAAAGAGTTACAGCTGAATGGCACTGAAGGGCACGGCAGGGTACCAGCCACAGAGAGAAAGATGCAGAGATGCAGGGCGGTGTGACATGGTGACATTTGCCTCCGTAAATGGGCTCTTTGGCTTTAGCTGCACAGTCTGGTGCGATGCCCCCCAACTGTGAGCCAAGAATGCACTTAGCTCAACAAGAGCAAATGAATGGCCCTGTTTTGACTTCTACCATTACACTCCTTCTCCACGATAGCTGGTGCTGGGCAGAGTGGGTCTTTGTTGGAGCAAAGGGTTCTCTGCGTGTTTAAACACCCCTGCACCGTGGTCTAATTACTGTGTTAAATCAGCACTTGGATAATTTGTGGATTAAGTACACAGCCGTTCGTTCTGTACTTCTGACTCATTTGGCTTGTTGCATTTGGAAAATAAACTAAAATTACAGCTGCCAACATTCACTGCTACAAACAGATCAAACCCCAACATTAAGATAAGCTAAACAGATGCTATTTAACATCTCTACTAGATGTGTTTTGAACTTTTTTTCTAGATTTCAACTTGTTTATGTCAACTCATCTATCCACCACACACCATGCAAATACCTGTCAGGTCAACAAACATGTCAACAACAGGTGATTTAGCCATAATGCCATATGATTTTTGAAAGCTGTAATTGCAGTTGCAAAGGATTTTCATATCCAAAATCAATCACTGGTTTTCAAACAATTAAGTGATTTATTTGATTGACATTCGATAGTGCTAATTGCATTTGCTAAGAATCCTCATATCTTATTGCAGAACTATTAAAAATCAGGTTTAAGTTATCTTTTTATGCCTTGAAGTCTATTTTAGACTAATGTGCTCAAAATCCCTGCTACTCCTGAGGGATCTCATTGTGTTCCAATGCCAGACCAGATATAGAATTCCTCTAGTGAGTTCTAGGTCTGTCCTGGGGTGTCCTTCCAATGTGTCATGCTTGGAAAACCTCCACAGAGAGGCATGCAACAGGCAGATGCCCAAATAACCTCAGCTGACACCTTCTGATGGGAAGGATGCAGTTGCTTCTCTGAGGTCCCCTTGATGATGATACTCTGCACCTTATCTCTAAGGCTGAACCTGTTCACCCTATGGAGGAGGTTCATTTCAGCTGCTTGTATCCTGGGTCTTGCTCTTTCAGTCACAATCTAAATCATGTGACCATATATGAGCGTTCTAATGTAGACAAACCAGTACATCAAGAATTTAGCCTTTTATTTCAGCTCCTTCGTTACCACACACCAGATTAGCCTCATTAATGAAGATATAGCTCCAATCCAATTGTCCATCCTACCATCACAGACAAGACTCCAATAAACTCCTCTACTTGAAGCAGAGGAAGAATTTCACCTTTTACTGGTTAAGAACCATGGCCTCAAACATAGAGAAGCTGACCCTCAGCTCCAAACCACCACAGTGCAATTGCTTGAAGATGGCAAAAAAAAACAAACAAACAAACAAAAAAAAACCCCCATCATCTGCAAAAAGCAGAGATGAGACCCAGATGTTCCCAAACCCGACACTCTCCTCACCACGACCATGTACTGAGATCTTTTCCATGGACATCAGGATTGGACATACTATTCTGTGAGTGTTTCTACACCATTCACACAATTATCAATGGAAGCTTCAGTCATTTATGCCCATTAACACTTGCATTTCTCCCATTTATTTGTTTAAAAATATATGATCATTGATTTATAAGTATTAAGTATAAGTATTAGAAAAATCTCACTGGAATATTTTTGTAAACATCTGACCTGATATATAGTTATTATTATACTCATTCTCTCAAGTGACAGTGCATGTGTTGATATCCAAATCTTTCTCTCCCCCTTTTTGCCATAGCTCCAGCTCTCTGATGATTATTCATGTGCATTTAACTCTCAAACAGCCCCTCATTAACTGTGGCACGCTGGGCCATACGTTGGGCCAAATTACGCAGCTCTGACATACACAAACCAGCAGGAGGGGGAAGGGTGGGAGGCAGCAGAGTCATCGGGATAAAAGGTCTGGCTCTCTACTTGGTCATCTCTAACCACAGATAATGGCTGCCAACATGTCTGTATGGTCTTTTAAAGCAATCAGCACTTTCACTTTTGCAGGGGGTGGGGTTGGGGGTGGGTGAGGTGAAGAAAAGGGAGAGTGAGGTGAGTGAGGAGGTAAAAACTGAGTCAAGATTGGACTCTTACCATCAAACAGGTGGGTAGGAGGAGGCAACATGGATAATTTGAGATATGGATTTTTCAATTTTAACCAACATGAATGATTTTCTTCTGAGTGTTCCTTTTTCGCCTTGCATTGTGCTCATGAAACTTGGGACATTTGTAAAACTTTATTCCTTAAAGTGACACATTTCACAAAACTATTTTTTTTTTTTTTGCATTTAACATTGTTATCAAAATGTATTATCAACCTCATTTATGAGCAAAGATTATATATATTTTGTTCTGCCAAGAACTAATGTAGTTTTAAAGTAACTTTATGGCATAAACTGAGTTTTACAAGATCGCTAAATCTAAATTTGTAGGAAAACAAATGCAGCCAACGATGCCTTGACCCCTAAACATCAACCATTCTTACCTTCTGATCAACTTTTATTTGTTGCCATCTTCACTTTTAGTCTATTCTTTGTTAAAATGAATGCAGCATTGTTAAAACTAAAAAGCTGGAAATTAACTTGGCCAACCAATGATTATTTACAGGTTTACCATGAGAAACATGTCATCAGAGTGCCCAGTAAATACCAGTGCACAAACTTTACTGACAGATTGCACAAATCATTAGACACACTCCATCCAAAAGAGAAAGTGTGTTTTAAAACACAAGCTGTTTCTTATTTTGACACACGTTCCTCGTTCCATTACTTACAAGTTAATTTTTTGTTAAATTTTTCCAATAAATTGTGGGCTTGTGATGGAAATCAGGAAGTCTTGAACATTGAAGCCTACATCCTAGGAAAAGTTTTGCAAAACTAACCATTGAGAGGTTTTGAATCCAGCATAAAATGGTTTTCTAGTCATCCACATGCCTTGCATACTTTATCAAAAGATTAGCAATTTTTTAGGTTTCTTGTGTACACTTGGTTTGTGAGATTTAACCGGTTTCTAAAGTTTTTTCTATTTTCAGAGGACAAATAATCATCATAAAATGTTTTTAATGTTCTTTAGGTCCTTCACTACCTCATTAGTTTCAACAGTACAGACAATTACATCTCATTTGAGCATTTATGTGGCAAAATGTATGTTAAAATAAACAAAACATTTAAATGCAGTAAACTTGAATCGCAGAAACTCTAAAGAAGTATATGTCTGTTGGACTTCACACTTTCAAAAACATTTAATCAATACTGACAGCTATGTCTAGCAATAAAGGAGAAATTGGAAGTAGTGTTTGGTTAATGTTGTAGATGAGGAGAAAAATACCAGAATTATTCAGATTAAAACCCTTAGAAATTTTCAAAAACATGTCATTTTCAAAATTTCACATGTAATCATGTAACAACATATACTGTGGTGGAAATAAGCATTTGATCCCCTGCCAGTCTTTCAAGTTTTATCATTTACAAAGAGTGGAGAGGTCTGTAATCTAAAATAAATTCTGGTAAATCACTTTGTATGATTTTTAAATAATTAATTTGTATTTTATAGCAGGAAATAAGTATTTGATCCCCTGCCAACCAGCAAGAATCCTGGCTCTCACAGACCTGTTAGTTCTTCATTAAAAAGCCCTCCTCTTCCACTCATTGCCTCTATTATTTGCACCTGTTTGAACTGTTTACCTGTATAAAAGACACCTGTCCACACACTCAGTCAATCAATCTCCAACCTCTCTACCATGGGCAAGACCAAGAAGCTGTCTAAGGACACCAGGGACAAAATTCTAGACCTACACAAGGCTGAGATAGGCTACAGGACTTGGTGAAAAGGCAAACAACTGTTTGTGCAGTCCACTCAAGATCTGCCTTCATGGAGTATCAGTGATCATGAAGAAGATAAGGGATCAGTCCAGAATTACACAGGACGACCTGGTCAATGACCTGAAGAAAGCAGGGACCACAGGGTCAAAGGTTACCATTAGTAACACACTACACTGTCATGGACTAAAGTCTTGCAGCATGCAAGGTCTCCCTGCTCAAGCCAACACATGTCCAGGCCCGCCTGAAGTTTACCAAAGACCACCTGGATGATCCAGAAGAGGCATGGTAGAAGGTCATGTGGTCAAATGAGACCAAAATAGAACATTTTGTGTAAACTCCAATCACCGTGTTTGGAAGAATAAGGACGAGCACTGGGGTGGAATTATTAAGCTCTGGGGGTGTTTTTCTGCAAACCGTATTGAGGAGAAGATGGATGGAGCTATGTATCACCAGCTTATATGCATCACCAATTAATTATTTAAAAATCATACAAGGTTAGATAGATTTAGTCTCTCACAGTTGAGGTGTATCTACGATGGAAATTACAGACCTCTCCTCTCTTTGAAAGTGTGAAAACTCAAAATACTACAAACAACCCTGCAGGTACGCTGTGGTAGGGGCTGCTCTGTCCACATGCTGAACTCTGGATTTTTTGACAAATTTAAATTGATGGCTTAGAATAACAAATAAAACAAAAACCTGCCAAATCCAAAACAGGAAAATAGTTGCCTGATTTTAAAAGAAAACCCTGATTATGTATAAAGGTATTTAGATTTGTATTTTTATTTTGCTACTACAGTACTTGATGGCCAGAGCTCAGGAAAACCTTTTACTCATAATCAGCTAATGTCCTAAGAACAGTGATCACAGTTAAACCATGGAACAGTCTAACAATGGCTCTTGGTAATAGACAAATCAACCCTTTAACAGAGAAATTAACCTTCAATCATCACAACGGAAAGGTGATTAGTCTCAGTCTGACAGTATGTATGCCCTGGGCCATCTCTCTCTCACACTCACACACACACGCTCTCACATACATACACACACACACGCAAGCACGCACGCACGCACACACACAAAGACAATCAAGTCAAATACACACAACATTGAGTGGAACTGGAAGAGGGCTTTTGACACTTTGCTACTTAATAAGTGGCTCATGCAAACAATAACCTTACACACACACACACACACACACACACACACACACACACACACACACACACAAATTGACATGGTATGAAAATCATTTTATTGTAGCTGTGTCACAGAGGACCCGCTCCAAAGATTTATAATAAACTCATTCTGAAAGGTGGTGATTTGTGTGAGTACAGTTTGAGTCAGACTCTTTGACTTGATCAATGACAACTTAGCGTTTTAAATAGTAATACAACAAAGACATGAAGAGGTGAATACATAGTGTATCAAAACAGATAAAACCGATCACAGTTGTGTACTGAGTACTGATTTAAACGAATACGAGATTTTGCAGAATTTGTCCATCATCAACAGCCTGCAGTGAAGTGTCATAATAACACTGGCTTGGCTGACCTCAGCCATTGCCTAAACCCAACATGAACATATCAAATCAGTGTTTACTGAAGAGCAGGCTAAAAATGACTCATTACTGCATCTCCTCACGTGTAGTTGGGGAAATCAAATCAAAATGCACCATAATTTGACAGATGCTACGAGAGTGACCTCAGCATAATGTGAATAACTACCCTTTATAACGAAGCAGAATTGAGACTAATTCTACATAGCCTGTCACATCTGACGTTGGGCCTCAAGGTTTGGTGTTGGGGGGGAGGGTTAGTGCCATATGCTCAGTATATGACAGCTACATAACAGCAGTGTGACAACACAGGAGTGCAAACTCCTCATGGGATGGTGTGTGTGTGTGAGAATCACAGATGTTGCAGTCTGAGGTCTGGTGCAGATGGCTCTGAGCACACTGTCACTGAACTCTTTCCAGTAACATCAGCACTCTTACAGACCTGGACTCTGCATCGAATACAGGAGAGGACATGCTGCACACACACAGACACAAATAGGGCAAGGTGCTTAATTAAATAAGCCAATTAATCACGTTACAACTAACTGACTCAGTTTTACTCATGGTCCGAACAAATAAATGCATTCACACAGGTGGTTAGAGTACCCCTAGAGTTTTGGAGCCAGCTAAAATAGCTGGAATAAAGGGAGAAAATAAAGCAAATAAAACAATTACTTACTAAGAAACAATCAATAGTTGCATCTGAAACTTTGCTGACAATTTTGGTATGCTGCCACCGCAAGAAGCAATAATTTGAAATTTCTGTAACTCATTGGAGGACAATAAAAATGGCTTAAACCTGCCAGTGTTGAAAACACAAAATAACAGGTACAATAAAGCTAAAAACAGAGTGTGTTTCAGTTTGGCAACAGTTGCAGATCAGAAGTCAATAAGAAGGGGAATGCATTGGTGTTTTAATTACAGCTCTGACTGGTAAACACCTCCTGAGTGTATAGTACAGAAAAAGGTGGCAAAAAGACTTTCCAGATCCACACTCTAAAAAGTAAAAACATCAGTTACTTAAATTTTTTGGCGTAACATTTTACACTCAAGAATTTTGAGTAGACTGGAGACAATTATATTAAGTAAAAGCCAACTTTATTAATATAATTGTCTCCAATCTATTCAAAATTCTTGAGTGTAAAAATGTTACACCAAAAAATTTAAGTAAATGATGGTTTTACTTTTTAGAGTGCAGTGGTGCGAAATAATCTTTACTGATCAAACGACCTAACCATACCTTTTAGAAAACATGTCTGGCTATAAAAACAACAAAAAACAAATCATGACAACCTGCAATTAATAAGCTACTTAACTCTGGATATCCTAAAAAAATCTAATCAACTACACACACAGACACAGACACAGACACAGACACACACACACACACACACACACACACACACACACACACACACACACACACACACACACACACACACACACACACACACACACACACACACACACACACACACACAACCCAACAAAAACAGCATACCAACAGTGACGTTTGGAGGTGGGAGCATCATGGTGTGGGGCTTTTGTCTGTGCAGGGCTCTGTGATGCTTCATATGATCAAAGGAATGATGAATAGAACATTGAACCAAGACAAGATATGGACATTAAATGGTTTGATTTCTTTGCATTTGTGGATTGAACGAGTTGTAACCAACATTTGGTGAGAATTTCATGTCAATAGCACCTTCAGAAATATATTTACTTTAAAACTGATGATGTGTTCAATGCTCATCTTACCTACTGTATATGTGTGAATGCATAAATATACACATATACAGTATATGTATACAAAACATAAGCAGGCAACTTAAAAAAGCACACCATCTCAACACAATGCACTTTCTGCAGAAGTCATTAAAGTATTAAAAATGTTTTTTAAACTTGTGAAATTCTAACGATATTTGTGTAAAAATGTCAAATTTAATTATCTAATCTCTCTCCCCAACCACACACAATTATTTTGACATTTTCTGCTGAACTCTGAAAAAGTTCAGACAGTAAGATATTTACTTAACATAAGTGTGGCTCATTTAATAAACACTTTTATTCTCTGTTTTTCTTTCTTTCATTCTTTTTTTTACATGAGCATACTCATATTCTAAGTCCCTTGTTAGATACCTGTAAAATTACTTCATGCCATTGTGTAAATTACAGTTAATGTACACGTGGATGCAAACTAACATCCAAGGTCTGTCCAGTGAAACATGGTACACTGGTTAGATGCTGGACCTCACAAGTCACAAAGGCAGTTTATTTGTTATGTAGTTTGTAAAAGAAAATCTTTGTAGCATCACATTCAAACAGTATAAAACACTGAGGAACACTTGAAGAAGGCGTCCTCTTGGGGATTAAAAAGCCTCAGGGGATTTGTCTTAGTGCAGAGTGCCACCTTGTTGTCAAGACTGCAATGACATGTTGTTGTTTTTTTAACAGACGCCTGACACACACAGAGAGCAGAGTCCATTTCAGAACAGGGTGTAACAACACTGCATGTATATAAATTGTTTCAATTTAAAATTATAACAATAAATTGACTGGATATTGGTAAGACAGGTGCACTTCTAAGTAAGAGCCATTCTTTATGTTGTTGTTTCTGAACATTTTTCATTTGAGATGTAGTCATAGTCTTTTATTTTTTTAAGTTATTTCTACACTTTACCTGCACATTTCCCAGGGTTTAATTTTGAGTGTTTCCTGAGGGGACAAATTTAAAGGAATGGTAAAAAAAAAACACCTTTCCTCCTATTTTTAAATTCAAGGATTCTGTTTTTTTCTTTTTTTAAAGTAAATTTGCATCAAATACTTGTTTCTTGATGTTTGCGGAAGAATTCAATTTTACTTTGGAAATGTTATAAATTAGCAGTCATTGTTATTGTCAAATCCTAAATATTATGTATCTATTTTCATTCAGTTTTAATCTAAAACCTGTCATATGATTTTTTTTAACTAAACACTAAGATCATGAAATGCTATTTTATATTTTAAATGCTGCAATTATGTAAGTCAAACAGTTTTATTTCTATAGTCAAGCAAAAAAACAAAGAAAAATATAATATTAATACTCAAACTTCATATCTATAAAATACATTTGGCAAAACTATACAGATGAAATGAAGCACCTCTTTTCATTAAATGAGTCAAAACATCACCTAACTACAGCTTCCAGAGCCACACAAAATATGGCTAATGGTTTTATTTTGTGTACAAGTGTGAAAACAGATGTTACACAGAGAATGAATTACAGTCACTATTATTAATGCTGGTGACACAGCCATTTTCACACTGGAGAAAGATGTTAAGTGAGTGAGGAGAAAGAATGAAAAGACAAAGTAGAAGACAAGTCAGGAAGGACTGAGGGGTCAGGTTTTTAACAAGACATCTGGCACAAGCCTGTTTCTCTCTGGGAGAGGGCAGAAGGAAAGGAGATAGCAGACAAAAGTGCCTGACCTTCAACTTGTCTGAGCGGCCAACTCACACACAATATCCAAATCTAACAAACATGCTTAAGTGGTGCAAATACATATGCACATGTTAATGCTTTTGTATGTGTGTGTGTGTGCGTGTTTGTGTGGGAAAAGAGTTTCTACAGCGCAAAGAGAAAACAGTGTGGAGGTAAACAAGATGGCCGGCGGGGTGCTGACACTTTAGAGGTGGAAACTAAAGGAGGAGATTACTGTTGCATCTGTGTGCTGTAATCTTGACAGGGGCCTCTCTTTCACGCACTAAAACACAAACCCGCGTGCAAAGCTTTAAAACATAAACTGGTGAGTCTGCATGCACGCATTAACACACACATACTTTCATATGCACACAAGAACATGAATGCACAACCTCACAGTGTCTCTTGAAGTATGCAGTGTGTGTCTGTGACTGCTGCATATGTGGCCCCATGCATAAACAATGTGCCCTGAGAGACAGTGGAGTGTGATACTATGGCCCTTAGCACAGCTCCCATGAGCCTCTCTGTCCCCACTATAAGCACTTTCCCTCACACACACACAAAGTCATAGCAGGACAGAGAAATAGGAACACAAAGAGGAAGGTATGCATAAAAATGTAGAGCCACACAAAAATATGTTTGCTGGGAGACACTAAGAAATATAGGGATGCTCATTAAATCTATGTCATCTGCGCACAAAAACAAGAGACATGTTCAAGGAACTTACAGGAAAAGAAGCAAAGAAACTGCATGAGTTTCCAGTGTAAGATTATTACAACAAAAGGGGATACTTACTGCAGATTTACATGCAGTTTTTAATAGCACAAATGTACTGTAGGAGCTAAGACAGATGCACAGTAAGCAATTAATGCAGTAAAAGTTCCAAGTCATCTGCAAAAACTGAAATTTCCATCTCATTACCTTCTATTGCAGACTAACATAACTGTAAATAAATAATTCTCCTTTTCCTCCACATTTCTTTCCCTTTAACAGTTGTAAACCTCCAATGTCAGGTTGAATTTTTATGGGAGAAACATTTTTTGGTGCAGAGGAACACATGCAATTTAAATTTCCAGCAGCAACAGCAACCAGCAGTGTGAAATAAACATAAGAAGTCTGAGCAGTTAGCTTTTTGCAGCAAGGTTGTGAGAGTTGAAAAGTCAAATTATAAGAACCTCTGTTACTTCACTGGAAAGTTATTGCCTGAAAGTGTAAACCACAAACACGTGAGCAAGAATCCATATAAACTGTTCACTGCTTAGCTCCTTAAAAGCTCACACATATTTAGTCAAAGCACTGTTAGCGCTACAGTTGGCACATGTTTTTCTTAGCTTTGTTTCAAAAAGTTTATGTCACAATATTTCCATTCAACGTTTTATTGTTTTAGTGACAATAAGAGTCAGATTGTTGCATAAAACTGTACATTAAGTTTGTTCTATAGTGGTAAAATGATCATAAGTGATGTCTGGTTTCACTAAAATCACTTTTTTATAATCAAAGCCCAAATAATCCAGCATCATCTTGAGGTATTCTTGTTACATCACTGAAGAAAAATAATCCACTGAAGGAAAAGTTTTGTAAAATGATTTTCTGAGCACATAATGTTGCTAAACCTACACCAGACCAGCTAAAGGATAATCATATCTTTACACTGTCCACGCTGAATTGTACATCAGCTGTTAGACATAATGGGTGCATCTCTTCATCTGCAGCTATACTTACACTGATGGACCCATCACAAGGTAAAAACAGCAGGTTATGTATGCCGAATACAAAGACAGACTCTTTTTTCTCCTTATCTGAAGTTAAATTGGACCAAACTTCTTGTTTTAGGTCAGTAAGAATTTTCTAATTATTTCTGTTTGTTAATTGCTACAATAATGAGGTAAAGAATATGTCAGATTTATTTATTATTATCTTAAAAATCAGAAGTTTACATACATTTCCTCAGTATTTGGTAGCACTGACCTTTGAACTTTATGTCTTGGGTCAAATTTATTTGAGTATCTTTTACCAAGCTTCTCAAAATGGTTGCTAGAATTTGTTCCTGTTTCTCCTGATTGAACTGGTGTGACTCAGTCAGGTTTTAGGCCTCGCTCACACACATCTTTTCAGATCTTCCTACAAATTCTCTATAGGACTAAGATCAGGGCTTTGTGATGGCCACGTCAAAACATGGACTTTGTTGTCCTTAAGCCACTCTGTAACCACTCTGACTAGATACTTAGGGACATTGTTCATTACAAGACCCATTTACATCCAAGCTTTAACTTCCTTCTTTAGCTGTTGCTTCAATATTTCCACATAATGTTCTTACCTCATGATGCATCTGTTTTATGAAGTGCATCAATTACTCAAAATAGCTGTGAAACATGATGCTGCCACCCCCATACTTTAGTTAGGATTGTGTTCTCAGGCTTACAAGCGTCCCCCTTTTTCCTTCTAATGTAACAATGGTCATTATGACCAAATAGATCCACTTTAGTTTAATCAGACCACAGGACATGTCTCCAAAGTAAAGGACTTTGTCCCTGTGTGCTTTTGCAAACTGCAACCTGGCTTTTTGTGTTTCTTTTGGAGTATTGTTTTCCTCCTTTCTGCGCGGTATGATGGTTGGACATTCCCATCATGTCTATACTTGCATATAATTGTTTGAAAAGATGACTGCAGCACCTTCAAGCATCTGGAAATATTTCCCAAAGATGACCCAGACTTATGCAGCTCTACAATAATCTTGCTGATCTCTTTTGACTTTCCCATTGTGTCAAACAAGACACAGAGTGTTGGAGGTGTGGCCTTAAAATACATCCACAGGTGTGCCTGCAATTAACTCCAATGTGTCAGTTATCCTATCAGAAGTATCTAAAGCCATGACATCATCTGAGCTTTCCCTCATTGTTTAGATATAGTAGTCATTCTATATGTTAACTTCTGATTTTGAAGACATAAATAAATAAATCTCTGGCATATTCTCTCTCTCATTATTGTGGCACTTAACAAATAGAAAAACTTTGGTGATTCAAACTGACCTAAAACAACTGCTCGGATTTAACTTCAGACAGTGAGAATAAATTCTAGGGCTACAAAGTCCAATCTTTCACACTCCCTTACAAATTCCAACTATGATTTAAGTAATTTAGCCTAACAGGTCAGTGGCTTTCTTTATGCTTCAGTTTGTCTTTTTCAGACTGTGTAAATAATTGTGAGAAACTAGGCCTTTTTACCTTAAATGCAAATGTGAAACAGCAACATCCTGTCCTGTCTTTTAAATGATGCTATGAGAGAATAAAGTCAACCAAGGTGAGGATAAAATGTATAAAGGTGAATTAGAAAATTAAATTAAACAGGCAGGAAGGCTTGGCTGTGTGTGGCAGCGGAGGGGTCACTGAAAAGAACAAGACGGAAAAAGTTGGTGAAACAAGAAAAAGGAACATACTCAGTATTACGAAGGAGATAATTGAGATATACAACTCCTGACAAAGTGTGCTATTTCACTGGTGCTGGAGAAAAACACAGGAGAGGAGGGGGAGAGATGAGAAAGAGGGATGGGGAGAGAAGAGGAGAGAAAAGAGAAGTCTAGAGGGAGGTGACAGTGGTGTATGTGGCTGTGCTGTCTGTCTGACCTGATTGCAAATAAGCGAAGGAGCTTCGCTGTGGCCCAGAAGCACTTCCTCATGCACACAACTCCTTTCTCTCACACAAACACACACACGCGCACACACAGCCTCTCTCTTTAATAAGACTGCTTAATGGTGGCTGTACACACACACAGACCCACACACACAAACCACAGCAGTAAAATATGCATGTGCGAGCGCGTGCGAGTGTGTGTGTGTATACGTATGCAGAGATACATGTATCTGGTGAGGACATGGACAAGGAGGAGGAGTATGGAAAGTGGAGTGGGTTGCTCTAGTGAGACAGCAAGGAGAAGGGGGGAAGAAGTGGGGGGTGAGCAAAGGAAGGAGGGGCAACAGTGGATTTCCGAGATGCATTTGCAATTTAAAACACGGTTTGGTATAATGAAAATGTAAAGCAGTGGTTTTATTTTATTCAGTGTGGCAGGTTCAGATTCCCAGTGAAGCTCCACTCAAGCAATCAGCCCATTCATAATTGAATTTTGTTCAGGAGCTGTGCGTGGTTGTGTGTGTGTGTGTGTGTGTGTGTGTGTGTGTGTGTGTGTGTGTGTGTGTGTGTGTGTGTGTGTGTGTGTGTGTGTGTGTGTGTGTGTGTGTGTGTGTGTGTGTGTGTGTGTGTGTGTGTGAGCAGATGAGTGTGAGCATAAGCGCGTGCAACATGTACACACATACATACACGTGTTTTATGAAGTGTGTTAAAGTGCGTGCAACAAACCTCTCTTCTCTTTCCAGCTGCTGACCCTAATATGAAGCAGCCAATTAGAGATCTTTATTTAATTGCTGGGGTACTCGTCCTCGCTACACACTGCCACACTCTGCCAAAGACTGGCACTGCGGCACTGGGGCAAGGCCAGGGACACACACATGCACTCATGCATATGCACTAACACAGCCACTCTCTCATAAATACACAACTTCAAGAATTTTTCTGATAATTCCCAGAGGAACGTGACTTGCTGTAAGTAAACTTTTTAACTTTTTCAGAAAGGAGTTATTTTGGTATTAGTGACCATAATGAAAACATGTTTACACCATGCAAATAAAGAGAAAAGAAAAAAAGACAGTAGGTATCTAGAAATTAAATCAATAGAAGCCTCAGGGTACTGGTTACAAAACATGTATGACTGCAACAAATTTGCATTTTACAATAGCCCCAAAATGTTTTTTCATAAAATACTAAGTCCATTTTGTCCACAGCCCATTGTTTTACTTCTTTTTATCAGTTTGCTGGTAGTTCTTTTAAAAATAATTCTATAATTAAGTAGGCAATATTAATAAGAAGAACTACAGTATATACCTGCATCTAGGTCTGCTCCAAAGTGTAATAATATCTGTAGCATTCAAAGAACTGCTCCTTTGGCTCTCAACACCAAACTATTTGGTACAAGCCAATAGTTGGTTAGACTGAGGAACACATTTTATGTCAAGTGGCTGAAGATATGTGACATAGCACAAATATTGTTGACCCATTTCTTGGTCAACTAAACAAGAACTCTTACATTTCACAGTTTCCAGCAGAAGTGGTGAATTCTTTGCAGGATACTATTTTTTTTAAAACAAAGTATATAATATTTATGTACTCACTTTAAAGTGCACTGTTACAGAATTGGACATTAAACTGAAATGACTAGACAATCATGGAAATGACTGAAAAGTCATTTGGATGATATGAGCCAGAAAGTTTATTTACCAAAAGGTTTAGGTTATATTCTAAATGTTTTGACAGTCGTCCATAAAATAGCTAACGCTTATAGTGTAGTGTTCCTTTTCTTCATCTAAAAAGGTTCATTCTGGTTGCAATACATATGTACTCTGAGAATAGTCACAGAGTATCTAGAACACATGTAGAACCCTTCACAATTTAGTGTCCGTGATTCAAAAAGTGCAAGACATCTTCAGCGGAGGGTGGGGTGGAGCCTTATCAATCCAAGTTGTGACTGATTGGAGTCAAATAAGAGAATTTGACATTCTGAGAACATCAACATTGAAATTATAATGAGGACAAATCTTGTAAAATAGTTAAGAAACTCCAACCAAATTGTAGCAAGAAAATTTTGCATGAACTTTTTTTTTTGTTGCAGTTTTATATATTTTCTTGTAATTTTGTCTTCAGCACACCTCCAATTACTGCAGCCCAGTGAGATACTGGCTTATGGGTTTAAAAACTAAAATGATTGCATCATGATAAAGTGCCTAAAGCCTGGTTTATGCTTCTGCGTCGGCTACGGAAGTGAGAGACGCAGACGTATTGACGTAGGCGTTTTGCCTTCAGACTTCTCCGTTTGCGGCGGGGTGTTGCAAAGCAATTCTCCGCTGAAACAACAGAGGGCGTAGCACTGGGAGCAGTACATTAACGTTGCTGATACTATTTCCTGGATATGTAGAGAGCGAATTTTGATTGAGCTGTAACGGATTAATGTCAAAGAACAAATGATGTTGTTAAAAATAATTAAACGGGAGTGAAGGAGACAGCGCGTCTGTTGAATGTCCGTTCACTGAGGACAAGGCAGACGATGAGCGAATCTGCAGCTCTAGTTCAACCTGTGAGGGACACTGATGGATTATAGAAATGTTCGTATTTCATCTGCCAGATGTTTGCATAACAACCTACACGTTTGTTAGACTCAATGAGGAGCCAAATAAAAGTATGTAATTTCCTATTATTTTAGTTTTGTTCTGTCCTTCACATATCACCTGACTGATGGCTTTTTCTTTCTCAACTCAAACTTCTTGCAATCCCTCCTCCTTGTCCTAAATCGGGTCTTGCTCCTCGTCTTCCTCCTCCATCTCTAAGCCTGTCTCCCCCGTCTCCCTGGCTGTCAGAGAGTATCAGATCGGTAGTTAGATCCATTGCTGAGGCCAAGCTGGCCCTTTCGCTCTCAACGCTCTACCACAACACATCATTACAGCTGACAGCAGGACTTCACAAGGCACCAAATATGCACACACACGCAACTGTGCAACATGCAGTCATGTTTATGTGCATGGTCTTATTCGCTCTGTTAGTTTCTCTCGCACACAAGTCCACTGTCTTTAAATGTGTTGAAACCACAAGCTTTGTAACAATCAATGCATCATTTTTTATACTTTACTGATGTAGCTTTTTTAAAATTTCAGTACATTTTTCTTAACAATGATAGGGTCAGGTTGCATTAAAATAAAACTTAAAAATGAAGGGTGGAAAGGAGTGGGAGAGAGAGGGGATGCCACTTTTAAAACCAACAGTAGCAACATGGCAGGGCTGGTGGGAAGAGTTAGCCTCTATATAACACTTCCAAAGAGAGGGATAGACCCTCCTATAAGCCTCAAGAGCCAGCGGGTGTGTGTGCATGTGTCAGTATGTGTGAATGTGTTTTTAAGGCAGGCTAGGGACTTTAAAGCTTCTGCTAAAGTGGGGTTTACATCCACTCACACAGATATAATTCACTCACGGTTTGACAATACACCCGAGAATACGCTCAACCAGCACGCAGAACAACAAATCTAACACTTCGCCCACTTTGATCGGCTAACGGAAAACAAGTCGTTTGCGGTGAGGGCTTGTGGGAGTGGCAGGGGTGGGAGGGCTGGGCTTGGGAAAAGAGAGGGAGTGGATATAGGAGGAGAGTTACTGAAAAGATTTGAGAAATGATGCCCAGAAAAAAGTGCCCACTTCCCTCCCCCTTTCTGGTGAGATGAAAGGAGGAGAGTAAAAGGGGAGAAACAAAACACACTAATCTTTTGGCTTCACAAGAAGCCACAAAGCATCATTTACACGGCGGAGTTAACAGGAGAGCACCAGGTTTCCTGATTTGCAGTGAGCAGCCTTGTTCTAGATAGAGATATTCAGACTGTCAGTATAAACTGCTTCTGTTTTCGTTTTGCATTTATTTCAATGCCAGACTCAGGGCATAAATTTTTCATCACCTGCTAAGCTATGAATAAAAGATTAAAAAAGGAACCAAGAGGCGAGTGGAGGGGAGGGAGGGACATAGAGAGAAAAGGAGAAAAAGAAGGAAAGAGAGAGAGAGAGAGAGAGAGAGAAGGAGGAGAGGTACAAAAAAAGTCTAACAGATGTGGTGCATTCAGTCCTATGTGCAAGTACTGTGTGCACAGTGAGAAGGTCTCCTTCTCCCTTGTCTCTTTGCCCCCACCAGCAATACTCCCCCCTCGCCTCATGCTCCCCCATCCCAATATACCAACAGCAATGGAGCAGTGGCTGCAGTGCAGGGTAAAGATGATATAATGAGCAGAAAGCAGAGGAGCACCTCACCTTGGCTTTTTATAGGATTATACCTGAGAGGTGAACTCTCTGCTCTGCGAAAGGATTCATCAGTACATCCTCTTGCTCCCTCTCTCTGCCCTCAGCGCTCTTTGACTGGCAGGGCGAGAGTGAGATGTCGAAGAGCTGCCGGAAAATTCTCCCCAATACAGAGCTGACAGGTTCAGATGCGGGTTAAAGAAGGGAGAAGAGAGGGACAGAGCGAAAGATGAGGGAATGCGCCGATTGAAAAGGAGTGCATAAGACTTTATAACTCTGTGATTCTACCTGGGTTTGGTTTCTGAAGTGTTACATACCACCACATGGCTGTTATTTCTGTAAAAATACAGAGTACTCACACCTGACAAGTTATTAAAGATATTTTAGAGCTAAATGAGAATTCTGAGTTTTAATTAAATACATGAAAGAAAAGGCATTTTTAGTATGTTGAGCAGGGGGTTAAAAATGTATCAATATAGTTGTTTTGCACATACAGTACTAGTAAGAAGTTTGAAGTTTAAATGGTGGGGCAGTTTAAAGCACCTTTCAGACCACTGAATTTGCTATGCTGACTTTATGTGTAACAGCACACTTCATTAGATGACTTCATTGGTTCTTGTGAACAACAACAAGTGGTCAAAAGACGTTTGACTTAGCAGTTATATCATAGAAAGATGTGAAAGGGACTTGAATTAAAAAACAAATGTGTTCAACTGAATATTTTTATGAATGACAATATTATTTTTTTGTGAACTTTGAACTTAACAAAATAGTTTTTGTTTCCAGTGTTTTGTTTTCAACAAACTTTGACTGAGTGCCGCTAATTCTGGCAATAGTTAGTAAAACTTTTCTGACAAACTTTTCTTGGCATTTCAAGCAAAAAATATGATTTAGTATCCTCCCTCGAGGACAGGATCTAAACAGTGTCATTTGCACTGGATGTTGCAGACATCTGTGTACTCCTCTCTTTGTAAGACCAGCTATTAGCAAAAGGCACAAACTTCCTCTTTGTCTTTAACTTAACTCTAAAAACTGAAGGCTCGTGCTCTAATGATCAAAACTGAAAGCTTATGCCGAATTGTGCCTGCATGCTCTGTTTCGCATGAGCATACCCCAGCTACAGAGTAAATCCAGATACTGTATTGGCTTGATGGCATGAACATCAGCTAATGCATGAATATGAACTAGTTCAGTTTGAGCATGTGTGTATAAAAAACAAACTATAAACATGAAACAATAAGTTTAATCTGGGAACTGAGCATTGAACTAGCTCATGTGATGTGCGAATTTGTACAACACTGGACATAAAAGACCAATATTGTTGCATCAGTTTACTAAACACTGGGCCTTAATCATGTATGCTCATGTGTGTGTAAACTCTAAGATATCTGATCAAAATAACCACTTACAAAGATGATAAATCACAGTGTACCATCCCAAGACAGCATCCCACATTTCCACATGCATACTGCAGATACATAATCATATAGATTCAATTATACGACCTTGTTTCAACATTGATATTCCCCTGAATCATGCACATTACATTAATTCAAAAAAGGCACCTACCTGTGTGTATATTTGAAACACAAATACAGATGTGTGTTCGTGCAGTAGGTCACAAACACATGCACTTGCACATATATATTTTTTATAAATATACAAAAAGCAGTGGGGGTTGTAGTGTACATAAGTGCAAGGTGAAATCCATCTCAGGCTAGAGATGGAGTAATATATCCCACCAGGACATGTGTTCCTCTTAGCAATTTCAAATAATTATTATGAGACTCGATGCTAGTCCAAACCTTCTGCATTTAAATGAGGCTTAAAGTCAGTGTGGATGTGTGTTTCCATGAATTTTAGTTGCTGAAATACATACATGTTGGGGACTGAATAAATAGAGCCCTCTGAAATTTGTACTTCAGATTCAGTTTTTTTATTTTTATTTTTTTATTTAACCAAACACATCTTTTATCAATTTTTATTTTTCCAGATTTCTTTGTTATGATGTAACTGGCTCTACTTTACCTAAAGAGTATCTAATCAAATATTGGGAAGAAAATTTGTTCATTAGTTCAACAGAACAATGTTACCAATTGATAAAAATTTTTTTTAAAACAAACGCATAAAGTGTTTTGGTTTAAATTTACTTTTGGTGTTATTTATAGAAATAAAGTGCAAAAAAATCCTAAAAGTAAAGTTAGATCCACATACTGTAAGTGTTGCTCCATTCTGAAATTCCATCCTTGTATTTCCCATTGCAGAAATCACAGGGCCTTAAAAACTGTCCCTCAAAGTATCAAGCCATAGGATTATGTTAAATGCTTCACAGCCAGGTAGGATGACAGATTTTAATACAATTACTTTAATACACTCATAGTACAAGTTAAACGACAAAAAAAGCTTCAGTTTTACAAAATGACTCATGAAATCATCAATAATTTTCCTGGAATTGTGACATTTGCTGTATAACCACTGGAAAATATATATTTTATATCCTCACTAATTTATGTAATTGTCAATCCCTCTTCTTCAACAACCCTCTTTAATTACACCTGGTCATTTCTTATTCTGCCGTACTGTGATCTCTTTCCTGCCTCCTTCAACTCAATCTCCTCCCAGTGGGGGTGAAGGCCATGCCAGGAGAAGTTGACATCAACCTGTCACCTATCCATTGCCACTTCCTCCTCCTGCCAGCTTGCTTAATCAAATTACCCCCCTCACACATGCACACAGAAGCCCATTTTTCAGTCAACTTCCCTCTACACCCTCCGTCTTTTTTCTTGCTGCTTCTCTGTCCCTGAGTTTTGTTCCCCTTGTGCTCTTTATCTGCTGGCCGCCTACAGACTATGTGAAAAATGCATGCATGTTGTGGCTATATGCTTTTAGGAGATCTGTGTATGTGTGTGCGTGTGTGCATATTTAACTGGCCAAAATGCCCCATTGCAACCATGGTTTAGGCTGCAGTTTCATTATATTAAATTTCCCCTTCTCTTTTTTTCTGTTTCCTTCCTGTGTGCCCGCTGACTCAAGCTCCAAATGTCAACAGAATTTGGGCACATGGAGTGGCATCTGGTGCCACATCACCCGACGCACATGGATACAAAAAACCTCACAGCACGCCGAGTTAACCTGGAGAGACGCCAAGTCAGCAGCTACTTGCTAGCTAAGTGCCGCGGTGCCAGTCAAGTGCCCGTTCGGCTGCGTGCCCACCCGCATCATTGCATTGCTCACACACACACAAACACACACACACTGGCGCTTTCAACCCCCATGGCATTAGGAGATGACAGCGAGACAGAAGGACCTTGCCTTGCTGAGCCGCTCCCTGCCCCCAGCACATACTGTACAGCTCCCAACCTAACCCCACAACCATACTGCACCATCATACTCTCACTGGCTGTTTGTAAGTCTGAGCTACATGCTAACAGTGTGTAGCGTTGTTACAAGACACACACAACCACATGCATACTCAAATTCCACACATGCACTCGGGCATACAAATTCATACACATTAACACCACTCAAACTACACACACAACCACAGATTCACACACAAAGAAACACGTTTTGTGATGTGCTTAAACTCTCCTAGAAGGTACCATTAAGGGCTTTACTCTGGCCTTTCAAACACTGTGTTCCTCTTGTTTCTCAGAGCTATTACTTCTTACTTCCTTGCTTCTCAAGGTTTACTGTGGATTGGAAAGACATTTTCACTGGAAAATACAAAAAAAAAAAAAAAAATCACATAAGCATGCAAATACAGATGCATACAAACATTCCACTTGCTTGTTTAGGTAGAAGGTAGCTGTGCTGTTTAAACCCAAGGACAGCAATGAGTGAGATTTGCAAGAAAGGAGAGCAAGAAAAAAGCGAGCAGACATGGAGAGAAAGAGACTGGGATTGAAAAAGTTAATTGACAAGAG